>LPNX010286388.1:52304-96532 GCA_001517045.1 Pseudotsuga menziesii | reverse complement strand
GCACTGAATGATCAGATCCTGAGGAGCGAAGTAGATCATTCAGCTATCAGCGTGCAGCTTCTGGAGGATCAGCTTCGATTGAGTGCAGCCAGGATTGAGGCTATAAAAAAATAAGCTGCTAAGTTTGAGATAAATATTCAGTTTTTGGAGCCTTGTGCGTTTGAGGGCATTGCCTCTGAAGCTTCGGCATGGAAGAAATTTCTAGATGCCCAAGTGGGACCCTCCTCATAAAGGATTGGTCACTTTTTGTAATATGTAACATTTTGTAAAAAACCTTTGAGAAAAGTCAAGCGTTGGGAAACGAAGAGTTGGGAAGTCCAAAGGTCACTTTGGGCAGCCCAACCGTCTCACCTTTTTTGTATAAATGTAATAGACTAAGAGGGAAAAGGGGCTTTTTCCCAGTTAGACATGAAAAGCTATATTGTAAGAAGAACTATTTCTCTTTGCAATAAAGAAGTATTGTTTTCCTGTTGGAGGAAGATGGGTGGCATTTTCAAATGTTATGCTGTGGATGGCTGAAATATGAACTATTTGGTTTTTTCAGCTTTTTGTCCATTAACCGTGAGATCGTTCTAACTCTTAGAACATATGTTCTTGTTTAAATGATTTCTGGTCTATTTTGTGGAATTACCACCATGAGTAATGTATGCTGTTCATAAAACAATTAGCTATCTGATTGTTGAAATATCTTTAATCATTTATGTGTTGTAGGAAGAAATATCAGCTATCTGTAATTTCTCTTTATGATACATGCACAATTCACATTACTCACAAATAAGTTAAAGTTTGCTCCCCGGGTATAGATAGATAGATAGATAGTTAGTTTTATTTCCGCATATGTGATTTAGATGTTTGTGAGCCTAAGATGAGAGGTAAGAACCTGCGCATCACATTGTGAATACTCCTTGCATCCTTATCACCCTGCATGGTTAATTAGGCATATACATATCATAGTTAAGTCAAAAAATACAAAAATATACACCGTGGACCGGGCCGCAACCGATAAAACCTTTGTTTTTGTTACTTTGACCTACAGTAGACGGACCGCAAACCGAACGGATTCCCCATACCAAACAGTCACGGGCTAGTTGGGAACGTTGACTGGGGAGAATCCCTTTCTGTTGTTGCCTGCGAATTTCCAGGCCTCAACACATTCATAAAAACTTAACTTATTGAGAGGACTCAAAACTGGTTCTTTGTTCAAGGTTGACACAACTTAGACTCCAACCACTTTAAAAATGGAGATCTAACATTTTTTCCCACTCTCTTTTTATTTAGTTATAAGTATTTGATTTGTTTGTTGTCTTTTTTCATAAAATAATTCCATTATAATGAAGGAGGAGAGCGTCACATGACATGGAACCACATTCTAAGTACATGGAACATACCTATGAAAACGTTAGAAAAAAGGGATGTATAGGATGTAGACACTCAATTAGATGTATCCTCTAAGGATGAGGGTTATGAAATTACTCTATAATAAAAGTAAAGTTGAGTAAAGATCGAGCATTCATAAACGGTAACTAGTGAAAGGCAAAAAACAATGAACATGAAACTAATTAGTTCAAGTAGCGATATGTAGTGCAACAACACAAATTGAAACAGATTGTTGGAGCTCCTTGTAGGGTATATAGAAAATGATTTAGAAGAAGTCATGAAACTTCATCACAAAGTCATGGCAGGGATAAGAAGGGACTCCCGAACTTACAAAAAACTATAGCATGGGAACTAATAAGAAAACAAAGGATCTAATTAGGGAACCCATGTTAGGTAAGCTCTACAACACCAATTACGTCGTTTTAATTCAAAGAGGGCTAATGTTGCAACTTGGTTGTGTTGATCCTAAGGTGTAATGGGATAGAGAATGATAGTGAAAAATGCAAGGTGTTATGAAAGTTCCACATCATACACGTGGCTAGCATTGGATTCCATTATTCCATAATTAAAGTGATATTACTTAGGCTAACATGGAGGAATAATGAAGTTTCCAAGCATGTATGGATGACTATTTATTACAAAAACCAACAACTCTCTCAACCTTGACTCATTTTCCTAAAGGTGAATTGGTTTTTTAGTTCAAAACGTCGACACAATAACCGACAATGTGAATGTTCTAGAAATAATTCATAAAAAAATAACTTGTTGAGAGGAATCAAAACTGGTGCGTTATTCAAGGGTGACACAACTGAGACTGATTCCACATAAAAATGGAGATCTAACATTTATCCTCTCTCTCTTTTTTCATAAAAAAATTCCATATTACAGCGAAGGAGTAGAGTGTCACATTACATGCAACCACATTCTAAGTACATGGAACATACCTATGAACAAAGCATAAAAATGGTTATATAGGATATAAACACTCATTTAGAGTGTCTCCTCTAAGGATAGGGGTTATAAAATGTCTTTATAATAGAAGTAAAGTTCAGTGACAATCGAGAATTCATAAGTGGTAACCAGTGAAAGGAAAACAACAATGAACATGAAACTAATTAGTTGAAGTAGAAATATGCAGCGCAACAACACAAATTGAAACAAATCGTTGGATCCCCTTGTAGGGTAGCTAGAAAATGATTTAGAAGAAGTCATGCAACTTCATCACAAAGTCATGGAAGGATTAAGAAGGGACTCTCGAACTTACAAAAAACTGTAGCATGGGAAATAATAAGAAAACAAAGGATTTAATTAGGGTACCCATGTTAGGTAAGCTCTACAACTCCAATGATGTCATTTTAAGTCAAATAGGGCTAATGTTACAACTTGGTCGCATGGATCCTAAGGTGTAACGAGAGACATATAAAGATAACCCAAAATGCAGGGTGGTATGGCAGTTCCACATCATACACGTGTTAATATGGACCCTTGTGGATTAATTTTTGGTGACATTGAAGTTATAAAAAATCTATTGTCCCTGCAAACCCCATTAAAACAACCTCCACCTACAATGTTAGTGTCATTTTTTTGTATTTTTTGAAAAATGTAAAAGAGGAAAAATGTTTTTAGCATGTAGAATAATAATATTTTTTTGTGTGTTGTAGATATAGGACCAATATGACTAGTAGGGAACTTCTAGATCATGCATAGGAACCAACCCATTGGATAGGTGGAACTTATAATTTTGGAACCTTGAGGGGTTGACCCTTAGAGTTCTAATGTCGAGGATTAAGGATATTCTAGAGGGGATTTAGAGGTAATTGGTAGGAGCACCACACGCATGTATTTTTTTTGTTTTGTTGGGTGGTTATGACTAAAGTGTGCTACCATGGATTTCATTTCAGGGATTGAGATGTAGTAGTCATCGCATTTTTTTACTAGTAGTCCTCCTATATGTGGTATTGGCACAAAGAATTAGAGACAATGGTTATTGCATGAGAGCCAACACAAGGGTTCGTTGTAGTCCAGTGCATTGGAATATAATTTTCAATCCCCTTGGATGGGAGGAATGCATCATTCGAAGTGATGCCTATACCTATGTGATATGAGGGAGGGATAACTAATGGAGGTTATTGTAACTGAACTATTCATTTTACCCTTGATAGAGCTTTGGGGGACAATATTTTAATTACGTAATGCAAAATGTTCATTACCTGGTTATAGCTGAATACATTTAGAACATAGAACAAGATAAATAATGTTCATCACATACATTCACATGCTCTAGGGATATTGCAACTCTTTTCTATCCCACTTAAGCCCTCAAATGACCCCATACCCTAGCTCTCATGGAGATTTTATACAATGATGAGTGGCTAACCCTAACTGCATTAAGATGGTTATAGTTAAACTACTCACGTGCGAACATAATAATGATGTTCTTAGATTACACCATGTCCTCTTACATAATTCCCTTTTTGTTGAATGTGTCTTTATTATACTACAAAGTATTTAAAAAAACAAAGGAGCCAATAGGCACATACCACAATCGTTGACTTGTCCCCAAGTCAACCTTGTTCCCACCAGTTACCCATTTAAAAAATAATACTGGCTATGAAATCTTGCGCTTTGTCACTAACTGGGTCTTTAGGCTGATGATTTTCTAACCATTTCCACTATGAGTCCAAGAACGAGTCTAATTGATACAACTGGATATATGTTAATTAGGTTGTAAGGTATAGCTCATGCATATTCTTCTTAGTGGTTAGAGTAGTGTTATGGAGGGAATTTAGACTATTTTCTATAGCCTAAATTTATTGATATTTTGTTCTTTATACAAAGGATTAGTGAAGGTTTTCACTTTTACATCCATCCTCTGTATTTTCTCCCTTATTTCTCCCAAAGGATTTTGTTGCTTATCCAACAAATTGACCCAATCCTTGAAAGTGGAAAAAATAATCTTTCTATTAATGGTCGCCTTAAGAAAACATGAACACGTGGTGGAGACCTCCTCAAACAACGTGGGAAATTTGTCCATAAATTCATGCTACTTCTTGGTATGTTGACTCTGGGAAGAAACCACCTATATCTGGAGATTCCAAGTCTATGCTTTGAAGTGATTCCATGATGAGAAAAGAAGTTGAAAGCTCTTGCGGGGACCTGAGTGAAATAGCCTTAGGTAAGGACCAATCATACTCATGAAATCGAGGCCACATGATCTTAGACTACTCGAAAATGACATTCATTATATGTTCAGTCCCCCACTCAAGCTTGGTGATCAAAATCCCATTGTGAAATGGAATCCACCAATTGTACCTCCAAGTCCTTAAAGGTTGTTTGCATAGTCTCCTATTCACACTCAACCTAAAAAATATTTTTCTCAATCTAGGAGGTGGGGCCATGCATCAAATTGAAGAGTTGGGTCATGGAACAATCTTGAAGGTCAACAATGGTCATTTTTGGAGGGATAAAACTTAGGGTATTTCCACTAGAGAATGATCATTGGAAGCATTTGTAGTATTCATCTCTGACCCTAATGTTGGATCTTCCTTGACCATGTATTCCTTCCGCTTCTTCTATCCAATTTGTGCAGTGATAAACGACAATGTGGGATTTGTACCTTGTAAAGTTTTTGAATTCAGCATGCTCGACCATTTGTTAAACTTATCTTGCGAAAACAGGTTCTTACAGGTAAAAGGAAAGAGTAAAGGCCTTAAAATATTATGTATTTTTTTGTGTAGCCTAACATGTATGCAATCAAAGTCTAATGACGAACCAAATCTCACTGGTATGCACATCCATAAGTTCCTTAAGTATCTGCAAAATCATGGCCACAAATAAATTATCATACCATTTGTTGAATGTAACATCAATGAAGGTTTCATTCTAAGTGTCATGGTGACTCTTCCATGGTTCAAACAGTAGGCCTATAACATGATGATTAGAATCCATATATGATTCCTTCCCTTATAGTGGTTGCCACTTCCACATGGCAATTGCAAATAACAAGTAACCAAAAATTAAATATGTAGCAAACTCATGGATGTCCACACAAGCCTACAACTATTCCTCTAGTAAAAAAAGGCACCAGTACAATTGAATTCCATTAACACAAAACTTGGCTACTAAGATTGCATTCATGGTGTATTCTCCCTTTGTGTAATTTGTCATGATGCACTCTGTGATTAATTAACAAGATAAATTGACCTAGGGGTTGTTTATAGGACTAATTAATGCACTCTGACCTCCTCTATCTTTTCCATACCTCTCATACAAGATGGGGTATCCTTTCATCCTGCTCATTTTCTCTCACCCTGAAATGCTGATGAGACATCCTAGAAATCCATGGATAATCTAGTCAACTATTGAATATCATTGGCATGGAGGGAATACTGGCTATCTATCCAAAGAGAATGCCAGTGCACTAAATTGATGAGAAACTTAATGCATCTAATCACTTCCCCTCTTGTTCCAAAAATTGATAATTCCTTCAAATCCATCAATGTTGATTTGCGTAGGGGCTCAAATGAGGGCTTCTAGATAGTGAAAATCTATCTAGTTTCAAGTTGTAGGTAGTTAATGTAAATGATAGGTGTCATTTTACAGAAGAGGTTTGCATCTAAAAATTTAGTGTCCACCAGTCGAGTCTGTTCCACCCCAACATCTTTACCCGTGGATCATAGGTCTTATTTGGAATGGCCTCTTGATGTTTTGAAACTGCCTTTGATTCAGATTCCCTATTTCCCAAATCCTTGCCTATGTCTAATGCATCGTTGGTATACAAATCAAACCAGAGTTCTCGTAATGAAAGCTTGGCCACACAAACTATAAATTTGAGAAAAGTTAACACTTAGATAAAATTGGGGACTTTGAACCATTAAACCTTGTTTATGGAAAGATTTAACCACACATTAAATGACATGTAGGGATGATAACAAGCTTTGCATGCTTAAGAAAAATAATCGTTAATGCTAAAATACTACGTAATGGCCTTAAATGTTGTCTATTTAGCCATTAAAGTGTTGAATTTTTAATCTATTTATAGATCTTGAGAATTATTTCACAATGATTTCAAGCATTCATTTCATCCCATAGTTTTCATTGAATAATTGTAGATTGAAAATTTCAACTTAAACTGCAGTGGAAACAAAGGATCACAGAAATACAACCATGCACAATAGACACAAGAAATTTTTCTTGGGAAACCCAATAGGGAGAAAACCTAGACAACTTTTATTAGAAGAAATTAATCGAATTCGAGTATAATACCATTCATGAAGAGAAACCCTAGAAAGATAAGAGGTTTTACCTTCTTCTCAATAAACCCTAACAATAAGAACCCCAAAATTATTCCTTAGACATTTTCTATGCTCTCTTAGAAAGTGCGACCTTGTGTAGCAGAGAAGATGTTGTGATGATGGGTGAAAATGAAATGCTATAGCACTTTTATTTATAGTCTTTAGTCCACTTGAATTTTTCTCTTGATGGTGCCGACTTTTCTTTTTGTTGGGGAAAACTTGTTCTTTCTTTTAGGTCGACTTGTCTTTTTGTCATCAATCTTCTCCAGGACTTCTTCAATGGTTGACATGACCTCTTGGTTATTTCTTCATCATATAAAAGTTGTCCTTATTGATGACCATCTCCTTGCATGCACGTGTATTCATGAATAGAGCTATAATATTGATTTGACCCCACTTTAAGAAGTTCTGGACACTTATTAGAGCCTATGTCAAAGTCAACATTAGATTAGACTTTGTATATTCCACAAGGGGAAGAAATCCCCCATCGAATAAACAATTCAACTCGCTCTAATATAGAATAGATCACTCTATCACAGATCACTCACTCACAAAGTATGCAATGTGACCTATAGCCTTATTCACTCTTAGTCAACACACATGAATAATCAAGGCTAAGCATCCTGAGCCTTATTCACTTTTAGTCAACACACATGACTAATCAAGGCTACACTATTCTCCGCTAACTATTGGTCAACTCACATGACCTGTCTGGGAGAATGTCTGTACAATTTTTTCTTGATGTTGCAACTTGGAGAAACATCAACATAAATATTAAATACCCTCAACAACATGAAATTCACTAAGGAACTAACTCATGTTGGATACCCCCATCAATTTTGAGTGTTAATGTACAACCTATAGTTGAAACTGATTGATCATGACAATGGCATGTTGGCTCCATCACAAGAATTTTACCTAATTGACTCAAAGACAGATAACAAAAAACCACACTTTACATATAATATTGGCATTCTTTGATAGTAAGTAATTCAATTGACTCCAAAAAAAAAAAACCAAAATCATACTATGACACCTCCCTAGCTCACTTCTTGTGACATGAGTGCTTGATTCCTTTCTTATGAGAAGAAACAAAAGGCTTCAATTAAGCGTCATTCACCCATCCTGGTCTGAGAATCCCATCTAGTTGCACAAGCTTCACAACATTAGAATCTTGTACCTATACAACTATGAAAGGACCCAACTGATGCATCTAAATTTTATCTAGATGCTTGAGAAACTTAATGTCATACAATAATACATGATATCCTTTAGTGAAGTGCCTATTCTTGATATGATAATCGTGCCATGACTTTTGTATATATTTTTCGATGGTTGCGAGAAACCAACAAAAGATCAGGGATTTTTCAATTTCTTTAGTTCAAAAAAACTTTTCGCAACTAGTTCATCCTCTGTCATGTGTGTCAAATGCATAATTTAAAGGATATGAACTCAATAGGAACCATGACTTCTCTTCAATACACTAGATGAAAGGGAGCCTGCTTATGCAATCTCTTAGAACTAGTCCAATAGGCCCATAACACAAAAAGAACTCGATCATTCCAAAATTCCCTATTTGTGGAACAAACCTTAGTCAATTCCATCTCCACAATATTATTAAACGCTTTGATAGTACCATTTACTTGAGGATGATAGGGATTTCTCTTGTGATGTTGAATAATGAACTTTCTTGTTAATGTGGTAAATACATTGCTCATGAAATGCATGCCTTGGTTGTTGGTGAGGCTCCAAGGGCATCCAATTTGGGTAATAATATTCTTATATATAAATCAAGTTGTTGTATCCATGGAACAATCATTGACAGGTTTTTTCTCAACCCATTTTGCAAGATAACATGTTCCAGTGATGATATAAAAGGGTTATGAATGTCATGTGGGTGGGTTAATGGGACCACAAAAATAAACTTCCCACTTTTTGAAGGGTTGTAGAGCATGAAAAGGATGAAGCAAAAGCTCTTCTTAATGAGAGGTTTCCCTACACATTGACATACATAAAATGCTCAGTGTACTACTTAGCATCCTTAATTATTGTTGGCCATTATAACCCAACCTTCAAGACCTTCTTGGCCGTGGATTTTACTTTGACATAACCTCCCAAAAATATTGCATGACATTCCCATGATCCTAGCACTGATTCTCCAGGACACACCTACAAAAGATCATGTCAATCCCTAGTTTGTATAACTACCTCACAATCAACTGATATTCTATAGTGCGAAACAATAAGTGGCATTTATGAGTTTTGGAATAGTTCTCTACTGCATAACTATAGTTAAACATAAAGTGATATCTTCCAAATAATCAGGTACAGATTCAACCTAGAATAAGGTAGTGTCTAGTAGTTGATCGTCAATAAAGTCATCAGACTCACATGATTCTATTTGCGATAGACGATCTAGTCTATCATTATACCTCAAAGGTTTCACAATTACTTCAAAAGGAATCTGTTGAAACAACATTAAACATTTTCAAATGCATCCCTCTTAGACCGATTTGTTCACTAAATATTTAAATGTAGAATGGTTAGTAAAAAAACTTAGAATGGCCTCCTAATGCATAGTGACAAAATGTTTGAATGCGTATATAATGGCTAGTTCTTCGTGTTCAGTGGTAGTATATTTGCATTTAGAATAAGATATATTTTGATTGGAAAAATATATATTATGATCAAATTCACCTTCCCAAGGTTGTGTAAGAACAATTCCCAATGCAAGCTCGAACTCGAAGCATTCACTTGTACATGAAATTCTAAATTCCAATTAGGGAAAGTGAGGATACAACTAATTACCATCTTCTCCTTTCATAGTGCAAAGGATTTATCACGTTCTAGTGTCCAAATAAATGATTTAGATTTCTTCAATAGGTGATCTAAGGGGGTTGTGATGGTCACATAGTTGTTGATAAATTGTTTGTAATACCCCATGTGTCCCAAAGCAGAGTTCAACTGTCTAACAGTTGTTGGAGGTGGTAAGTTCACAATAACAACAATTTTTTCATGATAAACTAGAACATCTTCTTGACAAACAATATGACCCAATAGATTACCAAACAGAACACAAAAAATACATTTCTTCAAATTGAGTGCGATATGAAGCTAGTGACACCAATTGAACATTAGTATTATGACACTAAAATGTGCATTCAGTAGGCTATAATTTGTCAATTTATCCATGTAAACTTCCAAGAACTTGTGTATAAATTATTTGAAGTCAACTATCACAATTCTTGAAAGGACTACATGAGCATTTTTTAGTTTGAACAACATCACATTATAGGTAAAAGAACCCCATTACATAGTGAAAGTAGTATTATTTTTATCTTCTTCCACAATTCAAACTTGATGTGAGTACCCTGAAAAGTCATTAGTGAAAGAGTATGCTTATTTCCCTACCACTTGGTCCAACACCTCATCACTGAAAAGAGTAGGGAAATGATCATGGGCACAAGATGAATTAAGGTTGTGGAAATCAACAAAAACCCCGATGCCATCTGTATCTTTCTTGCTTTAGATTATTATGGGGATAGTCCATTTGGATTCATTCATAGGAAAACTTAAACTAACATCCAACATGCAGTCAATTTCCTTCTTTACCTTTTCCTTGACTCTTGGGTTGAGTTTGTATGGACGATGATTGATAGATTTAGCATCATGTTTAAGGGTAATCTTCATCTCCCCCAATTCTCCCTATACTCCTTTTAACTTAATGAAACTTTCTAGAAATAGGTGTTCATATTCTTTGAGAAGAGAAACTATCTCAAATACACTATGATCATCCCAATAATTTCTAATAGAGTTCATCTTAATCTTCTCCTATATCCCATTGTCAACTTTTTGAAACTTTGGTGGGTGTAGATAAGAAGGACCAATGTCCTCTTGCTTATTTTATTGCATGGTTCTATTGATGCTCAACATCAACATGATTCCGAATTGTCAAAACATGATGCCAAAGTTGAACCTACTGAACTTTGTAGCAAGAGAACTCCATCTGTAGCATCATGTCTAGGGTGACGTGCTTGTTGTGCCCATATATTGTTTCACAATTTTCTCTTTCATATGACTCGTTCGATTGATCCACCAAGTTGCATCATGCATCATTGTATCATAGTCAAGTTAAGTCTTGGAATTTGGTTGTCTTGTATCATGCATAATCATTCCAATGATTCAATGTCATGTCATTCATCTTGTTTCACTGATCACGCTCTTATTTTGTTTGTCTAAAACCGTTGTCATTTGACCCTTTTGACACTCAGTGACTGGCTCAAAAAACATGAGTCTTTTACGTCTTATCAGTGAAATTCACCAAGTTTATATCCTCCATTAATTCATTAGTTGTACCTATCTGATAACCTTCTCATCATTACTATGTTCAAAATGTTATAATCTTCCCATTGAGTGTCTCCTCCTAGCTAAAAACACCGAATGTACAACATTTTTGAAGAAAAAAAAACCCTCTTAATATTAATTTTGATATCCTTCTATCCTTTAAATTCATTTACTTTTACCTATCATAAACATTTACATCCCTCCATTTCCCATCTCCTTGAATAAATAATAATAATAATAAATTTTATCCCCTCATAACTATCCCTTTTTTACATTTTATTCAAGATCCTTTCATTTTTCCCTATCTATCTACCCCATCAAGCAATTGTAAACCCCTTTTAATAAATATAAGAAGGGAGTGATCGATTTGACCCATTTTACAAAGTCTCACACCCTCCCTTTTTTAATCCAAAATGTAAAGAAAAAGGCACAAATTCCCAAAATTAAACCTTTCCCTAATCCCCTTCCTTGGATAATTTTTTTTAAAAATGAATCGAATGCAAAAAACTTAGAAATTGTTTTTAAAAAAAGTAGTCACGTTCATGATTCCAAAGGATATCGTAAGGGTTTGCGCTAACCCTTCCATCTAAATGGCACCCTGCAATCATTAAGAGATTGGGACACCAAATGTTGGTTAGCATCTACATGAACACAAGCTGAACACACCAAATGTAGGCTAGCATCTACATGAAAACCCTAGTCCTAACCCACAACTAAGAGGAAAGTGGAACACATCCCACAGGAAGTTGCAGAGAAAGCAGTAGTTTTAAATAAATGAAATTAAATCATGTGGACAGATACCATTATACAACTGGGCAACCACGATGTTTACAATTTGAAATCAGCTGATATATGGCAGTTAAAAAACAGGCTAACCTAAGCGACATAGCATTTAGTGGGTACGACAGGGAACCATTGAGGAACATACATAGTGCAGGGTGAAATTCAAATCTTGGCATGATCAGAATCGAGTTGATATTGTTAATAGTTAGTTGAGAACTATAACCGGCTTACCCAATGCCAGACATAGACATACTGATGGTAGTGGTAGCAACCTCCTCTTCTTTTCCATGAATAAGATCAATAAGGGTCAGAAGACATATGGTGCACTCCAGGATTATGGAGACTAATCATGACACATCATTGGTATCACTCGGTGCATTTATATATTTGGAACTCCAAGTGAGAGAGCAGTAAGTAGAGACCATTACTGCTGGAGGAACCAGATAAGGGTGGGTTCTCAAAGAGTATGATTACTCAAAGCACTAATAAATGCGTAGGAAAACCAAAATGAAAGCATGGGTTCTCAAAGAGTATGATTACTCAGAGGACTAATCAATGTGTAGGAAAACCAAAATGAAAGCATACTTGGGTTTTCTTTGAAGGTAGAATTAACATGACATGCACGAAAAAAGGTGCGAATGCCAAAGTCTCAATCTGGCTCCTTGAACCTCAAAACTTCCTTTGTATCGACGCATTTTAATCCAGCCGGTGATGTGATAATATTTATTCAAAGTTTTAAGTCTTTTTAATAACCTTACAAAGTTTTTTTTTTTCATAAAGAAAAAAGCCTGTCCTTGTTATTCTCAAAAAGAATCAAAGGTCATCAGTACAATCTTCCCATAAGTGGGTTACAGAAGTTGAAGAAGCATATCCAAGCGACACCACAAGAGCACTGCCAGGGGGAAGGGCATAACAGTAAAAATGAGGATTCCCATCAGAAAACGGTCTCATCATAAAGAGAGGACTGTCTCTTCAGCCACATCTTTCGAGTGCCAAAAGGCTCTGATCAACATTCTAAAAGTGATCACTCCTTTAAATCAAGACATATAAAAATGAGGAAAGGAAATCCCCTAACCAAGCTCAAAAGAGCTGAAAAGTATCATGAGAGACCAAATGGTTCTCGAAATATTCCATAAAACTGCCTTTACCCTGGGGATAAGAGAGAGCAGTTTTAGAGAGACGGTCAGCAATCCGATTGTGCTCTCGATAAATGTGAATGAAAGACAAATCCTGGAAGCTAAGGATTAGCTTTTTTGTCTCCCTGCACCAATGAAAGATATCAGGAGGGGAGAGAGCAGTCGATCCCATCGCCCAGTTAATGATTACTTGAGAATCACCATATACATGGGATAGGGGGATCCCCATCATTTGGGAAGAGAGAAGAAGAGCCCATAAACTGAGCAATTCAGCTTTAGTGTTAGTGCCATATCCAACTCCCAGCGCGAACTCATAATAGTGAGACTCATTGAGATATATGCAATAGCCAACTCCAGTAATCTTACAGTTAGAGGCACCATCAATAAATCCATAGGGAAAAAACTTACAAGGGGGATTCCCCAATACTCTGCTTCTTTTTTTAAGGCCAATGACAGTCAAAGAAGAGAGTGCTTGGGCTGATGAAGTAATCTGCTGAACAATACTGAAGATATTCCTTCTTTTCCCCTCGAAAATAGCCTGATTACGGACTTTCCATATAGTCCACATCATATGGAAATGTAACAGATAGAAATGCGAGGTCCTTGGAAAATTTCCAATCCAAACTCTTATCATGCTCCCGAGAGAATCACAAGGAGAAAAGCATGGAAGGTTAAATTGTTCACAAATTTGGACAGCTACAGTTTTCTAGACAGAGCAAGTTGAGAATAAGTGCTCGACGGTCTCCCCATCCGAACAGCAGAGAACGCATATACCAGGACCTATTTTACCCCTTTTCTGTAAATTCTCCCATGTGAGGATTTTATTCCTGAGGGCCAACCAAATGAAGCAGGAGATTTTTTTGGGAAGTGCCTTGGTCCACAGGAAAGAGTCAACGCCCGGAGGTGAGCAGGAGTGAACAATGCAGTCATTGGCATCTCTGGCAGAGATGGTTCCCTTTTTTTAGTTGTAATACCAAACCAGATCGTCAGGACAATCTGAGAGGTGAATACCAGCACAAAATAATCCCTCTATATATGCGTTCCATATTTGTTTGTAAGAGCCTCCAAGATCCAGATCTTCGACGGTATACCAGTAACTCTGAGCATTGGGAAGAGGGTTATGTGCCTGGGAGAGGGTAGCCATATTCAAGTCCTCCAAATACGATCTCAGGTCCTTTGGGAGACTAAAGGATGAATGAGAACCCACAATCGGGTCAACTCCCAGCAGTATGTTTTCGCCATCCCCCACCTTACAAATTTATGGAAACATCTAAAAACGTATAGAACCATCGACTTCGTTGTTTTTTTTAATATCAATTCAACTTTAGGTTTTTTTTTTATGTTTTTCCTTAATTTTGGAAAACTGTATAAGTTCTACTTATCAAGGACTATAAATTTATTTTTGTTTTTATTTACTGACTTGTATAAAATTAAATTTTGATTTGCACCTTTAGTTATTAGGATTTTTGACGCTACATTTTTCGAACATAAATACTATCCCACACTATCTTACACAATCTATTAGTTTATGCAATCATTTATATTTTTGGAATTAAATTTTAGTAGATGAATAATCCACCAAAGTTTGATGTTTATTCATTGATACCATTACATTAATAAAATCATATCTTTAATTGCATTTAAAAATCGTGAGTTTGAGTGAAATGATGGATTTCCTTTTATGGATTTAAAATTGTTTCATAAATTTGCTTAGACATAAAAGAGATACAAATTACCGCACAATTTTCATACTAAGAAAACACCAAATTATTGCTTAATTTATGCATTAATTAGTTCATTAATAAACTTAGGCTTTGGCGCGCAATTAAAAATTCTGAATTCAATGAAATTGGATATTTCCTTTTGTGCAATTGAAGTAGCTACTTTTATTTACATATCCTTATTTTCTAGAGAATCTAATGCATTAGGTTTTCTTGTTTCTTTTGGAATATTTATCATTAATTTCTCAAGTCATTAGTTAGCTAATCATTTTTCTTTGTTGAAATTAATGCACACGTGGTTACATAGGTTGCATTTAGATACATTAATGGACTAACATTCTTGTCCTGAAAGAATCTTTGTGTTTTGTCAAGATTACCAAATCCCACTTTCATGCATCTATTAACTTAATGCCATTTATTACCTTATTGAATCCTATATATTTGAGGGGTTTAAATGCAACCAGGGATTTTATCCCCATCCTCCCCTTGAATATCCTTCCAAGGGTGTTTACATTGTTGTTTCCTTAACTATGTCATTTTGAGCATCAATATAAATGGCGACCATACTAGGGAACATATTATTGTCAATCTCTTAATTCTTCCTAATCCAATCCGTTTACTCATGTCACATCCTTTTGTCATTATCATCCAATCACAACTGATTTGTGGAGCTTTGTTAATCATCAATCTGTTATCTGAGTCCTTAATATTTATTCATCTCCTCCTTCTTTTTCCATAGCTCTCTTTGGTTCTTCGATATTAGGGGGTACTTTTAGTCATCATAATACCATCATATACCTCGTTAATCCTCAGAAAGTAATGAATAAAGTGGTTATTTTTCAATAGAAATTCGATGTTGATCCTACACCTTGGTGTGTACCTTCACCTTTGAATATGATCTCAACCATCAATCCTTTTCCAAAATTCAAAGATCATATTTTGAAATTCTCAGAAAAGGGAATGACATCCATGAATGTGCATTTACTTGCCTTTTCCAATTTCTATGAAAATATCGACACACACGACAATGATACTTACATGCACCTATTAGTCAAATCATTAAAAGGGAAGGTTGTCGCTCAGTTAGATGAAATACCTGATAAGATATTCACTACTTGGGACTAGCTAATTTATTAGTTCAAATCCACTTTTTGGAGTGTTGAAAACCCAACCGAGTATCTGAGGAATTTCACATTGTTTCCTTAAATGTTTTAACATTAGGTTTACAAAGTTGTATAACAAGATTCCTTAAGTTATCTGACCTTCTCAGCAATCTTCCCTTGTCCAATACCATGACTTTATTCGTTCTCCTTATCGACACTGATTGGAAGAGAGGAATGGTAATTCTCTTGGTTATGCTCTGCAAACACGCATCAATTTCGAAGAGTCGATCCAAAGGATATGGTTTCCTTTGGATCAATATTTTATTGAGACCAACATATATTCCATGCTCAAAATGATGCAAGCATTGCAAAATAGTTTGATTTCATCAAAGCATAATCATATGAATGAGTCCCAACCATCTTTCACTCAACCTCCTTGCTTTCTAATCCCACCCAAGAGGACATAATCCGCTGACTCTTTTGCACGCCATTAGTGAAAATTTTGTGACAAGGGACATAATCCTTCTGCTTTTTAACTATACCTATAATACATGGAATGAGTAAATAAGGGTATTCCTTTTATAGCTATGAAACCTATCGATGAAATCTATGAAACCACAACTAGGTCTCAATCTCAATTTAGACCAAAAGTTTTATTTGATCCCAATCTTTCAATCAATAAGGAAAATTTTAATCATGAGATCATTATAACTTCTGTTCTCGAGTCAAGTCCTCTTCCAATCATTCAATCCAATCATTCTAGCATCACATTCGAATCCACACATATCTTTATCGATAGTTGTAATCCTTACAATGCGGCCACTGATTTATCTAATGTGAAGGCCAACATAAACCTCCTAGATGTCCTTAGAGCACATGAGCAACAACACTATGTGAATAATGCTCTTGCGATCCCTTCCCCATCCATAACTTATTGTGAGATGATCATGCAATATGTTTATGAGGTCTTCTCTTTCAACAATGACATCTTTCCATCTAATTCCAAGCATGCTCCTCAAATCTATATTCATAAAGGAGGTGTTGTACCCCCTTGGATTAATGCTCCATGTTTTCCTAATCTACAAAATAATTGCTTAATTAAACACCAGATCTATCATTTGCAATGCGATTTATTAGAATATTTTAATCATTAAAAAGGGGAAGTTGATTCTTTTGAGGAGGTAAGTCATATTAATGTCTGTCATGTCCCTGGAGATAATGAATCCTTGAACTCATAGGATGTTTTTATTGATAAGTTTCTCAAGACTCTCATTGATCCATCAATTCATGACGAATATAATCAATCCCTTCCAATTATAGATGAGAACCTTATTCTTCATGAGCCTAACCTTGATTCTTAATCTTATATTTCTTAGGGAAGTTCTCATTCAATCTACATTGAGTATTCTAATAGCTTATTTCATGATTCTTGTTTACATGACGAGGAATTTGAATTTGTGCAACTCCGTGATGTAAATGAACATATCATACTTGAATATGAAGACTTGTATCAGGTCAATTTGCAATATGCTTATTATGAATGTTTAGAAGTAATCTTTGATCAACATGATCATGAAAAAACCAATGCATCTTTTATTATTGATTCTAATGAGAAAATTAAATGCAATGATGATTAATTTTCCGTCATGGATAATAATACTGATAGAAGGATTGATGATTTAATCAATGTCAATGATTCTAAATCCTTTATTCCAAGTCAATTCGACATGGTCGATGTGTTGAGTAGGGGAATTTCTAGGTTTATTTTCAAGGATTTTATTTGGGATTCATGGATTGCTTAATTTTCAGATCTCATTAGTACTAACCCATGGCATGTGCATTTATTTTTACTTGATTCAATAAGTAATAAAATTTCTTTACATATTTTATCAATCATATACATCTTTATTTCAGGGTTTCCTTGCAAAATATTTGACAGGATCTCAAAATCCAAGCAAACGTAATTGCATTTTATATGTTTTCCTACACAATACATGGCATCCTGCATGATTCATTTTTTCTTTTGCAGAAGCATGAGTAGGCTTGCATTGTTAATCTAGGTCATTTTACTTTCTTGCTTTTTTGTTTTAACCTTGCCACGTCACATCAGTTTATAAGTATTTATTTTTATAGTTTATCCACTTCATTTGAATATTTAGTCTTTTCATCGTTTACTTTTCGTAGTTTCCCAAATAAGCTCTCATGGAATTTGATACCATTAATTTCAATTTGCCACTATGCTCTTTCGCTAGATTGTTTTGTCTTTAAACTTTGACATGATGATGATCACTTTTGTTATACAAGAAAGAACATGATGTGAAGAAAGTGGAATTGATTTACGGTTCCTAATGATCAGCCTGGGGGTAATTGGAAGTACTTGTTTTTTTGGTTTCCAAACACTTCTTTCATTATAGAATATTAGCCTCAATCATTTCACTCCTTGCCCTTTTCAGGGATGAAAATGAGTACATGTACTTGCTTCATGGTTACATCTTTGTCTTGTTGGTCAGTTTTGTTGAGTTTGTCATGTGTTGTTGTGTTTCATTTTTTTTATAGTTTCGATAGATGTTGATGCAAAACATTGAAACAATTTCGAAGTGTCGAAACATGACACAAAAAGAAAGGCTGCTGAACATTGTAACAAGAACATTCCATCTATATTGTCATGTCCAAGGCGGTGTGCTTGTCATGCCTGCATCTTGTTTCACCATTTTTGCTTTCATATGATGCCTTCAACAAATCTGCGAAGTTGCATCATGCATTGTCGTATTGTAGTCAAGTCAAGTATTGGAATTTGGTTGTGTCTTGTATCATGCGTCATCATGAAAAGGAGTTAGTGTGATGTCATTCATATTCTTTCATTGATAATACTCATGTTTTGTTTGGATGAAACCATTGTCATTCGACCCTTTTTACACTGAGTCAAAGTCTCAATAAGCATGAGTTTTTTATGTCTTATAAGTGAAATTCACCAAGTTTGCAGCCTTCGTTAATTCACTTGTTTTACCCATCTGCTAGTTTTCTCATCACAATTATGTTCAAAATTTTATAATCTTCTCCTTGACTGTCTCCTCCTAGAAGAAAAAGACAATGTCTACCATTTTCAAAAAAAATAAAACCCTCTTAATGTTAATTTAATATCCTTCCACCCTCTTAAATTCATTTTCATTCATTTTATTTTCCCAATCCTAAAACTTTATATCTCTTTATTTTCCACCACATTTAATAATAATAATAATGATAATTTTTTTCAAGTCATAATCCTTGACACTCCCATTACATTTAGTTCAATGTCCTTTTGATTTCTCCCTACGCCATCAAGCAATTATAAACCCCTTTTATAAATTGGGAAAGATAATGACCTCTTTGATCCATTTTACAAAGTCTCATAGCCTACCTTTTCCGTTCGTTTTTATAATCGAAAATATGTCAAATGGATGTAGCTTGGGTGGTTAGGTGGAATGAATGCTATCCTCCCCACCTAGGTTTTACTCTTGTAAGTGACATGATGCTCTTGTGGAGCCCTTTGTAATAAATGGTGTGAATGATGAGCTGGCCATACCTTGATTCAGTTTGAATATTAGATATTGAGATTTTCCGTGGAGTATCCCTCTAACAAATGGTGAACCACATTTAAAAAAAAATCCAAAATGTTTCCTTATTCCCTTTCCTTGGATAAGATTAAAAAAAAAAATTAATAGAATGCACAAAAATATTAAAAAGAAACGCATTCATGATTATGAAGAACATTGTAAGGGTTTGCACGAACCCTTCCAAGATGGCACCCGCGCAACCATTAAGCGATCGGGATGCCAACGGTTGGGAAATCAATGGTGAAATGCATAGCCGATTTCCCATGGTGAAATGCATAGCCGCGCGAACAATAATTTTAAATAGAATGCAATTAACTCATGTGCACATATGCGATTATACAATGGAGTAGTCACACTATTTACAAGTTAGAATTAGCCGAGAAATGGTATCTTGACACATCATTGGTATCACCTAATGAATTTAGATCTTTGGAACTAAGTGGGAGAGAAACAAACAAAGATCAATGGTGCTAGAGGAACCAGGGAAGGAGGTGTTCTCAAAGCATATCATTACTTGGAGCATTAATAAATGCATAGAAAACCAAAACACAAACATACTTGGTTTTCCTTTGAAGTTAGAATTAACAAAGCATACACGAAGAAAAGGCTCAAAGGCCTCAATGTTTCTCAAAGGAAATGAAATGGTTATACACCAGAACTAAGTGCAACACTATCTGTTATACTAGAAGGCTTTGAGGAGCCACATTAGATTTTAAATGAAAAAGAGTGTTGAATATTTAATTCATTTAGACATTAGGCTTAATCATTTATTTAATTTCCTAGTACTTAGACCATTATTAGTTCACCATCTAGTGTATAGTCCTAAGTACGCTAATCACTCCGGACTATTATTCTTTCATTATAAGCCTCATTATTCATAGATACACCCTTTTCCTTGTTTCTAGGAGTTAATGGGCCCTCGTGCATAATTTTAGGCCCACTTGAGTTAGTCTCGTATAATTTAGGAGCCTACCTTCACTTAACTAGCTTAGATTTCATCACCTCACTTATTATGAGCTACGATGACCACTAACACTCAACTGAACACCTCTTATGCCCTCCATCATTAGTTATCATCAATTAACTAGATAAAGCACCTTCTTGGTCCACCTATTGCCAATTACATTGAGTTATGACTGGCAGTTATGTCTAGTGATGGTTTCTATGCTATTTAATCCTTCCACATGTGTGGAGTTCAACTGCCTCTTTAGGCTCACAAATTTCTCTATTGGATATGTATTTATATTGTACACTTATCCGTGATTAAATATGCAAGAATGATTTATTTCATTGAGTTCCATCTTTTATGTATTCTATTACACATTTAAGAAGGATTAATTGTGCTTTAGATCCTTAGCTTATGATTTCTTGCTGCCATCAAGGCTATTAAAAATCTCACATAGTATTAGAGCGTAGGGATCTCAATATATTCAATTAATCCTCAATACATATTTTTCAGAGTGTTTATTTTGCAGGTACAATTTCAATAACTTCAAGATGGATTTGATATTAGTTCCTCCTCTATCACCATTCAATTATGCTACATGGAAATTGAAGATGGTTGCATATATCGAGAGCCATGAGCTCTTTGATGTGTCTATTGGAGTTGTGGAAAATCCAAAATACGATGATGAGAAGTCTATTTTGTTCAATGACTGTGACAGAGCGTATGGAGACATGTGTCTAGCCATTCCTACTAGAATGTGCTATCTCATTGAAATTGTTGAATTCCCAAGTGACCAACCTCCATTAATTCTCAAGAAGATGAAGTTGTGCAAGATGAAGAAATGACAAAAATATTCAATTCATTTAGTTCGAATTTGTGAAAGTATCCTCGATGAGACTCCTTCTACTGCTTCTCTAGAATTTTTTGAGAAATTTGATGTCTCATGTTTTCATGCAACTGCTCCAGAAGAAGATATTCAAACCTCTATTGTTGAAGAAGAACTCTCTTTCCATCCTTCTCAGTCATGCTCCTATGATTATTCTATTATGAATTCTGAGCGAAGTTTTCTAGCGATTGATCTAGAAGCTGAAGAGGAATTCGATTCCTCTCTCTCCAATGTTGTCGTTGATGTGTAGAATAGTGATTGATTGAATGTTTTGGATGAAATATCAAATTTTGGGAGTGATCTATTTTCCCTCATTGGTCCAATGCTTCCTATGTTTTCCTACATGATTACTTGAACCAATTCTCAGAGTTTTACTGAAGAAGGAGAAAATTGTGCATTTTCCAGCTCAATGGTGCACCTAGGACTTTTGTTCCTCATTCTTGGAGATGATCTCACCTTGGTTGGATCGAAGTTAAAGTTTCAAGAGAATTCAATCATGCTTGTGATTGTTCTCATCACTTTTGGTGTGAAAAATCAAGCACCTCAAGTCTCCTTTAACGAATTTGTTGTTGACGATCTTTTATTAGTTACTGCTCTATCTCATGAGTTTACTAATGTGTTGCATAGTGATTCATTGGACATTTTTAAATCTATATCAGATTATGGAGCTCAATCATTCACTCTCCATGGTCCCTTGCCTCCTCTTCCTTCCTACATGATCACATGCACACTTCCTTTTAGTGATAATGAAATTGGAGATATCATGCATTCGCTTGGGCACTTACTCCTTACATCTGGAGCTAATTTTACCTCAACTGGTTCAATGTTCAAGTCTGCACCATCTCAATTTCTTGTGTTTACCTCACACGGTTTGAAGTCTCAAGCACATATGCTTCACTGTTAGTGTAACTCAATTCCTCTACATGGTTCTAGTTTCCATCTTGCAGTTGTCTATGTTCATGATCTAGTTGATTAGATTCATCTTCTACCCAAGAAGATGAGCCCTCTTGAAATCTAATCAAGTTCACACCTACTTGGATTTGGAGCATTTTATTTATGGTGTATCTTATGTCCATTTTTTAGGAAGGATTTTCCCCATGTGTTTTTTCCTTTTTTCCTTAGTTTACATGGATGAATAATGTAAAGGGTGACCTTAGCCTTCGTTTCCGGGCCCTAATATCTTTTTATTTTTCACATAAATCAGAATTAAGGGGGGGTGTTAGAATATTTAACCCATCTAGGCATTAGCCTTAATCATTTATTTGATTTCATAGTGCTTAGACCATTATTAGTTGACCATCTAGTGTATAGTCCTAAGTACCCTGATTACTCTAGACAATTACATTGTCACTATAAGCCTCATTATCCACATATGAGCCATCTTCCTTGTTTCTAGGAGTTAATGTGCCCTCATGCATGATTATAGGCCCACTTGCATTAGTCTCCTATAATTTAGGAGGCTACTTTCACTTAACTAGCCTTGATTTCATCACCTGAGTTAGTATGAGCTCCGATGACCACTAACACTCAATTGAACACCTCTTATGCATCATCCATAATTAGTTGTCATCAGTTAACTATATAATGCACCTTCTTGGTCCACCTGCTGCTAGTTACACTAAGTTAACTAATCTGCTTTAGGAGTTATGGTGGCATTTATGTTTAGTGATGGTTTCTATGCTATCTAATCCTGCCACATGTGTGGAGTTCAACTGTATCTTTAGGTTTATGGATTTTTGTATTGGAGATGTATTTATTGTACACTTACCACTGGTTTAATACACAAGAAGAATTTATTCCATCGAGTTCTATGTTTTATGTATTATGTTGCACATCTAAGTAGGATTAATTGTGCTTTAGAGCCATAGCATATGATTTCTTGTTGCCATCAAGGCTATTTAGAAATCTCACAAAGAGTTTTGTGAACTGGGAAACTGAGATTAAATATAGAACTAGAAGTCAAGGATGCAAATGCCAAAGTATCAATTTGACTCCTTGAACCTTGAACCCATCCTTGCATCAACATACTTTAATGTAATCGATGATGTGGTAGTTTTTATTCAAAGTTTTAAGTTTTTTTAATGAACTTACATTGTTTTAGAATCATCTGCAAAATCCTATGCACCACCTGTAGTAATTCAATTGAGACTCCAAGAGTCGAAATTGAATGTTCTCAAACTCCAAACAAAAGAAATAATGTAGACAACTGTTACCTTGGTCCTCGATTTTTCTTAACCATTCATCTTCCAAATGCATCCTAGGGTGAGCGTTAGTTACTACGACTTGCCCTCATTTCATACACTCATGAAAATTGAAACATTAAGTGACCCAACAACCTTTTAACTCCCAGCAATTGCCGACAATTTTGCCTCCCCTCATAGCAAGTGAAGCACTTCAACTACCTGCTCAACCTTTAAAATTGAAATGAAATTGCCGAAACAAAGCTCTCACATGGGAAGTAAGAAGTGGGTATTGCTAGGTTCTACATTGCATTTATTCCCTTTCATACTTAGTTGTCCATGATCCTAACAGGTGGTGATTACATGTAAGACTATATTTCAAGTCCATCCATTAGGGTGAAGAAGAGTGTCGTTTTGTCGGAGGTACATTCTGTTTTCCTGCACACACTGTACTTTCCTATTAATAATTTAATGACTGTCATATTCATGTGTTTAGGTTATCGTTAGCATAATCTCAGTGGTGAGTATTCTCGTTGTCTCAGTTTCACCTAAGTGAGCCTAGAATGTTGAGATTTGTGTAAGGCCACGTAAATCTCTTGTTCTCATGGGTTGAACCAGCCAAGGCCTATTGTAGTTGATACTACTCAAATTCCATGTTTAATAAAAATTATGATTTTCGGCATATCTATGTCTTTCCTCCATTCTATTCCATTCATCTTTGTTATCTTTTTTTTAAATGTTTTTTTTTAATGCTGGAAAGCTATATAATATGTACATATTGGACTGTATTGTTTACTAACTTGTACAAAATTGTCATTTTGCACCTTTAGTCGTTAGGATTTCTAACGTTGCATTTTTCGAACAAAAGTAGCTATCCCACACCATCCTACATAATCTATTAGTTCAAGCGATTAGTTATATTTTTGGAATTGAATTTCAATAAATGACTAATCCACCAAGTTATGATGTTTATTCATTGATATCATTGCATTAATAAACTCATATCTTTAATTGCATTTAAAAGTGGTGAATCTAAGTGAAATGATGGATTTCCTTTTATGTAGTTAAAATTTATTTATAAATTTGATTAGCAATAAAGAGATATAAATTACCGCAACATTTTTGTACTAACATTGCAAACACCAGATTACTGTTTGAGTTATGTATTAATTAGTTCAATAATAAACTTAGAGGATGGCGTGCAATTAAAAATTTTGAATTCAATGAAATTGGGTATTTCCTTTTGCACAATTAAAGTAGATACTTTGATTTACATATGCACCAAAATAGATTTAATCATTGATGCATTTTCATGATAAAAACTAACACTTATATTCTAGAGAATCTATTGCATTATGTTTTCTTGTTTCTTTCGGAATATTTCATCATTAATTTCTTAGGCCAATAGTTAACTAATCATTTTGCTTTTTTGAAATTAATGCACACGTGGTTAGATAGGTTGAATTTAGTTACATTAATGGACTAATGTTCTTATCATGAAACTGTCCTTGTATTTTTTCAAGCTTATCAAATCCTACTTTCATTTGTCTATGAACTTAACACCATTGATTACCTTATTGAATCCTATCTTGCAGTCTGAGATTCCATCCCCATATTCCCCTTGAATATCCCTCAAAGGGTGTTTATAGTGTTGTTTCCCTAACCACTTCATTTTGAGCATCAACAGGTTCTATAGACCTTAGTTTTCTTAACTGATAAATGCATCAAATGCTCTGATTCATCTAGGTCAGGATCATCCTAGTTAACTTTTCCACAACAAATGGTTACCTCTAGCTTATGAATAGGGATATTTAAACGAAGCAATTTCTGGTGTGAGGGAAGATATAGGGGTTATCCATGTTTTGCAACATCTTAGGAAACAAGGCTTCTTTAATAAGGTTCAAAGCACTTGTAACTAGTTTATTTTTCTCTACAAAGGATAAATATTCACAAAAGTGTGTCTACAAACTCTTCTAATGCCTAGATTTCCTTCTAGTTTCTTCATGTAGATAACAAGTCGGTGGAGTTTGGCCTAAATGTTCAATAAACTTGTGGCCCAAGAGATCATGGTGGAGTCCTTTTATTTTCCAATGTTATGTTCATATTTCCATATATAGAAAAGGATCACTTTCTCCATTGTAAACTTTCATCGCCACAGATTTTTAAGGTACCTCTCTTTAAAGATTTAAACATTCAAACGTAGGTAACAGAACAAAAATTTGGATCATAGCTATATGAATTGTCGACTAGGAATGACGATTCTCCTTATGAGTTCCCCAACATCTTGTGGGAGTACCTTCGATTGTAATATCTAGTACATGGATCTTTTGTTCCTCGACAACCTTATTATTCATTTCGATTAGAAATTCATCCAGATTTGAGACTCCATTGTAAATTGGAGGGTCCTGAGCCTTGATACCAATCCATTTAATGGACTTAATGGTTGCACAATGTCATGAAGAAATTCCAATCCTTTGATTCTACCATTAATTTATGTTGGTTCTAATACTGATTACAACATGTTTGCAAATTGATTCATATAGTTAAGCACAATTAAACATAAACAATGGAAAACAACAACATCAACAAATTACATAAAATTTACTGAGGAAACCTCTCTCCTGGAGGAAAACCAACAAACCAATGAGATTTCACTCATCTATTAATAAAACATCCATAACAGGCGTTTACAACCATGACTTCCTAGACCATAAATCACACTTAAATACAATGATCTACACACTATTTCTCTATGCATGGCCATTACATATCATTTATATATGCAATACAACTAACTGATAGTTAATGAAAACCCATAACTTCCTAACCACTTTCGGTTATTCTGTTACAATTGACTTGAATGGGTCAACTTTGGTTAATTTCTCATTGAGATTTGTGCGCTCTATCGACTTACCATTGGTTAGTTGTTTGGATTCAACCAAACAACTATTCTGGTTAGTTGATCGACCAAATTTCCACCGTTTGTTGCCTCTAACTCTATTCGACTTATACTACTTGACTTATCCCTAGGGTTCAACAGGTGTCACCAACAAACATGCTATAGGCCAGTGTTTTCAATAGGTTGCAAGCAAGATAAGTTCTCATTCAATATGTGCACATAAATTAAAGATACCATTACAGGGGTTGCAAATAGGAGGATGGGGTGGTGTTTTACATGTCCTTACACATCCATTAACTTACTCATGCTTACCTAAAATTGAATAACCTAACATTCAATCTTTACAACATACTTGATATTCATCATCAAACACAAACATAAACACACTACACAAAATAGAATAAAACCAACTTCATATTATTTATTTAACAATATTAGCACATATTATAGGCATGATTGAAAGTATGATAGGTTCATGATTAAGCTCACTAGCTTAATTGGATCCCAAAATATAACAAAAACCTACTGACATAGAAAGGTTTTCTAGCACATTCATCTAATTGACAACTTAAACTTTCGAACCCAAACATTACAAAATGTGCCTCTAAATAGGATCTGGTCCTCCTTCTGTGTTGTTACCTTGCACATGGCTTCATAGGAATGCAAAATTGCATGAGTAGTTTTTTGCTAACGTGTAACGCAATCCTTTCTCTGTTGTTTCCTGAGTGGTGTTCTGCCATGACACCTACACTTTTTGGCGACCATCTATTTGTTGTGGAGCATGATCTTCCTGATTAAGAGATCTTATTGTTCAACTGTTTTTGTAACCTAGTTTTACTATACACTTGTCCAAATAGGGGGGCCCAAGGGCCAACGGGTCCCCAGCTGGGTTCAGGGGAAACAACCCTGAAATATTTTTTTTGGGTTGTTTGTTGGAAAATGGTTTACGGGCCCATGGTATTTTCCCATGATTATCCTTCTTTTAAAGGAATGCAATGTAATATGTATGTGTATTGTAATATTGTGAAAAATAATCTCTTTGATTGTGTGAGAGAGACCGTGAGAGAGTGAAGAGGAAGTGTAGCAGATGTGCTGCACGTTGTATCTGTGCATTTTTCCTGACGATATATAAAAGGACTGGCAATTTCGATGTGGATGTATCCCATCTTGGGTGAACCATGTTATATTGGTGTCTCTCGTGTAATGTGTTGATGTGTTTTATATTTGCATCTTGTTTATTGTTATTTCTCTGCGATCATGTTTTTCTAACACCATCATCTTATGCCAAAAATAGGGCACCATTAGCCCCCCAACAATATGGTGTGCCTCATCCCGAGCCACAAACCTCAACGCTCTAGTGCTACCCGGTTTATGTTACAAGTTGTCTAAACATGGGACTTTTTGACCTCTATTTCCGGCTGTTTTTTTATCAGTTTTTTGTTATGAATCTTCACGGAATTTTTAAAACATCCCAAAAACACTGCTATATCTTACAGAGTGTGGGTGTTGGGGGTTTTTCTGTCACCTGATTTCATTACTGAGCTTAAAATCTCCTACCAAACAACAGAAATTACAGATTTTATGGATTAAATTCACCAATCTGTATGCCCTCAAATTCACTAGTGATGTCACTTAGCTAACCGTTGAATGACTCCACATCTTCCTTCATGCTTTTCCCTACTTCCGTTTTGACCTTCTCCATGAGGGTAAGAAATTCTATTGCCTTTGTGTAGAGTTCTGTTAGGTTTTCAAAATGTTTCTGCACCTCCTCTTGCGCCTCAGCAACAATTGGCGCTTATTTGGGCCTCCCATTCTCTGATATGCTTATCCACCTATTACAACTTAAGCACATCTTGCAGGTGGTTTGAGACGTTGAAGCTATAATCCATGACCCTAAGTAATGTCGCAACTCCTTGTTTTGCTTGCTCTAGAACTTGCATGGCTTCCTCATTTTTTTGCACAAGCTTGATATCCTATAGGGAGGGATTCATCTTGATATGAGCCTCGATTTCCTCTTTTCTTGTTGGAGCTCGACAACTGTATCTTTGATTTGTGCCACTTTTTGGACAGGCAGAAGTTGGTTGTTAGTCGATGAACTTGAGGTTGGCAACTCGAAGTAAGACTTGTCCACTTCTAACTATAACTGTTGTCATTCTTGAATCATCTTAGCATGCCTCTACTTCATCCCATCATGGTAGTGCCTCAACTGATCAGTTGATCACGATGAGGAGTAGGAAATACGCATATGTAATGATATTCTGTCCCTTTATCCTGCACGTCAAGGCAGTCTTGCGACAATTCTTATCTAAGATACTGGACCCACGCAATCCTTTGGCCAGTCACACACTTTTTTAATCCAGAATAACCCTTACTGGGTATTCGTCTTTGTTGAAAACTAGATTCTATGCTCTGAAATGGTTGAAACGATGGCTCCGTGTGACCCTCGGTGAGTGTGTAACTTTCTATAAACCTCATTTGTATATGCATTGGCGATTATCTCTGCAGGGTCCTCTCCCTTGCATGAAATCCTAGATATCTTATGGATAACGTCGTATGTGGTTTCATACTTTTAGTTCAACCATAAGTATCCTCCATGGACACTTTTGAGGAGGAACAAGGTGAATGCATTAATGGAGGGGCTCCATCTCAAGTGAGAGGGACATCAACCATAGAAATGATGCTTGACTTGTGAAGCTGGCACGCCCAGGCTTGCGAACTGATGCGCTCCTCCCCATCCTCAGTTATCTCTACCTGAGTCTATATGTCTACTGACAGCTTAGGAAATTGTGCTTCCTCTAGAATATTGAAATATGAATACTTTGGGAAGGGAAGTTAGGGAACCTTACCTTGTGATGCACCCCCTTCACTTCGACCTCTACCGGGATGTGAATATTCAATATCTAATTTTCTTTGGTTGCCTGCACTTTGGTATGATGCTTCTGCGTAGATGGGGTTGTAGCCATGGGTGTCAAGTTTCAACTCTTTGATCGGATCTATAATTTATCTCTAGTGCAAATCTCTTCTTGGCACGACTGTTCTTGACTCTCTCAGACAAATGATGGTTTTGTTGTTGTTTTCTAAGCTTCTCATAGATTAGTGCATTTCCATTACTCACATACTTCTATTACTACCTCGCGCCTCACTTTGAACTCTCAAATATGTGACCAACTATGGTTAGGTTGTCTAGCTTTCCATGTGTTGTCACCATCACCTCATGCCTAATTTCCAATTGTTGGTGATGTTGGAGTTATCCTTTCCTTCGAGTTGTTACCTTTTTGGACTACTTTTCTTTTCTGCACTCGTCCTTTATTACTTTTTTATTTTCATAACTACTCTAAATTTGGCTTAATTAGTTGTGACTGAAAACACAATCTAACTAACAAGAGTGGCATTAAAGGAAAAATGATGACCTAGGACTCTGCTCCAGAGTCACTTGGGAAGATTTATTTTCTACTTGACTACTGCATCTATGCTACTTTATTCTCATTATGAATTATATTAACCCCTACATTCTATCCTATCCTAAATGCTTTTATTCTTGACACAAACTTACAAGTGTTCATGCTCGAGTGGGCCATGATATGGATTGAGGCGACTTCCATTGATTAAAAATTTCATGGGTTGGACTTTCACAGTGGTAAGATTTGTTGCACCTACTTCTACGATGACCAAGATGTGGAATGTGCCCAACCATCTCATCCTTAGCTTACCCCATCTCATCCTTAGGTTACCCGGATTCTTCGAAAACTTATTGTTGTACATAAGAACAAGTGCACCTAGTTCCATGATCTTGCTCTTAATGCTCTTATCATGCCATGCTATTCTTTTTTCAATGAATTTGAGTGTCCCAGAAATGTCAATCGACATTGTTTTATAAATATTAGCCACGTTTCCCTTTTCATACACATAATGTGTCACAAGGGGCATACCGTACCAATGAGTGTCTCTAGTTCTAACAATACCCTTAGCATCAATTCTCATACCATTTATCCCAAAAAGAAAATACGACCTTTGATGCATATCCTTTCTGTACGTTGTAAACTTATTAAGTGAACCAATGCATATCGATTCTTAAAAAAACATAGATTAAATAATGGCACACACACATTACATAGAGGTTTACCGTAGAAACCCTTAGCCAAGAAAAACAAATAAAACTTAGAGGCAGACCCCTATCTTTTTTTCATTTCATTTTTATTAACCATTGACAATACAATATTTAAGTATTTTACTACATACAAAACCCTAATATGTTAACCCATATTTCATTGGAGACCCTAATCCTTTAACTGAGATTGTAGGGTGACACAACCTAAATGCAAAGAATATAACACATGCCCAACATTACCCCACTTGTTGTTTTATTTGCATAATAGTAGGTCACATACTAATAGGGTCACAAGTTTAGTGAAACAATGCACATAGATTCTGTACACCAAGAGAACATCTCAATGTTAACAGACTTTGTCCCTCACCAAATTTTAATTGCATATAATAAGAAGCTTAACTTTAGAATTTGTTAACGTCATTATGGGTTTTATCATTATAGATTGGGTGGATATTTGTACTTGTGACATGTATAATGTTTTCATGTATTCTTGGTTATTGAGTAGGTATTTGTGTAGCATGATGATGATATGATTACTTAAATTGATGGAATAATGAATGATAACTTGGATGCTTGGATGTTATAATTTGATCATATCTTGATCAATGATTACTAAAAATAGAAGCAAGTATGAAATGTGACAAGATGATAGCATCTGCAAGAATCCTAGGTGGAGTTGACTAAATAAAGGAAGGTTGTGGAATCCAAGCCAAATGTTGTGGAGTATTAATGAAATCAATAGTATTTCATTTGATATTATCTTTGATTATCCAATACTTATGGATTATTCCGACTAAACATTGAGGGACTATGGAAGTCTACTTCAAACTACCGATTTGTTAAGGGTAACACATCATTTGAATTTGATTCATTTATATGATACTTGATGTAGTTGATATGTGTGGATGAATACTTGCACAGGGTACAAGGAAAAGCCTATCCAACTTGCCAACATATGGGTGTGGGGTCATAATGAGTGACTTCTCAATAGAGATGTGGAGTCTCAATAGAGGCATGTAGTCTCTCTTTGTGGAATACATGGGATGGTTGAGACTGGGGGGTGCACAGTAAGATAGGATGATATTACTCACTAGTAACCTATCCTTCTATATAAAGAACTAAGCTAAGGTAATCAGAAAATAACCATGGCTGAATTAAGAAAATGAATTATAACATATTTCCAATTGTTAATAAATTTGTTTACGAAAGTTTAAATAGGGTAGTTGAAGGATGCAATTAAATAATGTCTTAGTCGTTTTCCTAAAAATGGATAATTGTTAAACCGTTGAGAATGGAAGAGAAATCAATGATTACAAGGATGAATTATCTATGCCGATATTTGAGGTCAGAAGGAAATTCATGGAGGAGTTGTAACAAGCTAACTCCCGATTTACCACAGCACTGATGTGTTGATGCTATAGGGTGCCGACATCGGAATCAACATACCATTGGAAAATGGATCACTGAACAGATGTCGATGCCGACAAGATGACACCGAAGTATTGATCTCGGTATCATATTTTCCTAGTGGAGTGATGTTAATTAACAAGTTAATCATCAATGCGCCGAAGTGCCAAAGCGTCGATGCCGTTGTCGAAAATTAGGCATGTAAAAATGTTAATGTTTTCTTATGTTAATGTCAACTACCGACTTCCAACGTGTCAACATCGAGATCGTAAGGTCATAAGAGTCTATTTATCACATCCATGATATTTGATGACTTTCAAATTCCGATGTGTCGACGTCAAGATCAACAAATCAAAAGGGTCTTTTTATTATTGTTCGATTAGTGCTGACTTTCGACGTTCAACGTCGAGATCGACAAGTCGAAAGGGTCAGAGTTATTTTCTTCTTTTAGTGATGCCTACTTTTGAATTCTGAAGTCAGGAATGTTAGGATGGTTTGGCCAAATCAGAATGTTGGGATCAACACGGTTATTTAATTGTGTTTTCATTAGTGATTCGACTTCCAACTTCCGATGTTGGAAAAACACGGTAAAGTTGGGAAGGTGAAAATAATCCATGAGAATCATAATAATAATTAATTTAGTGAATTATATAAAAAATTTATAGTAAGGATTTATCTCAAAGTGACACATAAGTGGGGTGATTATTCACCTATTTAATAAATGCAAATAAACAGGGAATTATGGGGAATTGACACGTATGGAAGGTTGATGAATATTGAGTAATTTCTAATTAAGAAAATTAATTTAGTTGTGCATGAAGGGGTGAGGTGGCTAGTGTCACTAGGTCGATAAATAGATGAGTTCTCAATGGTTGAGGGGTGAGAAAAAGAGAGGCAAGAGGGGTGAGAAAAAGAGAGGCAAGAGGGTAAATATTTCCAAACAATTTAATAAGAAATAAGAAAATGATATATTTTCCAGTGGATGGCATAGTTGTTTTCAATGGATGGCATAGATATTTTTCAGTGCATGAAAAAATTGATTTGGAAGTGTATTCTGCATATTAAATTAGTTAATACCCCACACAGCTCAGGGGTCTCAAGGGAAGAATTTTTCCTTGGGTATGGTTGGGAGGAAATTGGTTGGCACTATATGAGTTGGCCATGACAATGAGCTGCTAGATGGAATTTTGTCGAAATGACTAGAATGGAACTACAAGGTAAAATGTTAGGTATAATGAATTTGTGAATAATTTATTTATTTTGTTGATTTATGATTACTTCAATTTCTAGATAGATATCAATCGTATTTGATTCATTCATGGTACTGACATAAGTGTTTATGAGAATCTGTGTCTATGTGTTTAACTATTGTTATCCATAGGAAACAAAGAGACTAGGATGTTGCTTCCAATATGGTTAAGGTAGAATTATAGCACTGAAGTATTTCAGATCTGTGGAAGAAAGCATTAAACTGGTAATGAGGTAAATATGTAATTATTACCTTATTTAATTAGAAACACTACATTGTGATTTCATTGAAGGAATTTGGTGAATAGGAGTAATTTCCCCATAGTAGAGAAGTTAATTGTTGAAAAATGTTGGAATAAACTCCTTAATGATTGCAGTATTTATATTATTCTTATGCAAATTATTCTCCATCACGAGTATGTTAAATAGTAGCATGTAATAATTTGAGGATTGTTATGTTGTTGTTGGTTAGTTGCATTATAATGTTTGAAAATTGTTGAAAACCAATAGTCTTACTAATCAGATTCAAGCTAGTCTTCCTTTCTGTGATGAAATGATGAGCCAATATTTCCTAATTTTGACTTGATGTATGTGAATTTGTACCTAGTATCTAATGTTAGGATTATTAATCCTCCCTTGTCCAATTTGGTCATATGTCTAAATCAGTAGTCATGTCTAAATCAGAAGTCCTTCCAGTCTATTTTTAGTCACTAGCACCATTGGGTCCACTTGGCCTAATTGGGGAACATGTTCCAGTTACTAAAGTGCAGGGAACACTAATTGAGGCCTATTGCCACTAATTGCACTTACATGCATCAGTTTAGGAGCCTCCTAGATCAATCCCTACAAATTAGTAGCCACTAGGAGTGCCGATACCAACCAAGGTCAGTTGAGTTGAGTTGGTGAATAGTCAAGCTCAGTTAGGAGTCAAATACATTCAGTTCTAATCCCTTACATTCAGTTCTACTCAGTTAGCACTAGGATTACATGGATGTATGTAGGTGAGGCACATTTACTCACCTACCTCAGTCAGTTAGACTATTTAACACTGAATTAAACACTTAAGTTATGATTTAGAATTCCAATGAACTCCGATAATGATTTAGACAAGGTTAGTTAACCATTCAGTCAAGTAGAGTCTAATCAATTTGAATTTCCACACATGGATTCGAATTGCATGTGGATGTTTATCCATTGTACTTCATTGTAATTATTATCTAATTACTTTTGATTAATGAAAGCATTCATAGTTGCAAGCCATTTTTTCACTATTTCATTCTTCAATTGCTGAGTAAATTGTGTGATCTATTTTGTGAGTTGTGTGTTGATCCATAGATCTATGTGCTCAATTTAATATGGTATCAGAGCCTCGGTAGGAAAAGGCACTTCTCTTACTATAGATCCAAAATTGGATCAATTTTATGAGCAAAATTGTTCCTTCTAGTACTAAACCAGAAGCAGAGAATTTACCACTTAATATCCCAAGTTAAGAAATTTTTGATCAAGCTTTCTTGATCAACTATGCTGGGTGCGAAGGAAATCCCAAAAGTGCAGACTGTCAACCTTATTTTGTCTGTTTGATTTTGTGATTTACAGGTTTATTAGTCCTCTTCACTGCATTCGCTACAAGCAGCTCAATCTCCTTCACAGCATTCGCTATAGCAACTTAGTCTTCTCCACTGCATTCTATATGGCTCCTCCAATAGAGCTCCTCACTCCTTTAAACTATCATAAGTGGAAGGATGACATGGAGATGCAACTACACTCCAAAATACTCTTCAGACTCACAATGGAGATAGAGAAAGAGCCAATTCATTATGTTGACAAAGAAAAGTACTGGAATAGGCTTAATGAAGGCTACGGATGCTTGTGCGTCTCAATCCCTTCTCTAGTTGTAAATCAATAGTGCTCCAGATTCATTGTATGTACTTTTCATATCAATCTATAAAAGAGAAGGCAGATGTATAGGTTTATTTATTTATTTTTCGATTGAATAGTTAACAGTTTCATGTAGCATATTTTTTTAGAAGTAATGAAAATGACTCACATGTTTTCATAGTCGGTTTATTGTGTTTCCATTATATTTTTCTACAGTATGTGTTTATAAATCCTATCATTAATTACAAAGTGCAGTCTCGAGTAGCCTTAAATTTCTCACTGTTTAGTTTCTTGTAGAAATTTTCAGTCATGGTGGTTTGCATTCTTCCATATGGTTTGTTGGAATTGCACCCCCATGTGCTTGAGCTTAGTGTCATCCCTTGGAGTACCTCTTTCTCATTATTTTTCAATTTTTCAACCATTTACACTTGGATGGAGGGTCTTACACAGTCATTGAGAACAAGGCACAATGTTTGAGGTGGACCACTTATGGATTATTTTATGGTTGGTTAATGCTTGGAGCTTTGTTCCACCCCTTAAAGGTTATTATATTCAAATTTTTCCTTGGAGGTTTAATGCATGCCTTGAGGAGGATTCCTAGCACAGATTTAGAGGTATGGGCGCACATATTAAGGAATCCTACACATGGATCCTGGTCCTTCATACTTGGAAAATTAGGAACACATATTCATGTAGTTAGTTGGTGATTTGACCTATTCCCGGGGTTTCTTTCTTATGGGGGTTTCACTCGTATTCTTGTTCACTCATGTGCTAGCATTGGATAATGTTTTGAGCCCACACATGTGGACAATTTGAGTTGCTATGCACTTTTTTATGACAGTTGGCTGGAAGCATAGTCTTTGGAGTTTTCATAGAGGTAAAACCCTAGTATTGGGGTGGTTTTGTTTGGTTGGAGTCTTCAGTTTTCAGTTATCAGGTGAGAGGTTGGAGTGGAGAGAGTTGAGATATTTGGTGACATGATATGGATGGTTGGTGTGACAACATTATGGAGCTGAAGGTGTTCTTTCACACTTTAGACTTTCATCATGTCTTTAGAGAAAAATATAAGAGGGAAGATAGTTTATCCAAGGAAGCACTCCCCATGGCTGCAGGATTACTTTCCTTCACTGAATATTATGAGGAAATAGTTATTGCGGAAGATAATATATAACTCTTCTAGAGAAGAGCTCGTATTTCCTATTCTTCAACCTTTTGGTTGCTTTATTTTCAAGTATGTATGGTTGAGTCTTTTAGCATCATATTGGATGTCTTGAGGTTGACATTGTTTCTCCTCTGAGGGTATTGATATTAGTACACTTCCCCAAGCACTTCCTTGGATATACTAAACTGGGCTCTTTATGTTTCCTCCTTAGACATGTATGGATGATCTATCTTATAAAAGTTGGATGATTTTTTTCCTCAGAGTTCACAGAATGATCTCTCTTTCTTGCATTGTACCTGGTCATGTGTCTTCAATCTTTATCTTCCTAGGTCCCAAGCCTTTGTTTGCAACTGTCCATGAGCTCTGTTATCATCATGTCTTGTTGGCTATAACCTTCCAGGTTTCCAGACCTTGTACTGTAATGATCCATGGGTTTTACCTTCAGTATTCTTCACCTTCAATCCAATCTTACTATGGACTATTTTCTTCATTCGGTTGTAGCTTATCTTGGAAAACGACATCAGTTTCCACAGTTCAACTATCTCGCCTTGTAATTTTGTTCTCTGCTGCAAATAATCTTTATTGATGGGTGTATGAGTATTGATTTTTCTTCCTTTCATTTTTTATTTAGATGGTTAGTGGCATTTGGTTAGTGTGCCAATGCCTAATAATATGCTCCACTTTCCATCTTGTCACTATACCTAGCATCAATGACTCTTATTTAGAAGGAACACTTCCACCCTATTCCTTTACACCCAATACTTGACACTAAGGGACTCATCCTTATTATGAGAAAAATATCATGGGTTCATTGTGTAACAATCATTCAAACATGGGGTGGAAGAAGTGGGGGGAGTCATCTTTGACATTAGAGTAAATCTAGAAATTAAGTTTTCCTAGGTGAATAGGAAAATAACAAATAATGATGCAGAGATTCATGCCCTTTTTAAAGGATTATTGATTCTCAAATCCAGATTCACTTAGTTCAAAAATTCAACGGGGATTTTTGAAACATAGGAAAATATTTGACAATATATTCCTAGTAAAAAGCGAACACCTTTAACTATGGTCATCCATGTAATGAACATGACGTGAAAAAACACCTTTAACTATGTTTTCATGCTATTATTTCTCAATAAAAAAGTCACCCCCAAAGCATTCTTACATTTATATTGAACGTTTTTTTCAAAGGAATAATATCATTCAACCCCCACGTTACTCCTTTGGAGTTTCGTCATGATACATCATGAGTGTATTGTTGATCAAATTAAAAGACAAATTGCATTTAAAAGATTAAAAGAACAATGGTCACATCACTACAAAAAAACCCTGTGATTAGCGTCTCTTTTAGTGTCCACTATCACTTTTAGTGTATTTTTCAACATTTTTTGGACAAAGCGGGCGCTTTCCCACGGGATGGCACTTTTCATGGCGTTATTAGCGTCCCTTTTTAAAATTTGACGCTATTTTGGATGCTACTTAGCATCCCAATTAGTGTCCCAATTAACGTCCCAATTAGAGTCCAAAATAGCATCCCATATAATGCCCAGAATAGCCTCCAAAAAAACGTCTAGAATAGCACCAAGATTAGCACCATATATTGAGTCAGGGTTAGTGCGAGGAATTGTGCCCTACTTCCTACTTCCGCTCAACACCTCACAACAACATCCATATTGGGTTCATTTGGAGGTGTTCCTTCCCACCATGTTCTGTGTAGGCACCTACTCAGCTCAACAACTCTTCATGACAACATCTAGATTGGGTTCATTTGGAGACATGCCTTCCCACCCCGGTTGATGTAGGCACTTGCTCAGTTCAACTTCCTTTGGAGACACACCCTCCCACCTTAGTCTATGTAGTCATTCGCTTTAGTCAGCACCAACACACTCTTCAATGTATTCATTATTTTGCAGCACAACTCAACAACTATCATTTTAAACTTGGTTTCAGTTTTCTCACATTTCACCTGAGAGGAAGAAAGAAGGGATGCTTTCCCCTTCAATTAGGAGGAATTGGTATGAATGGGAGGCCAATCCATCACAATATTATGTTTGGATTTGGTTCACACCCCATTATCAAATTAGATTGGTTAATTAGTTAGTTATATTATTAAATAATGGTTAATCTTTTTGACTTGTCAAATGTGGACACGCACATGTAATCCTATCAAAATGTTATGAAGCCTTCATCTAAGATAAGTTAGTATTTTTTTCTTCTTATATGTATTTTTCTTATTCTAAGTTCGATTTATGAGTTTCATATGTATGTTGATCAATAATTTATTACATAAATTTTGTTGATACCTTTGATAATTACCATTTAACTATTTTATTTTATTTTTATTGTTTTTTTATGCAGTTCATTGGCCCATAGCTTCGTGGAAAGAATTTCAAAGGGCCCACCCAAAGGGACCTCACCCTGTAAGAACTAGTTTTGGGAACTTGTCCCCGAAAGGGCTAGAGAATTCAAGAGTTGACCTCGACCTAGTGACATCTTGGCCACATAATCTCCAACCAACTGAGCTACCCCACTGGACTAATTTTTAACTATTTATTTATTATAGTAGATTCAATATTTAATATATATAGTCATATTGAAATTGTTATTGATAATTAAATACATAAAACCGCCACACAATAACACTTCACTTCTATACCAAACAATCCCAAAAGAAACATTAAAAAAAGAGTGAAAAACTAAAACAACAATAAAAACAAATTATATAACAATAAATCAATATTTTCAAAAAAGAACACAACTTATGAAACACTTAATACATCTGAAAATATGACAAGGCAAAATATAGAGATAATTTAAAATCACATGTTTTAATTTTTTTTTAATATAAAAAACATTAATATTATTGTATACATAGACTCTAAACCAAAATCTATTTTAACTTACAAACTAAATATTAAAATTAAAAACAAATTACAAATTAAGAAAAAAAAGACATAAAACAAAGTGATTATTCAATTCCAAACTTACTAAATATTTAAAAAAGAAACATCATATAAACAAATATAAACTAAGTAGAAACATTATATTAAAAATTAGAAACAATTCCATTAATACATATAGTTTAAAAAACATGTTAATATTTAAAAAAGAAACATCATAAAATAAAATAACAAAAACTAAATATATTAAATATAATACAAAAATGTTAAACACTCAGAAAAAGAAACATCAGATAAACAAATTAGAAACATTATATAAACAAATTAGAAACAATATATCAAAAATTATAAACTATTCCAATAATATATACCATTATTTTAATACATACTATTATTTAGACATAAAGGATCAATATGGAGAAATGATTTCCCGCTTAGATGCATTCACTACATTGGCTACTTGGTTCGGTTCCGATGCTTAGTTTCTCTGCGCTCCACGTTGTTGATTTTATTTTTCATTAATGCAATTTCTTATTATTTTGGAGGAGGTCAGCCCAGGCTAACAACTCTGAATATTACAATTTGATGGCAGATTTTATATCACATTAAAGGGTTTTTTATTATTTTATTTTTCATTAATGCAAATTTCTTATTGTTTTGGAGGAGGTCAACCCGACTAAATATTACAACTTTCTCATCTATGAAGCCGAATGTAATTAGTTTTTTTTTCTAAATTCGTTTTCTCTGAATAGTATTTCATTGGTTTTCTTATAATATATGTAATGTAGCTTAAGAAAACGTTGTAATTTCAATATTTTCATATTTTTTTCTAACCCGTTTCATTGATTTTCTAAACATGCATGAAGGTGATCCAAGGTAGGCATACATAAAAAGGAGGCTCTCCCGGTCCAATAAATCGAATACAGTTGGAGGGAGATTGGGAAATCGAATAAATCAAAGAGATATCACTTTCAACTAAATTAAACTTTCTTCATGTTGTCGTTGAATCTGTAACATGAGTATAACCAACATAATCATATCTCTTCCATTTCCCAATGTGATTTGACAATTGAGGATCATTTGCATCAATGTGGTAGTTAGCATTAAAAAGGGCCAAATTAGAACATTCCTCACAATTTTTACCTCTGATGCATTGTTTCTTATAAAATACTTGATCATTCTCTCACGCACATAATATTTTAGATACAAATTCATGAACACTCGAAGGAGAGGGGTTGTTTGGCCAACACTGCATGCCCAAATTTAGAAATGCCTCATAATATAATTCAAATTCTACATTGTATTGACAACAACATGTGTCATGAACAACGATGGGCCTAACATACCATGGTTTAAGCTTCACAAATGTGCTGAGGGAAATATTCATATCAACATTACTCTCCATAAAAGTTTTGAACATTTCCACTTGAGTGATCTCTATTATGTGTTTGGCATGAGTTTCATAGTTTCCTTTTGATATACAATGTCGCACAACATCCTTTTCATTTGGTAAGACATGAGAGTTTAAATGCCAAAACTCTTTCACCATGTCCCTTACATTATCTAGAAGTCTATGTTGATAAGGTTTCCTACATATAACACCCCAACATGAAACTTCATCATCCTCATCTAATTGAACCCTAAATTTTGTATGCTTCCATAAACTTTTTCTTGATGTTTTTAACGTTCTTGCAGTCGTAGACAGCACACGTCTGGTTACATTATTTTTTACCCTTGTTAGAATTTCTTTACGAGCAACCATGAAATTATGAGATCATTTTCTTGCAAGTGATACAAGGACCGAGGTCAGATTTTTTGATACAATCTCATTTGATTTATCCTCGTTGGCACTTTGAATGCCCAATAATGTAATTTCATTTCTTATAAATTTTTGCTTTAACAATCTATGTAACAATTGAGCTTGTTCTATGACATAAATACCTTCAAAATATTCTTTGACTATCGTTTTTTCCTTACAACGATTGTATGATCAGGCATCGGAGGTCCTATTTATTCAATTTTAATTGAATCCATATTCTCCAAAAACTTGTTGTCAATGACGATATTGTTGCAGCTTTTAATTAATCTCNTATATATATATATATATATATATATATATATATATATTATAAAGTAAATTATAAACATATAAAAAATTATTTACTCACCAATCATGGTCTCAATATCGACGCTACCCATAGTTTGCACCACATTTGTCATTTCCTCATCACCTCCATGTTATTCATTTCTTTCATCAACATGTTCCTCAACAATCTGCATTCCTTCATCACCGCCATGTGCCAGGTTCACATTTTGCATTTCTTTGTCACCGCCATGTGCCTCCACGTTTCTTTCCATTGCAATTTTTTTTCTCTTCACTTTCTCATGTTTTCATGCTTTGTCTCTTTCTTTTCCTCTCCATCATTTATGGTGTGATCATATTTTCTTTCATGATTCCTTCGGTTTCCCATGTTGAAAGAATTAAAAACCTAAAATCCTATGCATGAAAAGATATGGGAATTGAGAGTTATATGTTGAAAAAAATGAACAGTATTGACCCAACAAGAGTAATATGATAAGCACTATTGTATGAAAAATTTACAAAATTGTTGAATGTTGTTGTCATTGATGTCAAAGGAGTTCAGTAATGACAAAGGAATAATCAAGGACCTGATGGCATGGAAAAACTCAGTGAAAGACAAATGAATGACAAAAGAAGTAATGACATGGAAAGTATGATGATGTGGCATGTGTGATGATGATGGAAAGACACATGATGGTGTCCTGGTGCTATCATTAAGTCAGTATTGAAATATGACATCATTTTGGAAAAGAATTGCACGTTTGTGAAACTTTGGAAATTGACTAAGTATAGAAAAAATAGTCAAAACTACTCTAAGAGAATGCCCTCCATAATTCAAGGTTTGACTAAAATGCCTTCACCATGATACCAGGCTATATCTTGTTGAAGTTTATATCTATTCATGGTCTCATTTTTCCGTAATCACTTACGAGGAAAAAATTATAGGTATGCCAAACCATGGTTTTGCACTAGAGAAAGTAAAATTACCTAAGTAGTCTCAGGAAAATGCCCTCCATAAATTACAGGTTAAAGTAAATTCCTGCAACATATGGTCCAGATGTAGTCTATTTATTTTTCTACCTAAAAATGATCTCAATTTTCATTAAGCATGTTTGAATAAAAATTTATGGATATGCCAAAATAGCGTTTTAGGATAACTTTGGAGAAAGTCCTGAAAATGACTAAGTGTTGGAAAACTGGCTCAGGTGGACTTGGGGAAATTCCTGTCGTACCTAATGGGTGAATGATAAAAATGATATGAAACTACCATGCTCTATATTTTCAAGAAGGATATCTCTCCATAGTCTTAGGTTTCACAGAAAGGTGTTTGATGACAAAATTAACAGCCTGCCAAAAAAGGGGTTCAAGTTGTTTTTACGCCAAAGTAGCAAATCTGCCTAAGTGGCCTTAGGGAAATGCCCGCCATAGCTTGTGGGTTGAAGAAAATTCCTGCATCACATGGTAATCATGTATATGGGTGTTTTATCTAGCTGGCCACATCTTCACATTGACTTGAAAGTGCCCAAGGAAGAAGTTATGGATCTTCCAAAATAAGGTTTTAGGATAAACTTTGGAGAAAGTTCTGAAAATGACCAAGTGTTGGAAAAATGGCTCGGGTGGCCTTGAGAAAATGTGTGCCGTACCTAATGGCTGAATGATAAAAATAATATGAAACTACCATGTTCTAGCTTGTCAAGAAGGATATCTCTCCATAGTCTTAGTTTTCACAAAAGGTGTTTGATGACAAAATTAACAGCTTGCCAAAACAGGGGTTCAAGTTGTTTTTACACCAAAGTAGCAAATCTACCTAAGTGGCCTAAGGGAAATTCTCTCCATAGGGTGTGGTTTGAATAAAATTCCCGCACCATATGGTCATCATGTAGATGGATGTTTTTTCTACCTGACCATGTCTTCACATTGACTTGAAAGTGCACGAGGAAGAAGTTATGGATCTGCCAAAATAGGGTTTTAGGATAAGCTTTGCATAAAGTCATGAAAATGACTAAGTGTTGGAAAACTGGCTCGGGTGTCCTTTGGAAAATTCCTGCCGTACCTAATGGGTGGATGATAAAAATAATCTGAAACTACCATGCTCTAGATTGTCAAGAAGGATATCTCTCCATAGTCTTAGTTTTCACAGAATGTGTTTGATGACAACATTAACAGCCTTCCAAAACAGGGGTTCAAGAAAATACCTTGTTAAGAAAAATGTATTTTTGGCCTTATGAACTTGGATAACGCAAAATCTCGGCTGAAATATGTATATGAGAACTATCAGCTGGACAATGTATATGCAAACTCTCGACTGAAATATGGATATGCAAACTCTCGATTGAGAAATTGTGCAAAACTATCTCGGACGAGAGATTATATATACAACTCTTGGTCGAGCAATTGTTGAATCCCATCGGAATCACGTGCATTTAATGTGTCGTCCCCTAAAATATTCTCAGGTCATGATGTGACAAAACTCTCGATTGAGACATGTTTTTAAACTTTCGAACGAGAGTTTAAAATAACTTTCGAATGAGAGTTTAAAATAACTTTCGACCGGGAGTTTTAATTAAATCTGGGTTAATTTTAGAGCAGAAATAACTCTTGCCCAAGATATTTTAAATTTCTCAGCCGAGAGTTTCTGGTCAACAATTCAAGCACCATTTCTATAGTTTTCAGAAATGTGACACTTTCACACAGTCGAAACACTGCAAAACATGAGAATTAGGTGTCAGAGTTTATACTAGTAGATTCATCACTCAATCTACTTTCTCATCATATAAATGTTTTTGAATTCGTTTAGGATTTCTATTTTTTTTCTAAACTTTATCATTAAAAAATTTAGTGACTTAAAAATTAGTGACAATGAAAATTCAATATCATCACGATGACAAAGCCAAAAAAATATAAAAAATCACAAGGATGTTCCTTGCAGTGTCCTCTTCAAAAGGGTGCTTTTAGTTTTTTTGATAAGAATCACATTTGAAAGAAAATGCGAAGACAAAAACATGTGTCAATAAGGAACCATTTTTTGAACATATGTTATTTCGATAAATAATAAAAATTAGTGTATAAGTCTGAAAAGCCTCAACATATAGTCCATGCACAAGTGCAATCTGTGTAGATTATGAGTATACATTTCGTTACCCTAAAAAGAATAACTATCTCTAAGAAAAATGTGGTGCA
>LPNX010286388.1:0-48644 GCA_001517045.1 Pseudotsuga menziesii | reverse complement strand
TCTTGTCTCTTGTGATTATTGTTGTGCATGTTATTCTCTCAGATAAGATCCTAAGATCATATTGCTTAAATGATAAAAATATAACATGGTATCAGAGCTAACCCAAGAAGAAGACACCATACAGCTGTAGAATCTAGGGCTTCTTCCTTTTTGGGTCTCTCTCCACAATCCATCAGCAAAATAAGGCTAGGCTAACTCTCCATTGAAGGGTGCATCTTTCTGTCGAAGCATAATTTGATTTCAGGCATTTTCAGTTTTTGCTGCGGGAAATTAGGGCTTTTACAGAAATTAGTTATATATATATATATATATATATATATATAACATTCACACAAACTTGTATTTACAATTTATATGCTTACTTAATTAAAAACTTTTTTAATTTAGAGGGTAAAGATAAAAAAAATTGTATACATAATGCATATTAAGATGATGACAATTATTTATTGAGATTAACTTTTAGTTTAGTGAAACTTATAAAGTTTGATGATTAATTAATTTCATTTAACATTTTGTTTTTAAAATCTAAAATATCTATTAAAAACTAATTATTTTTTCATTATTTCATAAATTAATAAGTTATCAAGGTCATTAATGTACACTATTATAAAATCAAATCTTAATATACACATAAATAAGGAATTCTAAGTGAAAATATGTATATTTAAATATAAATTAATTCCAATATTTAACTTTGTAAATTATATATCTAATATGTTTTTAGCAAAGGTAAAAGCTTTATAGAAAAAATTAATGATTCACATTGGTGTAAGGCATATTTAATAAAAATTTTGATATTAAATAATGCATTTCACTTAAAAATATTTGAACTAAACCTATTCACATGTAACTAATGAAATTCCCAACAAAATTCACGAAAAACAATTTTGATTTAATACGTTTAACTAATTAGGGGAGGGTCACTAATAATGGTGTAGGGACTAAAAGTGGTCATAGAAGAGGTCACATCAACAATTCATAAACCAAACAACAAAATATCCATGTAAATATATAAATTACTTTGATTAAATATATACAAAATGTATTAAAGTAGTTCAAAAATTGCCCATAAAATAATTGGGCCTACAATTGTAAAAAAGTGTGCCTTCATTCCCAGTTGTTTATACCTAGCATGCCAACTTTACAAAACATCATGTGACTGTCACCAGCTGCAGAGTTCTCTGTGAAAGACAACTTCACACCTTAAACAATCCTAAAAATTCCAACCCAAAAAGAACTCATGCGCTATCAAATAAATGCCACCTAATGACAAATAGAACATCTCTACCAACCATCACACTCATCACTGATACAATAGCCATCCCCATCTACACAAGAAATCCAAACAAAGTGTTCAAAATCACCTGCTAAATCCATCCACGTCCCAAACCTGGAAATGCAATAAATTTTCATCAAGACTCTTTATTCAACAAATCAACCATTAATTAAATTAACAACAATAAGATCAGATAGTGTAAACTGCATTCTGCATTACTTTCAATGCCAACCAAACCTTACAAATTATATAATCAACCTTAAACTCATAAAAACACAAGGTTCCATTAAACTGATCAAAGGAACAAGGATCAAACATGGGAGCCATTGGATCATACTAAAACCAATCACAACCACACATCCCAAAAAATAATTTTTTAATCCATGTCAATTACATCCAACATCCATCATTAACAATTGAAAACTATAAATCAATAGCAATCTAACTCATTTTACCATTTTGCAATTCAAACTGCTTAGCAAATCAGTCCCTCACATAAGACATTCGACTCAAGTATTTTTACAATTAATATTTTATAGTTATTTATATGCCATATTTTCTACAAGTGATTCTTCTTCTTCTTCTAGTTATGTTATTTTATTTTGTAAGCATTATATAAGTAATAGAAATTGTAAGGGATGCAAGGAGGCCTAAGACAATTATTTTATACTTCAAACCCATACCAGGCTTGTATAAATGAATGGATGTTTCATACCTAATACTTTATAGTCCTCAACACTAGAGCTATTGTTTTATAATTATAGAGCTATTGTTTTATAATTATATGTTGGGTTATTATGTAATGAAAACAAGGAATATTTTCATTGTTTAAGTAACAAATCTCAAGAAATTTGTATTGCCTTTCCTAGTCATTCTTTGCCTTCGATGGTGCTGAATAAACCAATTCTTACCATAGCCATTTGGTTTTCTGCTTAATGAATACATGTTAGAAAAGTATTTCAACCTCCTTCTCAAATCATATCTTTTCATTTTCTTTGAGTTATTTGTCAAGCATAACTAGATTATGATGCCCATGGTTCAAAAGATATTTCCTATAGTTGAAACGGGTTAAATCTAATTGTTGTTTGGATTCTTTGTCACACAAAAACCACAACTCAACATAATTTTCTTTTGTAGTTTAAGTAAATTTCCAAGACAAAACCATTCAAGCATTCTTTCATAAGAATTATTTAAGGTGTGCTTTAATTCTTCCTCAATAGGCTCATGTTATGTTCATTTAATTATATCCAATAAAAGAAAACAGTTAACGATTGAACTTAAAGAAGCACTAAGGCAATGAAGGAAATGAGCTTGAGAGATAATGTCATCTACTTAGCATTTATCTGGTAATTATCATTAAGAAAACCCTCCATTATGCTAGTGTTTTCTATTACCTGGCCCCTATGTGGATATGAACTCACTTGTTTTATCACAGCTCAGTCTTGTTCTCGCACATGCTGTGGTCTCCATGGTAAGAGGGAATTATGTTGCTCAAACAAGGAGGACACGGAAGCGAGTCCCTAGACATGAAAAACTGCACTATTGGTCATCGGATGAGGATACACAACAAAATGTTGTAGGTAATAATGAAGATGCAAATGATGAATACCAATGCATGCCATATCTTGATGGTGCTACTCCACCTGCACCTACAATGTAGGTAACTGGTTCAAGCAAGAAGACCAGTGTTATCATAGGTTGGAAAAAAGAGGACATGATGACATCAATTAAGACTGTCAAATACAATGGGTATTATATGATATAAGTTGCAAAGAAGTATGGTATTGCACCATTTAAATCCTTTTTCAGGTCCAAGAGAGCTTCATGGATGGAAAAGAGCGCTGGGGTGGAGGTAAAACATTTTGAATTAGCTGAAATATATAGTAATGCATTGAGAAGGGCTCCCACTCCCTCAAATATCAAGGTTAGGTTTATGCACACATGAATCTATCCGCTAGACTATGATGCCCTTCTACATGATATGGATTTCATCCAAGCTTTTTAGGTACATGCAAATGATGAAGATGTTGCAACAAAATATGCATATGTTGTAGACAACATGTTATCCCTCTCTTAAGGACATTTCCAACCATTGGGTGATAGGGATGAACACATCAACGCTACTCAATATGAAAATAAAGATGGTGAATATGTCATAGAAGTCGTTCAATTTGTACATGAAACATGTATAAAATTGACAAATGAAGAATATGGAGGAATTTTTTATCCTCATGTGGTCAAAGGTTGCTAAGCATTGCAAAGACATGAAGAGTAGTTGACATTACCAATCCAGGTGGAGAAACCAAAATGGTTAGGAATCTATGACGAATATGAAAAAACAAATTGTTACTAACACCAACGAAGAAAGCGTGAATATGCCTTCACAACCAACATTATTGAACATTGAAGTTGTCCATTATTTTGTGGATTTTGGGGGTTTAGAAGAAGGTGATGTGGGCATTGAAGAACCAGATGCAACATACAATGTAGATGAAACAAAACTCCCAGATGATACTCGTACCCCACCTAGTGGTTCAACACTCAAGTCATTCCTAAGGTTTCCAGTGGAGAGAGTGCTAGAAAAAGAAAAGAGAGGACTATCAAATGTTCTTCGCTAGATCAAAAGTTCACAATTACTCACTTTGGATGACTACATAAAATATTGGGTGAGGTAGAAAAAAAGAAAAAGGAGATGCAATAACAGAGAGAACAAAAGAAGCAAGTTGTAAATGAGAGAAAGGATGCAAATATTATTTAGGTTGAGTCACGAGAGAGAAAGAGAGAAAGAGAGAAAGAGAAGCAAGAAAAAGAGCACAATAAACAATTGTCCAAGCATGAAAAAGATATAAGAAAGGTACACGAGGATCATATTAGGATGGAGGAGCATACAATGTCCAACTCAGCTAATCACATTGCGGATAGTACATGTTTATTCCAGGACCTTATAAACATACATATCCCCCAATATCTCTTAGATTCTCCTTTCCCCCAATTCCTTGATGACAATGGGATGTCCAATCCCGCATATGATTTGCCTGCTCCTACAGTTAATATAGGGACGATGGGGTTGTCATAAATTTTCATTTTCAATTCCTCAATGGTTGCAAGGACCAAATTGGCATTAGGAAAATGTACGCATTTCATCCCTTTCGACTCATGCAAATTCAAGTAACCCAACCCATCCATATCATGCAAATGTGGGCATGCCAACATATTTTTTCCATCGCAAATGCGGGGACCCCATCAATTTTAAGAAATGAAAACAGTCTGCATACAAACAAGTGAATATATTTTGTGCTTATTACCAACCACTTCCAAGTGGATTTTTTAATCTGTGCAATGTTTTGTTAAATTGGGAATGTTTTGTTGTAATAAGTAACTAATGTAGGAGCATCCAGCTCAGGATCGATCCAGCTCAACATCCAGCTTAGAGATTGAGTCAGCTTGCCATGTAATTGAGTTTCTAAATCGATAATTAGATAGGGTTAGTTTTTAATTTCAATAAGTGGCATATTTTCCTTTGTTCTCCTTGCTCCTTGCGTGGATCTCTCAAGGATTGATCTTTGTTGATTAGGTTTTTTTTATCAGGTTTTTAGATCCAACTTAGTTGAACCTGATAGTTTTCAAAAGTACTATAAATCAATTTGAATGTAATAGACAGAGAGGAGTGAATGGTGAGTGAACGTGAGGATTGAATGAGTGATTGTATGCAAAACAAGAGGGTGAATGCTTTGTATCCGAAATTTCGATCTTATTGAATAAAAAACATATATTTACAATGTGCATGCTTATGATGGGTTCCAGACTTGATTTAAGTCTGTAGATGTTAAATTTCTATTATGATTCAATCCACATAGGAGTCTATAATTAATTTGCAGAGAATTCACAGGAAAAATTGATCCTTGTAGTGATCAATTCGCGCACAAGAAAACCAGATCTCTAAACAGATCAAACGGTGGAAAAAGAGCATAGAAGGAATCAACGTTGGACATTCATCCTACATTTGAAACCAAATCAATGGTTCTGTGCCATCCCACAATTAATCTATGGTGAATACAAAAGAATGCGAGTGGAGAATTGCAAAGCAGAACTTTGGAAAATGTAGAAGTGCATCCCGCAACCTGCAACTTGCAACTCATGTGTGGAATAGAAATTGCAGGATCAAAATTGCGGGAACTCCTATTGCGGAGACTTACTTGCGGGAAGGAGAATTTGGAATTGCAGAAAAGTGGTTTCCGAACTACAGAAATGAAGATTATGCAACGCTGCCAAAAGGGAGGAAAATTTAGCAGATCGCTAAATTTGGAGGTTCGCTAAAGTTACAACATGTATATCCTAAAAAAAGATAATACAAATTAGTTTACTGGTTCGAAGTTGGGGTTTTTGATCCAGTCTTCTGATTCGTGTTGGCATCAATTGGTATCAGAGTAGAAAAAGAGGAATTCTGCGAAATTGTTCAATTGACAGATTAAGATTGTGAAGAAAATGCCAACAAGGAGAGGACGCGCGCATGGAGTGCCTGTAGGGCGTGGTTGAGGAAGACAGCCTGTAAAAAAAAAGTGAGAGAAATATGAGAAGAATGGTAGCAAAATTAGAAGCTATGGAAAGAAAGAAACAACTGAGCAATTCAGATGAAATTAATGAAGAAGACGAATTTGAATCCTCTAAGGAAGAAGAAGAAGACCTTGAAAAAGTCAAAATTCTGAAAATGTTGATGAAGACCAGTGGCAAACCCAGAATCGAAGTGTCTATGTACTCAGGTAACTTAAATGTTGAAGAACTTATGGATTGGATAAATGATTTGAATAAGTACTTTGATTTTGAAGAGATAAAAGACAGGAAGAAAGTGAGATATGCAGCTACCAGACTGACGGGACACGCAACAATCCGGTGGGATGAGCTCCAGATTTACAGAGAAGGAATAGGTAAGAAAAAAATGAATTCTTGGGATAAGATGCTACATAAAATTAAAAGTCAGTTTATGCCTAAATACTATTAGTTGAATATTCTTAGACAGTTGCAAAACCTTAGACAAAAAGCTATGATAGTAAAAGAATATACATAATAGTTTTTTAGACTGAATATTAGATCTGGACATGTAGAAGATGGTCTATAAATAGTATCTAGGTATATCAATGGTTTGAGGTATGATATATAGGATGAACTCAGTCTATTAAATCTAAAAATTGTAGAAGATGCATATCAAGTAGCTCTGAAGGTAGAAGAAAAATTCCTAAGAAAACAAAATCAGAGAAACAGAGGAAAGAACATGGTAAGGGGCAGGGGTGCTCCAAATAGAGGAAGTAGGACTTTTAAAGATGAGTATAAAAGTTCTAGCAGTAGTGGTCAGTCATTCCATAGAGGAGGATTCAGAGGAGGTAGAGGAAGAGGTCGAAATAGAGAAGTGGGATGTTATACTTGTGGAGAAATTGGACATATGTCTTGGGATTTTTCCAAGAAATAAATCTACAGGTCAGAGAAATGTCAATGTTGCAAAATATCAAGAAGAAGAAAAAGAAGAAACATAAGTGGATATCCCAATAGATGATTGAGAAGCTCTTGTGTTGAAGAGAGTCTTGGTGAAAACAGAGAATAAAGCACATGAACCATCTCAAAGGAAAAGTATGTTAAGAACAAGGTGTAAGTCATAAGGTAAGTGTTGTCAAATGGTTATTGGTAGTGGTAGTACTCATAATTTGGTTTCCATAGAGATGGTAGAGAAGTTGGGATTGAAGAGGATGAAGCATCCCACTCCTTACAGAGTGTCTTGGTTGCAAAAAGGACACCAACTCATGGTGAATGAGCAGTGTAATGTGGAGTTCCATATTGGTACTTACAAGGATGAGATTTTTTGTGACATAATGCCTATGGATGTGTGCCATGTACTCTTAGGGAGGCCATGGAAGTATGACAGAAAAGTGGTTCATGATGGGAGAAAGAATACATATTCTTTGGAGAAACATGGGAAGAGACATACTTTGTCACCCTTGGAAGATGAAGCAGTTCATGAGAGTTCAGGATCAAGCATTCTGTTGATGACTGGAAAAGAACTATTACATGAAGTTCAAAAAGAAGAAGATTTAAAATTTGTTTTTGTTGGTAAGCCAAAGGTAAATTTAACTTCTACAAATTTAGATAAATTTAGAGATGAAGTTAAAGTTTTGCTTGATGAACATCTTGATATTATTGTGGATGAGTTACCAAGTGAATTACCTCTTGTAAGAAGTATTAGTCATCACATTGATCTAATACATGGTGCAAGTTTTCCTAACAAAGCAACATACAGATTGACTCCTCTAGAAAATGAAGAAATCAAATAGCAAGTGCAGGAGCTGTTGGAGAAAGGATTGGTGAAAGAGAGTTTAAGTCCTTGTGTTGTACCTACCGTGCTAAGTCCAAAGAAAGATGGTGGATGGAGGATGTGTATTGATTCCAGGGAAATTAATAAAATCACTATCAGGTATAGATTTCCTTTACCCAGAATTGATGATCTGATGGACAGTTTAAGTGGTTCAAAATATTTTTCCAAAATAGATTTAAAAAGTGGATATCATCAAATTAGGATAAGGGAAGGGGATGAATGGAAAACAACATTTAAAACTAATGATGGTCTGTATGAGTGGTTAGTGATTCCATTTGGACTTACAAATGAACCCAGTACTTTCATGAGATGAATGAATGAATTTTTGAAGGAGTTTATTGGAAAAATTGTGATTGTGTATTTAGATGACATTTTGATTTTTAGTCAAAATAGAGAAGAACATTTAAGGCACCTTAAGTTGGTGTTGAGTACTTTATAGAAGGAGGAGTTGCTAATTAATTTGAAGAAGTGTATTTTTCTAAAGAAAGAGTTGGTCTATTTGGGGTTCGTGGTTTTAGAAGAAGGATTGAAAATGGATTCTAAGAAAGTGTAGGCAATTTTAAATTGGCCGATTCCAAGAAATGATTTTGAGGTAAGAAGTTTTCATGGACTTGCTAGTTTCTATAGGAAGTTCATTAAGAATTTCGGTCAGATTTGTGCACCTTTAATAGATACTTTTAGAGGAAGTAAACAACCTTTCAAGTGGACTGAAGCAGCTGATAGGAATTTTAAATTGCTGAAGAAGAAAATAATTGAGAAGCCTATCTTGGCTTTGCCCATTTTTGATAAAGTGTTTCAAGTGGAGATAGATGCCAGTGGAACAACAATGAGAGCAGTTTTGAGTCAAGAGAAAATACCAGTAGCATATTTCAGTGAAAAATTAAATGAAGCTAAACATAAATATTCTTCATATGATAAGGAAATATATGATGTTGTGCAAGCTCTTAAAAAATGGACATTATTTGATGCCTAAGGAATTTATTTTGTATTTTGACAATCATGCTTTGCAGTTCATAAACAACCAACCAAAGTTAAATCAGAGGCATGCTAAATGGGTATAATTTTTACAAAAAAATTACCTTTGTTATCAAGCATACAAGTGGTAAATACAATAAAATTGTTGATGCTTTGAGTAGGGTAAGTTTGGTAATGCAAGAAATTAAGATCAGTACTTTGAGATTTAAAAATTTAATCACTATGTATAAGGAGAATGTAGATTTCAAAGATATTTATGTTGCCTGTGAAAATCCAGTTAACCATAACAGAAGCCAGTGGTTAGATTATATGTTGCAGGAAGGGTTTCTATTCAAGAACAGTAAGTTGTGTATTCTGAGGTGTTCAATGAGAGAAAATTTAATTCAAGAGAAGCATAGTGGAGGTCCTTCAGTACATTTTGGACAAGACAAAAAATTTTCTTTGGTGAGTAATTTTTATTTTTGGCCAAAGATGCAGTGTGATGTGAAGAAATTTGTTGAGGTATGTACAATCTGTCAACATGCAAAAGGGAGAAGTCAGAACACAGGATTATATTAACCATTTACTATCCCAGCTAGGCCTTGGTATTCCATAAGAATGGATTTTGTTTTAGGTTTACCTAGAACTCAGAGAGGTCATGATCAAAGTTATGTTGTGGTAGATAGATCTTCTAAAATGGATCATTTTATTGCATTAAAAAAGACTAATGATGCAACAAACATTACTAATTTATTATTTTCATAAATTGTAAAGTTTCATGGTTTGCCTTTGAGTATTGTGTCTGACAGAGATACAAAATTTGTTGGTCATTTTTGGAGAATTCTATGGAAGAAGTTGGGGACTAATCTCAGTTTTAGTTCTACTTATCATCCTTAGACTGATGGACAGAGTGAATTGGTGAATAGAAGCTTGGGGAATATACTGAGAATTCTGGTATATGACCATCCAAAATAGTGGGACTTGGATTTAGCTCGATTAAGTTCGCATATAATGATTCACCCAATTGGAGTACAGGTATGAGTCCTTTTCAAATTGTCTATGGGATGCATCTAAGGGGTATGTATGAACTTAGATATTTGGGAAAGCAAGAAAAGAGAACCGGAGAGGGTGAATATTTTGCAGTTAGTATGCATGAGCTACAAGAAACCATCAAGAAGAGATTACAGGGAAGTACAAAAAAGTATAAACAGAGAGCAGATTTAAAGAGAAGAGAAGTGATTTTTTCAGGTTGGAGATTTAGTGATGGCCTGTCTAAGAAAGGAAAGGTTCCCTAAAGGAACTTATAATAAACTGAAGCTTAAAAAAATTGGACCATGTAAATTTCTAAGGAAGTTTTCTGTTAATGCTTATGAGATTGAACTTCCTTCTGACCTCCAGATTTCACCATTTTTTAATGTTTCAGATTTATATATTTTTAAATATGCATGTGTTTAGCCAGATGGCGTGACTTTAGAAAAATATGATCCATCTATAGATTGGCAAGGACAAATTCCATAGAAATAACAGCCTCAGATTGAAGCCATCCTTGACAAAAGAATCTTAAGAAATACCAGGAACATAACCTTCTTTCAATATCTGGTCAAATGGAAAAATCAACCTACTGAAGATGCATCCTGGATGATAGAGAAAGAAATTTCCAAGTATGATGTACAACCTGAAGACTTAATGGAGAACTATTTTTTTCCCCAAGAGTATATGATGCAGGAGCATCCAACTCATGATTGATCCAGCTCAATGTCCAGCTCACAGATTGAGTCAGATTGCCATGTAATTGAGTTTCTAGATGGATATTAGATAGGGTTAGTTTTTAATTTCAATAAGTGGAATATTTTCCTTTGTTCTCCTTGATCCCTTTGTGGATCTCTCAAGGATTGATCTTTGTCGTTTAGGTTTTCTTTTATCAAGTTCTTATATCCAAATTAGCTGGACCTGATAGTTTTCAAAAGTACTATAAATAAATTTGAATGTAATAGATCAGAGAGGAGTGAATGATGAGTGAATGTGAGGATTGAATGAGTGATTGTATGCACAGCAAGAGGATGAATGCTTTGTATCCCAAATTTTGATCTTATTGAATAAAAACCATAGATTTACAATATGCGTGCATATGGTGGGTTCAAGACTTGATTTAAGTCTGTAGATGTTAAATTTATATTGAGATTCAATCCACACAGGATTCTGTAATTAATTGGTAGAGAATTTACAGGAAAAATTGATCCTTGCAGTGATCAATTCGCGCACAGGAAAACCATATCTCTGAATAGATCAAACGGCGGAAAAGAGCGCAGAAGGAATCAACAATGGATGTTCATCCCACATATGAAAACAAATCAATGGTTCTGTTCCATCCCATAATTGATTGACGGTGTGGAAAGAACCTTACAGGCAAAGAATTGTGGAGTGAAATTTTAGAAAATGCAGAAGTGCATCCCGCAACCCGCAACGCGCAACCCATGTGTGGAATAGAAATTGCGGGAACTCCGATTGCGGAGACTGACTTGCGGGAAGGCGAATTTGGAATTGTGGAAAAGTGTTTTTCGAACTGGGGAAACGAATATTGTGCAACACTACCAAAAGGGAGGAAAATTTAGCAGATCGCTAAATTTAGAGGTTCGCTAAAGTTAGAACCGGTTTATCCTGAAACATCTAATACAAATTAGTTTACTGGTTTGAAGTTGGGGTTTTTGATCTAGTTTTGTGATTCGTGTTGGCATCAGTAACACAACAAAGTTCATTACAAAAACCATTCAATTTACAATTACAAAGTGCAATTACCAAAACCATTAGAAAATTCAATTACCAAAACCATTACAAATTACAATTACCAAAATATAGAGAAAATTTAGAGGTTATGCACAACAACACACTGAACTTGAAAGAAATGGATCTATTGTCCATACAACTAAGGTAAAACCATTTAAATATGAATCCCAATCAAATAGATAATCCCTCATGATATTCTATGTCCCATTCCAAGCCAATTCATTAAGGATATTGCATATGATATGAGGTGAATAACATTTCTATTGGAGGCCTTATGTCATTTTGGATGTAAACAAAGCACGAAAACCCACAAAAAATTCCCAAATATGTTAGGGTTAACCTTGACTTGGGAATGAGTCAAAGGTGGTTGAGGTCTAGAACATGGTTTATTATAGCCCATGGTATTTTTCCATGTTATTGGTGGCCAATATTATTTGGTGTCCCATAATATTGTCCCATGGTATAGCATGTAAAGAATCCTTTATAAGGTTTGAGGAGGCTCCATTCTAAAGAAACCTTGAGATGAGTGGTGGCTAGATTACTTGGCTTGGATTGGACGGTTTAGGTCAAGGGAGATAATAGATCTATTATGGTGGTTTTTCTTGGTTTTGGGTTTTCCACATAAACATTGTGTGTCTGTATTAAATGTATTTTTATGTGGTTTTGTATTCTCTCATTATCAATTATATGTATGTTATTTTAAATCCTAAGAACTGGTATCAAAGCCATGGTTTGACATATAGTTGTGTTCGCAGTTATGTTGTACATGGTTTTTTGAATTAATTATTGGGTACATGTTTAGTGGTACCCGACACCCTAGCAGTGTTTTTGGTCCCTGTGAAACTTAGCCATAGGAAAGTTTGGATTTCCCTAGGTGCTAAAGGCACAAGGTATCCCTCTTATGCATAGAGAATGGATGTTGCATCAAGTGTGAAATGAACCACTAGGTAGGTACATGGGTGGTAGGTGTACTCGTAGCCCATCTTGATATGGATCACAGAGGTTGAATCTTTGATTGCGGGAGGAATGCAATATGGTTTAATCTCAAATATGGGACCAAGATTGATGAGCCATACTAATATGAAGAGAAATCCTAGATAAATAGTAGTTACAGCGGTCGAGGACCCATGCAATCTGATATATATATTATTTTTATATGGACGTCAATGACAAGGTTAGATGCAAGTGCAAAAAGAGCATGGTAAAAGATGAGAAAGAAAGCGAGCATGGAAAAGCGAGAGGATGAAGTAATTGATGGTCATGATTTAGTCACCATGAAGACACATGAAAAAAAAATTAATGGAGTGGTTTGTATATAAAAGGGAATATGGTTGTAAGACCTGGTAAGGCATGCATACCCCTAGTAACTCATCGGTAAAGTCAAGAGGTAGACCTAGGTGATAGGGATTGTATGTGAGATTCCTCGGTAAATATTTAAGGGGGGTTTGTTTTTAATCCAAGTCAAGTTTAAAGGGGGGATTTTTAGGGTTATCCTTGACTTGGGAATGAGTCAAAGGTAGCTGAGTTCTAGAACATAGTGTTTGGGCACATGGTTTTTTGTAGCCCATGGTATTTTTCCATGCTATTGGTGGATAATAGTATCTTGTGGTCCATGGTATTGTCCCATGGTATTAAATTTAAATAATCCTTTATAAGGATTGAAGAGGATCCATTGTAAAGCATCCTGGAGGTGAGTGGAGGCTAGCTCACTTGGCCTGACTTGGCTAGTTTAGGTCAAGGGAGATAAACGATCTATTATGGTGGTTTTTCTTGGTTTTGGGTTTTCCAAATTAATATTGTGCGTATATCTTTAATTGTTTCTTGTTTATTTTATTTCTATTGCAAGTAATTATATGTATGCTCATTTTTAATCCTGAGAAAATACTCGCATGTAATCCCACAAGAAAATCCCAAATATTCACATGCAAGCCCACAAACCCATCAACCACGATGTATGCTAGGGTTTTTTGTTACTAATAAAATATTCCTATGGATTAAGGTGGACCAAAACAAACATGATGGCACCAGAAAGCAAATTTAATCCCAAATATTCCATATAAATGTAAATGTTAACAACAAAAATAAATGTCTATACCTCAACTGGATGTTCGAAGAAGTCCACCGTTGAGATTTCAATATAATTCTTGAAACCTACAATTGTTAAATGTACAACATCATGAGTCATTCTCCAGACTTGTGTTATATCAAGTCAAAAATGTGTGTTGTATCAAGTTAAGGACTTGTGTGGTATCAAGTCAGGAGATTCTGTTGTATCAAGTCTTATCTATGTCCTCATGTGTTGAGGTAGGATTCTTGTATTGCGATCTTGTGTTGTATCAAGACTGCATACTTGTGTTGTATCAAGACTTCATACTTGTTGTATCAATTATGTACTTGTGTTGTATCAAGTCAAATGATTCTCATAGACGATACCCTGTGATATGGATCTCCTTAATTGAAAATGGTCTTGTGTTGTATCAAGACTGCATACATGTGTTGTATCAAGACTGGATACTTGTGTTCTATCAAGTCATGAGGATATACTATGTGATGTATTACTAATAATGATCATTTGAGATGGATAAAGCTATTAAGTCTCCTCTAGAGACTGGCCACCTCTAGAATTAATTAATTTAGCATATGACTATATGGTCTGAGGTAATATATATGATCATTAGTATGTGTGACAATTATTTTGAGTATAATATGATATGATAAATGATTAAACATAGATCATGCATTAAGATAAAGAGATAAGAAATAAATAGATTATGAGAGAAAGATAAATTGAATTTCCCATGCAGATGACTAAGCGAACTCAAGTTATAAAGCTTCAGTTAAATATATTGAATACCTCAATCAATGATTTAGTTAAAGCATCATTTGAACTATTAATGATCAACATTCAGTTAAGTAAATAAGAGCTTAGTGTTCATTAATCAACAAGATTCAGTTAATAATGGTTAACTATGTTATTAAATAAAGATGGAATAGTTAACTTAAGTGTTTACACTTTAGTTAGACTAACATAAGACTTAAATTAATTAAAGGATGACACTTCAATTAAGAAAGTGTGTTGCATGCAAAAATTGAGTTATTGCGCTATGACACTTATGTTAGTATGTTAACTAAGTGATAAGTATTCAGTTAGAGATTGAGTTCACTCCAATGTCAGTTAATTATTAGTTAATATACATGATTGAAGGTATGGCACTTTAGTTGTGCATGATGAAGATTCAATGCATGAATCGATTATTTGAAAAAGAAAATTCAAAATTGTAATGCATGTGTGGATAATTCTCATGCAACCATTCACTATGGTTTTCATGGAAATCATAATGGCTTGTTATTAATATGCTAGGCATATGGAAAGTTCAAATAGTTGTAATAGTGGATCTCTCTTCTCTATTGCTTCGTATTATCTCTTATCGAGAAATATTCTTACGTTGTAAAAGTCATTCTCTGCAATCTATCTATTATACTCTGAATAATTGTTGTGGTTTTCCATGCTCTCTGTTATGAGTATTTTCCCTCGTTACATATTATATTGTGGATGAATTATTGTTTGTAGTTGAATTGTTAATTATTACAGGTCCTCGGAATATTATTGATAAAAGTTTTAAATTTCAAGAATATCCATTATTGCTCAAAAAATTAACATGGTATTATATCATAGGGCGTGAAGGAGCTTAGTTTTTCCGAAGTGAACTAAATCCTACATGATCTTGAGGAATTGAGCAAAATCTTGGAGCCATGTCATCGATCTCCATCCAACTGGAAGATTGACTTGAAGGTATTTCCAACTTCAACACATAGAAGGAATGTTAGGATATTTAGACACTTAGGAGTTAGTTAAGATCAAAATTGTGTAATATATCTGTTAGGTAAAATTGTGTTTCTTTAGTATGCATTAGTATGCATTTGTAAATATTCTAATATGACGGTCACGATATGTTCTAGACATAGAGTGATCCGACAATTCAACTTCTCTTAGATTATACCTACCATTGATCCGTGGCTTAACACCCGATTGGTCCATGATCTCTATTTAAAGAGCATGAAGGGTCTTTGGCTAGTTGATTGATTATGAGAATCTCATGCAACTTTCTTTCTTTTGCATAATAAATTGCTCCAAGTAGCTATTTGGTTGGGGCCATGGATTGTTTCCCTCTCAAGGGTTTTAATCATGTGAAAAAAATCGGTTTGTTGATCTGTGATATATTTGTGTGAAGTGGTTTCTCAAGGTGTTCGGTCTTTTGGGAGTACTCTGTGTACCTGAACATGGTATCAGAGTGTTTATGAAGAGCCGCTTTTGGTTTTGATCAAGATCTGGAACCGGTGTTGTCAAAAATTTGAAAGGGTTTATGGTTCTAGATTTTATGTGCATTTTTGGCCTATGGGAGCTATTCCATTGCATCCGGAGCGTCGTTTCCATTGGGAAATAGTTTTCGTTTCTTCAAAAATTGTTTTCGTTTGTTCCAGAAACACCCATTTCAGCAAATCTGAAGGTATAATGTTACAGTGATGGAATTGTTTTTTTTTTAATCTCTCATATTTTATCAGCTTTATTATTAGATCTTTACTATTTTAGTCTTGGACTGTTACCTTCCCTGGCTGTGAATGCTCTTTGCCATGCACCTTGCGCGATCGCGGCGAATCAGAAATAGAAAGGAAAAGTTTTTTTTCTTGTCTTCTCGACTACGTATGCTCTTTGTCATGCACCTTGTGCGATCACGACAAATCAGAAACAACGAGAAAACTTGAAAACGTAAACTTTTCGGGTAAGCTAACGAATATCTAACCCCGCCCATAGAGTGGAAAAGTTTTTTTTGTTTTTTTGTTTTTTGTTTTTTTTGTGATTTGCAGAAAAAAAAGGCAAGCATGGAGAACAAGAGAGAAAAGTTAAAAAAGAGAAAAAAACCCCCCTTCCTCTTTCCATTCTTTTATGTACCTTTTAAACTTAGCTCACTTGGACCAAAGTTGCTTTATTCCTTAATAGGTCTTGAGTTCAAATCTTATTAAGATACTTTTTAGTGCATGCAATTTCTAGTTTCAAGTTACTTTATTGTAAAAGTGCATCTCACTTAAATAAAATAAAATAAAAAGTGAGTCACTTAAGTCTTTTAATTTATTGCCGCGCTATTTAAAGTAACATTATTGTAAAAGTGAACATCACTTATTCTACAAATGATTCATTTAAAAGCAACTTTATTGTAAAGTGATTGTCAAAGGTTGATCTTGGGAAGAGGGGGGTTCTTTTTTTAATTGGTCAAGTTAATATCTTCCACATCACTATTGGGAACATCTTCAACATTTTCTTTGATCAAGCATAACTTCATCATCCAGAATAAGTTTTTAGTGTCATTTTTTTTTAAACCGCATATTTTTTCGAGCTCTTTACATTCAAATAGTTAGTTTCTGTTCTTTTAGTCATTATTTTACAGTATGGCTGCCCCTTGTGATATTATACTTACAAGTTCTAACTATTTCTCATGGAAATCTCGTATGGAGGATGTTCTGCGAAGTAAGGTACTTTTCAGGATAAACTCAGGGAAAGAAACATAACCCATTGATGATGATAAGAAAATTAAATGGGAAAATAGACGTGATGAAGCTCATGGATTGATCAGGATATCAATCTCTACTGATTTGCGATTCCACATATTTGGAATTGATGAACTTGATCAATATTGAGAAAAGTTGGAATCTGTGTTTGGTAAACATAATGAAATTCGGGGTCATCAACTTGAGAATGAGTTGATTTCCTTGAATCCAAATGATTTTTCATGCATTCAAGACTATTTATCTAAGTATAAAACTCTTAGACTCTTATGTGCAGAATGCAAGATTAAGAAAGAAGACAAACCATGTATTTATCATATTCTTTCCAAACTTGGACCTGCATATTCTATTTTTGTATCTACATTCTACTCCATGAAAGAATCCTTGAATGCAACTAGCTATCAAGAGCCTAGCCTTGAATCCTTCTGTGATTCCTTAATTAGAGAGCAAGATAAGCTCATTCATCTTGGGACAATTAACAATGCAGATACATTTGGGAAAGCCTTATTGTCCCAACATAAAGAAAAGTCCAAGCCTCCCAATAAATAGAATTTTTGCAATAATAAGCCAAACAACAGGGGTCCCAAACCCTCTCAGTCAGCTCCTTCTTTAAAAAATGGCAAAGGATCCAAGCCAAAATGAAAGAAGACTGAGCGTCATTACAATTTTTGTGGGAAATACAATAATGATGAATCTAAGTGTTTCAAGAAGATGGCAGCCTTGGAAGCAACAATGAAGAAGCACCACATCAACCTAGATTCGTCTTAAGAATCTACCTCTCATGGACATGCACTTTGTGCTTCTAGTTACTCTTATACTGCATTTTCTTCTTCTACTTCAAATGAATGGCTCATTGATTCTGGAGCATCTTATCATATGGCTAAGGATCAAGCCATCTTTTCTACTATGCATGAATGCAACACCAAGCAAATATTTGTTGGTGATGATATATATCTAAGTGTTGTAGGATCTGGAACAATTCTAGTAGAAAATGGTCATTTCAGTGATGTACTATGTGTTCCAAAAATTTCCTACAATTTGTTATCAGTCTATCAAATTACTCATTCAAGTGAAGGTAAAACTGTGACGTTTACACGTCACCAAGTTGTAATCAATGATTTTAAAAGTCCTCAAAATGTCCTTGCTACTGGAACTATTGATGATATTACCAGGTTGTACAATTTTAACAACTTTGGGTCATCACCTTTTCCTTCAGTTTTTATTGCTCATAGTGATAACTTGAGCAAACTTTGGCATGAGCGATTTGGTCACTTAAATTATCACTCATTGCAACAACTATTTAAAGACAATATGGTGACTGGTCTTTCGATGGTATCTTGCAAGGATAGTGTTTGTTCCAGTTGTGTACTCGAAAAACATCATTGGAACAGTTTTGAAAACCGTGCCTCTTGGCATGCCTCGGTTCCCTTGGAGCTTATGCATAGTGACTTATGTGGCCCTCTTCCATCTGCATCCTTTTCTAGTTTCAAATATTTATTAACTTTCATTGATGACTACTCCCGACGCACTTGGGTTTACTTCCTAAAAATTAAGAGTGAAGTATTTAACATGTTCTTGGCCTACAAGGCCCTTGTTGAAAAACAATTTGGTCATCAAATTATTAAGTTAATATTTGACAATGGAGGAGAATATGTTAACAACAAGTTCACTACTTTTTTCATTGAACAATGAATCCAACAACACACCACTGTTCCATATACACCACAACAAAATGGTGTAGTTGAATGGAAGAACCGCACTTTAAAAGAAATGGCTAATTGTATGATCCAATCTAAGGGACTAAGTCTTCAATATTGGGCTGAGGCCATAAATTGTGCAAATTACATAGTTAATCGCACGCCCACTAAATTTTTACAAGGTATAACACCAGAAGAAGCATGGAGTAAAATTAAACCAGATGTAAGTCACTTTCGTGTGTTTGGTTGTGAAGCATGGGCTCACATTCTGGATGAAAAACGGAAAGCATTGCAGCCTAAAAGTGAAAAGTGCATATTTGTTGGATATTCTAAAGATGTAAAAGGTTATAGATTTCTTCAGCCCCATTCACATGATATAATCATTAGAAGAGATGTTAAATTTGATGAAAATCTCTTGGCTTGTGAGCCTAACTTAGTGGGTGTGCCATCTTTGGCTTGTGAGCCTGATTCGGTGATTGTTCCTTCTTCTTCTTCTTCTTCCAAATTCCTTGACAGGTTTCCAACTCCAGTTTCTGATGATGACAGTGAGGATGAAAATCCACCTCCGCTTGCTCATGTTCCTCCAATTTCACCAGCACCAATGCTTCCTCGATGGGTTCATTCAACATGTGAAGCAGCTGGTGATCTTGCCAGTGATCCTAAATATCAACGTCGAACACGCTATCAGTTTCAGCGAGCCTCTTCTCTTTTGGCTCAAGTTTTTGAGAATCATGATCCAAAAACTTTTGCAGAAGCTTTAGGAAATCCAGATTGGGATGCAGCTATGGATGAAGAATATCGTTCCTTAATGGCGAACGATACTTGGGATCTTGTTCCTCTTCCAAAAGGAAGAAAACTTGTCAGATGTAAATGGGTCTACAGAACTAAGTATGCATCAGATGCAAGTGTTGAAAGACTTAAGGCAAGGTTAGTTTCCAAAGGTTTTTCCCAAGTTGAAGGGATTGACTATAATGAAACCTTTGCTCCTGTCGCAAAAATGAATTCCATTTGCCTTGTTCTTTCCCTTGCAGCCTTACATAACCAGGAAGTCCATCAAATGGATGTCAAGTCTACCTTTTTACATGGTGATTTACAGGAGGAAATTTACATGGAACAACCTCATGGATATGTTCAGGATAACTCTAGCCTTGTTTGTCTCCTTAAGAAATCCTTATATGGCCTTAAGCAAGCTCCTAGAACTTGGTATGCCAAAATGGATAGATTTCTCCTTGACACTAGTTTTTCAAGAAGCCATTCTAACCCCAATGTCTATACCAAGAAAGTAGGAAACCATCTCATCATACTTGTTCTTTATGTTGATAATCTTATCCTTACTGGTAGTGACCCTAAACTTATAACCCATGTGAAATCCAGTCTTAAGCAAAATTTTGAAATGTCAGACTTAGGACATTTGCATTATTTTCTTGGTATCCAAGTGTTGCAAACCAAAGAAGGAATCTTTCTTTCCCAGTCTAAGTATGCTTGTGACCTTCTTTGTCACTTTCACATGTAAGATTGTAAACCAGCCCCTTCTCCCTTCCAGTCTAGAGTCAAACTTTCTGCCACTTGTACTTCCCCTGAAGTAGAAGCCACCTTGTATCGTCAGCTTGTTGGTAGTCTCTTATACTTGACTCATTCCCATCCTGACCTTTCCTTTGTCGTTGGTCATGTTGCCCATTATATGCAAACACCTCATGAAAGTCACTAGAAAGCAGCAAAAAGAATACTTCAGTATATTCGAGGTACAATTCAGTTTGGGATTCATTATAGTATAGGGGGGAAACGTTGGTTGGTTTCACTGATTCAGATTGGGTTGGCGATCCTAATGATCGAAATTCTACTCCAGGTTATGTTTTCAGTCTGGGATCTGGACCTATCACTTGGGCTTGTAATAAACAACAAGCTCTTTCTCTTTCATCAACAGACGCAGAATATCGAGCCCCAGTTAATGCTAGTCAGGAAGCTTTATGGCTTTGGCAGATCCTTTCAGAGTTTGGATTCGAGCAGCAACAACCTACTCCACTTTGGTGCGACAATCAAAGTGCCATCAAGCTTGCCAAAGATCCAGTTCTACATCAACGCAGCAAACACATTGAGCTACACATGCACTTCATTAGAAATATTGTTCATGATCGTGTTCTTGAAATGATCTATTGCCCTACAAATGATCAAGTTGCAGACATCTTCACCAAGTCTCTTACAGAAGCGAAGTTTTCTAAACTTCAATCTATGTTAGGAGTTCAAGAATGTGTCCTTAAGGGGAGATAGGCTCTAATGCCTCCTTCCTTCTCCTAATAGTGTCACTTTTGTAAATCCTTCAATCTTATCCCAAGTTCTTCTTAAGGGGGGATGTTAGGATATTTAGACACTTAGGAGTTAGTTAAGATCAACTTGTGTAATATATCCATTAGGTAAAAGTGTGTTTCTTTAGTATGCGTTAGTATGCATTTGTAAATATTCTAATCTGACGGTCACGATATGTTATAGACATAGAGTGATCCGACGGTTCAACTTCTCTTAGATCATACCCACCATTGATCCATGGCTTAACACCTGATTGGTCCATGATCTCTATTTAAAGAGAATGGAGGGTCCTTGGCTAGTTGATCGATTATGAGAAGCTCATGTGACTTTCTTTCTTTTGCATAATAAATTGCTCCAAGTAGCTATTGGTTGGGGTCATGTACTATTTCCCTCTCGAGGGTTTTAACCACGTGACAAACATCAGTGTGTTGATCTGTGATCTATTTGTGTGAAGCGGTTGCTCAAGGTGTTCGGTCTTTTGGGAGTACCCTGTGTACTCGAACAAGGAGAGGGTGTTGTGCATTCTTTAGGAGCATGGTATAGATGCCTATGTGACCTTAGTGAGTGAGGATCCTTTTTCAATGCAGGGTGAATTCAAGGGCAAGTCAATGTGCACCATTACTGTTACTTTTCAGGAGACAAATTTTGTGGAGCATTTCTTGTCAATCCATAAGTAATTAGACAAAACCGACGAAAACCAACTTCCCAAGTGAGATGATTTAGCATATTGATATGTGGATTTTAAAAATTAATGACTGTTTGAGAGATACTATCAAGTATTTGAAGATGAAATTTTCAGAATTTGAGTTATGGTCATCTTTCCAAAACTAGATGATTTGGTTGAACGACCGAGGGATTTATGGATTGGATATTATCCTTCTTCAATGGATCTTTTTTAGAATAGGATGATGATCATTGGAAGAATTTTTTTCCTAAAGAATAGAATTCACTCCAATTTGTATGGGATCTATTTTCCCCGTGCATAGTTTCACTACCTCCTGCATGCACTCAAATTTGCAAAGAGATCAAGACTAAGGGACTCCAGTAATCTCCGCAAGGAATCAAAGATCAAGAGGGAGCACGCAAACACAATAAAATATAAGTACTTGTATTTTTTATAAGATATTTATATATATATTCTTTTAAATGTTTTCATTATAGTCATATATAGATCCATATTCCTGGGATTAAGAATTGTGAGGATACATGTTGACTGTCTTTCATTTTTTCACAAATAACAAAATTCATAAAGATATGAATATAAAGTATGCATGATTTTTTCATAAGATATGAATATAGAGATGCATGATTATTCATGATATATGAATGTAGGGATACATGATTATTTGATTATCATATGCTTTTATAAAATCAATTTGTGTTTCATTACAATCTGTATTCCTGGGATTAGGAATGATGTTGTGGTATAAACATGATTAAAATCATATGTTACAATCTTTCTATTTACTATTAAATAGAAAAACTCATGTTAAGAAGAATAAGGGATTTTGCATAAATATCTATGAGATATAAATATAAGAATGATATAGAACAACAAAACATTACATGAAATATGAATGTAGTTATGTCGAAACATTGATTTAATGTGTACATAACTATATGAACCACTGCAAATACATTGAAGTATTCATGTGATTAAAATTAATGAGATATGGTTATACCGAAACATTTGTTAAAATGTTTTGCATGTTAGTGCGTGTTGTTTGTTATTTTATTGAAATGATTGGATTATGCAAGGTTGCTAATAAATTGATTGAATTTGGATTGTAGGGAAAAACTATATGACCCGACCTACAAGTAAAAATGACATGTATTGAATGGGGAGTAATTCTGATGGTTGGTCCTAAAAGAGAGTGGGATGCTGTGAAGCAAGAAGCTTCTGGTAAAAGATCGAGAGGTTCCTATGTATTAGGAAAAAGTCAGAATAGAATCCCTAATCCTATCTTGAGAGATGTAAATACTCTTGAAGATAATTAAATTATCTTATTTATATTCATGTGTAAATAAGATCTTCAGACATATATGAGCATGAAGTCTCCATAATGGATGACCCAGATTATGATTTTCGCATCTTGATGGTGAGAGGGAGAAGCTAGATTCACTAGCTCCTAAAGAAACCAGTAAAATTGGTTGATGTATCTTCTGTTAAGAGGAGACCTGGATGATGCTCATATTTAGAAGGAAGATGAGAATTGTATTCAAGAATATTGTTATGATTCTTATGATTAGTGGTGTTCCAGTCACAAGACAAAGAGTTTCCTCAGTTAAGGAAAATGCATAGTAAAAGAGCCTGAATAGTCTTAGTATGATGGACTATAAATGTAATACCCCATTTGCTAATCCCCATAAATATGTAATTTGTAATTGTTTATTATTGTGGCACAGGGTGCTAAAAAAAGGGTCTTTAAAGACATGGAGACATTATTATTATTTTACAAATAATTAATTAATGAAAACAACTGGCACATCGGGAACCAATAAAAGAGTATGGGAGGACTAAATCCACACTGAGGGGGAATGGGGACATTCCTAGCACCTTATAACTTGTTTGGTTGATCTTGGTCCATTTTTATGCGTTGGTGGATTTATTAGTTGATGATCACCCAAACATTTTACATCGAACCCAAATTTTGATTATTTTATCCTATGTTGGTATTATTGAGCCTAATTCATGATTTAGTGGGCCTCCTTTGTGTCTGGGTGAGTACTGCTTGTTAATTGATCCCCTTTGGTGGTTTTGTAACTTCTTTGTGGATGTTACACTTGTTTTGTAACTCCCATTTTCACAAGTGTTCCCTCACTAGCTATTTTTAGACTTAACACCTCAAAAGCTCTGTAAATAATTATGTAACTCCTTGTATAAATATTTTTATAAATCCTTGTGTAACCCCCCCCCTTTCTATTTTGGAAATATTCCTTGGATTGTGTGACACCTCACCTCACTAATTTTGATTCCTCTTCATGGATGACATGTCCACACATGAATTTGAGTTGGGTGGAATGGCTTGGAGTCTCTCCTTGAAATTTGAATTCCTTAGGTTGGATTAGAGTTAACATCTTATTGTTGAATTACTCCTCTTATACTGACTCAAGATGGCTTACCTCAGTTTGGTTTGACCCCATTGAGTTAGAATTACCTTCTTTGGTTTATAAATCCATGTTTTCCATATCCTTGGTTTGCGTTTTGTTGTTTTTCATGGTTCTTTTCAATGGTTGTTGATTATGGTTGTTCATACCTTTGATAGTAAGAGCTTGGTAAGCTTGTGAGCTTTAGAAACCATGAATACTTTGCTACGTGAATGAATTTTGTGCTTGAAGCACTGTGATATTGAATGATGTTTTTGGTAATCCTGTAAAAATATGGTGTAGTTTCTCTGTTTCCACTAATTGGATCTGTCCTAGACCTGCACAAAAATCCTGATGGTGAGTGGTGATATCCCAATGTTCCAGGGGGATTGGATTACCACTGCACCTGGTAGTGGGGTAGAAGAAGAAGTATGTGGTAAGGAATAGATTTTTGTCTTCTCAAAATGATACTTGTGTTATTCTTTAGTGTACTTTTATTGTGTATCTATGGCCTCATCTCGAGGGTGTCCTATCAAAGTGAGATATGGCTTGGTAGTGCCAAAGGCTGAGTAGAACGTGGTCCAGATGATGCCACTTGTGCATTGACAAGATACATGATTTATCTCATTTTTTTTAATTTAATTGGATCTGATATTATTTATTTATGGATTCAAATGAGATGTTTGATGAAACATATGATTTATTTTTGGAAGAAATTTCTCCTAGAATTTAATTTATTTATGGTGCAAGTAAATTTTATGAAGGAATTGGAAACTAGTTTTTGAAATTTTGTGCACAAATTGTTTTAGGAAATAATTGTTTGGTATGTATGTACATTTTCATTAGATAATGTGTGTTTTGATGGTAAGGTAACATCTGAATGGTTTAAGGCACTTCTCTTTTATGCTTCTACCTTTTACTAAGAAACTAGTTCTTCGATCAAACTGTTTGGCATAGTTTGGAGACTTGGAACATGAAGTGTTTGTAAAAATGATTGAGTGATAATTTTATAATTATGTCTGATAAATAATATTTAAATTTGTTTGATAATTTTAGGATAAATTTTTATGGTAGTGTTGGGGAAATGTCTACCAAAATTCTATATCGATTTCCAATTTCTAGCTCCTTCAATGGAATTGTTTTGAGTAGATTTGTGACGTTGCATATGAAGTGTTTGAATTTTTTTTTGAATGAGATATAAATCTGTTATGAATTTTTTTTATTCATATTTTTAATTGAATTTGAATGATTTTATGATTCCGTGGATTTAATTATTCTAGCGATTCCTAGAATTACTAGTCGATTCGGATGAGTAGAAATAACTAGTTTTGTGAGTTGTTTAATGGATTGTATATGGGTGAAAAACTACATCCATATAACTGCAAGTGACCCTTGATACGATTTCCATGAGCTAAAATAGTCATATATTTCTCTTTATTTTTCATTTGGAAAGTTAAATTGGAAACTAGGTACATTGCTGTGAAATTGGTAACAGTTTTTGGATTCGAATCTCTATTTTTGGTAAAAGATGATTATAGAGTATTATGATCTATTCTTGGTAATTTAATTGTGATGTAGAATTCTATTTCCAGATTTTATCTTCCCCTCTATGTGCCTCAGAACTCAGTACGATTGGTTTGATTGAATTCCTGGCAGTGTTTATTAACTAGTTGTACTGATTGAACTTGAAATATTCTTCGTTTATTTACTCGAACCAGATCTGAAAAAGTATTCTATTTTATTGTATGTGCATTCTTAAATATGTGTATAAAGGTTGTAATTTAAATTTTTGGTTCATTGACATGGTTTCATGTCGAATTTGTGCAACTCTAGTTGTTAGTATTGAACAACTACTTAACTAGTTCTTGTGGAATCATTTTCAAAATTACTATGTTTAAGTAATTTGAAAATGGTAATTAGGACAAATTTACATGTTATTAGGTGTTAATTATCCATTTGACTTGATAAACAATGTTTAAGTGATAAACAAATGAAATTATATTAAGTATCGTCAATTGTGCGTTAAGTGTCGTTAAGTATCGTAATCAAAACACAAATTACTAGTTAATCATGATTAAGAGTAAATGGCCTTTAGAGGTGGAATTATGTCTGAATTGGATTGGAATGGATATTTCATGTTGCTAGAATATTTTAATAACCCTTCCCATCCCTTGGATCAAGCGATGGAATAGTTATTGAATCTATTTTAATTTATTGATAATTAAAGAGACTTGGTCATGATTAAATATTGAAAAATGAAATTTAATATTTGTTTAAATAATCTACCATGATAAAATTATCTAATTAGCCTTATATATATAATTATATGTCCCTCAGACCCATTGATGTCTCCAAGGGACATTACAAGTGGTATCAGAGCTTAGGTTCCAACACTACGGCTGTTGGCCATTCTACAGAGTTATTATTGTCTATATATGTGCATTTGGAGTTCACAAGTGTGCTTAGGAAGATAAATTTAACCTCCATTATGTTAATATAAGAATAAGAAACCTCATTTTAGAGATTAGTTTGTTGTATTCCTTAGAATTAATTAATATTGCATATTTGGTTGTTTAAGAGATTGATTGGTAAGTACTATGGGTGCATCCATGGAGTTGGGTTACAATTTTTGACAAGTCAATTTCAGAAAAAAACAAAAAAATGTACCTCGATCGAGGTCTTAATAGCTTAATCGAGGGTTTATAAAATTCTCAATCGGGGTCTTCGTAAACCCTCGATCGAGCTTTTGATAAACCCTCGATCGAGGTTTTAAGACCTCAATCGAGGGTCTAAAAAATCTCGACCAAGGGTTTATGAATACCTCGATCGAGCACCTCTAATCATTATAACTATAAATAGGAAACAAACCCATGATTTAATTCTTTGCATTTGTTGGATATAAAAGGGTCATTTATATTCATTTGTAGATATGGTTCACAGAGTAAATGAAGTTATAGATATGGTTGATCACATCTATAACTCCAATTACTCCATGACTAATATCTACACATAAAATCTAGAGAAAGTGGTAGTAGTAATGCTTTTACTTGTTTCTTCTTCAAGGTATGTACTATTACCCACATGTATCATTCTTCTAATCGAAATTATGTTTTATTAAATTTTATTATCATATAATTCTATGTTTGATTTTAATTGAATTCGAAGACCTTTTTCCCATGAACAATATGAGATTTTAAAAACTTTGATTAAATAAATTTTTGGGTGTCCATATTCGTGTGCACACACGAATATGGGCACTCGAATATTTTTTAGTTAAATTTTGAAAAGGTTGATTAAGCTGCTAGCTCAATCGAGCTTTTCTCTTACCGCACATAAAAATTCAATAGGGGTATTTAAAAACACGTGTAAAAGCTTGATCGATGGTTTTAGAGACCTTGATCGACCTCATAGCTTGATATTGGCATTATATTTCCATATGCATCATGTAAAGTTTCATTTAATGAAGTCTTCCAAAAGATGCTTAGACACCTTGTATTTTGAATTCCCATTTGAATTCATGTCATTGAACATTTTCGATTCTTCTCGAAATGAGAATTAGTATCATGTTTAGTTTCCATAAATTTTGTTTTTCGGATCCCACAGTCGCCATAACACCTTTTCTTTTATTTATTTTCCTCCACTCTTAGCGTTATGAAACACCAAAACAATTAGTCATGTGTTATTGATGTAAATTCTAATGTCATTCAATAATTTACTAGCAAGATTAACTGCAAATGTGTGCCACAATAACAATTTTGAAGAGTAAACAATGGACATTGATATAACCCAAGGAAATGAGGTCATTTTTTTTTTCATGCTTACATGTTCATCTCTCTAAAGGTACCAAAAATACTTTTCTCTTTCATATATAATTTTAAATTCTTAAAAAACTACAATTATGTGATATGAATCTGAATTTAACACTAATTTTTATCTTAATCGTCATGTTCTATTCCACCCTGGGACTTGTGATTTAAATATCTATCCTAAAGATATATATGTAGGTAGATCGTAGTCCTGAGAATCCAGGTCAAGTGGACACAACTCACCTAAGTTCAGCTCATCAACTGAATTGCATGCATCATTGCTCTCCTTGGTTCAATGCAAAAAGAATTATATGGCAATGATGCATGCAAATTAGTTGATGAGATGAACTTAGGCGAGTTGTTTCCACTTGACCTCGATTCTTAGGACTACGATCTGCCTACGATATAGATCTTTGGGACAGATATTTAAATCCCAGAGCCCAGGGTAGAATAAAACAGGACGATTAAGATAAAAATTAGTATTTTCAGAGTCATATCACATAATTATAGTTTTTTTAAATTAAAAATTATATATGAAAGAGAAAAGTATTTTTAGTATTTAAAACCTTTCACTACATTTCTGTAACTCTAATTCTGATCTTCAATTCTCGCCCCCTCGCTGCTGCTCCATTCCATCCCTATTTTGTGTTATGAAGAAGTAGTTTAATGAACATTAAAAAGCTTTTAACAATACATTTCTCAAACGCTTGGCCCCATGGCGGTTTGTACCATGGACTTTTGGTTTCGAGGTAAAATGTCGAAAGGTTTATTGGTAGAATAAGCTGGCAATGTCATGACTTTTTTTTTGTTTAAATTTCTAAGAGATTTATTATTTGCAGAGTTGGTTGAGGAAAAGTTGTTCGAAAATTGTGTTGGACATAGCTGTATCTATGGAATGGGTAGAATTGGAAAAAAAACATCTAAGTATATTTGCTTCCAATCTCTACTTTTTTCGTCTACATATTCAGTTGGAAGTCAATGAATGGCTACCGTAGTTTTAAATTTTGTAGTATTTGATACTTTTGAAATTGTATTTCCAGCAAAAGAATAGTTTCACTTCTAATGTTATGCCAACCCCTTTTTTAAAGCAATATCATCTTAAGAAATGTCTGCAGAGCTAGGAATTAATTCTACAAGTTTGTTATGCTCGTATATGAATCAACAAATCTTAATATCTAGTTCTACATGCAAATTTAAGCATCATCATCATCATTTGTGTTCTTATGAAAATGCATACTAGATGTCCTTTCAAAAGAGAATATGCATCTTATCAAAACTTGAGGATAGTTTTGAGTTCAAAGAGATGCATCTTCTGTTATCTAATAACTACACTAGAGATGCTCTTTCCAATCGTGTTAATGGAAACCAAGATGTCTTTCCTTGAACCTATTGAGGGAAACTAGGATAACCTCCATCACCTCATCGAGTTGATTCTCTATGCCCAAACTTGTCATTAGTAGCTCGAAAGCAGTGTTTATATTAGGTCTTCCTTAATAAATAAAAGGATTTGTCTGAATCTGTATTTAGGTGTAGGAAAAAATTAGGTTCAAGCAATTCTATACACATTGGATATATTTCTCATAGGAATGAAATGATGTTGAAATTCCTTATCTCCATTCTCTTAGTTGGGTCCTATTGGCCGGAATTTATGACTTGGACAACTAAAGGAGATTATGCCCACACAAGTCACTTAGAGCAACTTTCAGTGTGTTTCAAATGGCAAAATCTCACAGGTTATGGTTCTGCTACCAACTGAATTTTCCTCTTAAGGAGAATCTAAAATTCAGTAAAAATTTATCCTAATCTTATTACTACCTAAATAAACCCTAGAACTAGTTTTCTAAGACCAAAGTTATCCTAAAATGCTTTCTTAAGGAAAGTCTTCAGTTTTTAGGGTTTTGTTCCAAATAGTTTAACTTAAGGACTATTTTTTAATTTTATGAAATTAATCTAATTCTTATTTGACAACTGTTAAACTAAACTAAAATTTAAAAATAAACTAAACTAAGCCTAAAATTAACTAGCTATCCTATCTCAGCTGAGAGCAACTTGAAAACTAAATTAATTATCAATTAATAATTCAAATAAACAAAGAGATAGACAATAATGATTAAAATGAAAATATTTAAATCATTATCATTAAATCACTCTGTTGAATATGCACAACAACAGAAAATTAAAATAGATAACTACTTTTAATGTTTTTGTGATGTTTTATTAATTAATAACTAATAATCAATATCAAATATTTGAATAAAAAGATGATATTTATTTATGAAGACATTGTAAAAATACAAATGAAATAAAAAATAAATATGAAATGTTTATATTAGCAAATTCCACTTCTCAATACAAATATTGATTAATCAAACTCAATAATATTCTCATTCAAACATTAATATTTTGTAAACAGAGTACTATTTTGGCTAATAAATACAATCATAACATAGTATAATTGCACAAAAGTATGATGAGAAAACGATCTATTGAAATATATATATTAAGTTTTCAAAAATAGTAGCAGACAATGATACCAGTTTGAGAACTCAAGTCACAATCCTTCCCCGAAGGTAAAACTCCAGCAAAGAGCTTAAAACCGGAACTGTAATTATATTTCAGATGATTCTATTTCTTCAATACTCCGCCCCCCCCCTATAATCAATATTTCCTATTTTTATAAGCAGGACTAATAACTACCTCTCCTATTTCTATGTAACTAGAATTAAAAACAAACTATTGAGTCTACCTCATCGAACATCTAGAAATTGAGACATTAACTATCTTCTTCCTCATTAGTGCACCTGGAGTTTGAACTGCCAAATTGATAACTGCTTTCTTATCCATGAATGTCAACTTATCCATGTAGCAGCCTATTGTTTGACATCTGGCATCTAGATCATTCTAGCTTGAAAACAACTTCAACATTTGTCGGCAAAATAAAAGGAAGGAACGCCACCAAAATCGAAGATCCATACGACACCTACAAAATCAATTAACCATGTATGAGTTTAATCATAAATATTAAAACTGAAATAACAATTTAAATTAAATGATATGCATTGCCTACAGAATCTATGATTCTGTGGGCATGCCAATTACCTGTTAATCAGTAATAACAATTTTAAGGTGCACTTCTGAGTTTAATAACTTGACGAGCCTCAGACAATTTAGCCCTTAATTTTATACTTTCCATTTTTTGTTGTTCTTCTTGTTTTAAAAGCTTCCTATTAGCAGTAACCCAAGATTTTTTTCAGAGCTTTCAACCTGTCTGTTTTCCCCTTTAAATTCTGCCATCGTTTTATCTAAGTCAATAATTCATTCCTTAAGTTCTGCACTTCATCCTTCAACACAATGGAATTCGATTCAGCTTTTTCCAGTTTTCCTTTTAGTTGTCTAACTTGCTATTTTAATTTTATAGATTTCACAGTATTCCCCAGCGTCTGCTCTAATGAAGAATCGTAATTCAAGGCATACCCTAACTTGATTTCTTTATCATTTGGCAGAACCGACGATTGATTCTCATTATAATCATTATTCAAAGACATGACAGGATTATCCATTTTTTCTTCACACTCCTGTGAAGATACTTCTACTGAACCATAATTCTCTTCCTCACTTAAAATTTTGATAAATGGAAAATTATGGGCATGAACCGGTTCCTTTGAAGTGGAAGATTTCATCCTTCTAGTAATTCTGCGTAAACCCATCCTTGTAATGGGGAATTCTGATAAACTCGATTCACCATCGAATTTCACCTTTCCTTTGTTTAACAATTTTGATTTTTCCCTTGCATTCGAAGATACAATATGACGATCTTCGTACAAAGCTGAGATGACCGGGGTTTCAAACTTTAAAGGAAGGGTTTCTACTATATGCCCTGGATCATCCTCTGTCGGCATTCCTAACTTAGATGTTTCCACATCTTTTGACTTCGAATTGGCTTTTGTTTGAGGAAAACGTTTACATTTTCTACGAGTTTTTGGATGAAGAGTGGGCCAATATTGGGTTAAATCAAAACCGTTTGCATTCAAAAATTCATCCCAAGACCTACCAATGCGATTTAACTTGTACTGAAATAAGGTTTTAAGGAGACCATGATGAAAAATACTTTGTTCTATATCTCCAACCATATTCTGTATAGTATGAGCCATTTTCCTAAGACTCTGAAGCAGAAAGAAATGCAAATTGATTTTTCTACCTTTTAAGGCCATCAACAACCGTAAATGATAGTAATGTATATGAGAGTAGTGGCCATCGCAGGTAACATACCTGATTGAAATCTCAAAACAAGCTTTCCATTGCAGTTTCAAAAATTTAACAAAAATTCCTGTTCCAAGATCTGAGCCCTCTGGTAATGGTAAGAGGAACATTTCACACTTCTTGTTATTGACCTTCTGCCCTTTAAACCAACTCTCACCAACTTGAGGAAGCTTAGTAGCTTTAGCAATTATATCTTCATTCAAAACCATCCAAAAAATCCCCAATTTGAGCTGCATCATTCTTCAATGACAAAGCGAATTGTCTGGTTATTCCCACATGATGACCACTAAAATATTTAAAAAATGAACCCCAGCCTATTTGATCAAACAATGCGGTTGCTTCTGGGTTTGATTCAAACAACTCAGGGCCTGAAATCTCAAAGCGATTGAAGGGTGCCATTTCCACTCTGCAAAGGTTTCGATTAGGGTTTGGGATGAAGGGATGCGTGAACATGGGTGGTATTGGAATCCATGTGAATGGCATAGTGTAAAATATCACATCATCACCTAGTTCATCTGAGATGAAAACTGAAACCCTAGATCTGATTTTAGTAACCATAGTTTCAACGTAATGGAAACTAGTTCTGAAATTCTGTTTCTTCGAAAATCGAGACCACCAATCTAACCAAATCATTATGCAACGTTTCTCGGAAACCATTATTTGATTTTAGTATTTTCTCTCCCAACGAAGTAAATTCGAGGTAAAAATCATAAAAACCACAAATTGAAAATGATAACTTTGTACGTAAAGATTTATGAGAATCGTTTCAAAATGATAAAATTAACACACTACGTTACATGTGTCTAATTATGAGATTTCATATTTAATCCCAATGTGTTAGTATGATGACCTGAAAATTGACAGACCTCACCATTTAATGGATAATGATTTTGCATTGAAAATCTTGTCAATTCATAATGTAAAAATAACAGGTGTAGGATGTCTAGGTATGTGTCATAGTCACTCCCTTCTAGCTGTTAACCTTTGCTATAATGAGCCTAATACGTGGAGGTTAAATGTAACATTAATTTAAACAATATGAAATCATATGTTTACAAATGATTATGGTGTATAAACGATATCATCCATATTAATCGACAAGTAAATCTTTCCAACATAAATTCATCAAAAGTATTAACTTGGAATATCAACTTGTTGATTATGAGAATTAACATTCATAAGCCATATAAATGTTGATTAGAAAACATCATACTAGGCCAACCTTTTAGATCAGAATCAGTTTTGATTTATCATTAGAAGCATAGATAAAGGATTTTAATCAAAATTAAAAAAATAAAATAAAGGCAAGATCTTTCTATTATAAGTATATAAGGCAAATTTTATTTATTTACACATTATATGAGACATAAGTTATAGAATTTTGTAATGATAAAAATGTTCAACAAACATATAAAGGTTTTGATATAAAAGAAATTAGCCAACCTTACATATATGTTTGAACATTTTGTTTGATAAATAACACTATGTCAAATATTTGAAGCTAACTATTTAAAAAGAAATTTTAATAAATACAAGGGTTATGAATCATTTAAGATAATTTTTTCTTAACAAATAATGTAAAGCAACAATTCATTTATATTAATAATATATGATCATGGAATAATGAGAATGAATATAACAGCTGTAGAGAATGAAAGACTTAGCTTGATTCAAATTGTTTCCTAAACTACCATCTTGACCTCTAACTCTTCCTTTATTGAGAGTACCTTTAGAATCGAAGATTTTGAAGGCACTCTTATATAATATAAAGAAAAGTACTGATCAATTTTGCTCAACAAAGCAGAAAAAATTGAGAGGGTTGTTGCCTGCCAACAAATGGCGACGACCTGGGCGAACCAGTTATCTCTGCTCATACAATTTTCAAACGATGATATAAACAAAATCTTAAAATCTATTCAAAACAATCAAAAAATCTCAATCTAAGTAAAAACCATTATCTAATTTATATTCGCAAATATAATTCAGAAACATCCCATCTCTGTAAATAAAGATTTTGTTAAAGATAAACTTAAAAATATCCTAATCAAAACAAAGTACTTATAGTAAATATAATCCGTACCATCAGTATAAAATATAGAAATTTACTTTACTGATAAGTTTCTAGGATCTGTTCCATGAATATAATAATTTTTGTTCTTTATTTTTATTTTTATTTTTACTAAAATTGAAACAGTTACTCTGACTGAAGACTACTATCTAGGCATGATAACCTGATGTGATAGTATCATTCATGAGAACTGCCTAGAATAAGCAAGACGGCTCGTGATGAGACCTCTTGTATCTTGCTATTTTAACCAAGAGTCATCACCCTGATGGTCAGAAATGAAGTTATACTAGACAGCAGTGATGATCATTATTAGGTCGGCTCGTGATGAGACCTCCTATTCTTCAATCAAAGTTATGTTTCACTTATTGGGTTTGAAAGTTTAATTTTATAAAATAAGAGATCATTAGCTGGCATGGTAACCAAATGGTAATGTCAATCACTGATATCATCAAAAAATGAATCAGCTGGCTCGTGATGAGACCCCTATCTCTTGACCTTACGACCAAGAGCCATTATCAATTTCCTAATAATGTCATGTCGATGATATCTATGATCTTGATCGGATCGGCTTATTACTAAGACCTTCTGTCTCTCATTTTGATTTTTTAGAACTTTATTTAATGGAACAGATCTAAATTTTTTCTAGATTGTAAATAACTTTACAATGACTGATGATAAAGATTCATAAAGATTTTTCAAAGTACAAGTTTTGAAAAAGACATTAATTAGCCATCTTATCTATCAAAAGAAAATAGGAAAATGTAGGATAATCTTAACCATATTTACAAATATTTACAAATGATGATAGGTTCTTAAAAGACTTAAGAAACTTTGATAATTCTGAACCAATTTTTAAAAGACTTAGTCTAATACCATAATTTTAAACTAATGAACAAACTGAGTTAAACCACAAGACTTATTTATTTACAAATGTCCTCTTAACAACATATGTACATTAGTGACTGATTATTTTGAAACATATATACAGAGATTCGATAATCCTTAATAAATAATTGATATGTTAATACTTGATTAAGAATAATCGAAAATAAACTTCAAAAGGATTGGAATCCATAGGTCAAATGATATTTGAATGTACATAAGAATCATGAATTCTACTTAATAATTAAATTTTATAAAATTTTATGATAATAATATATACAGGAAATTCTTAAAAATTAAAATAAAATTTTATTTATGAACAGGAAAAAGAAAACAAGCTCATATACAAAATTATATACAAATTTTAAGGTCTGGAAAAGTCAACAAAAATATTTTTTTAAGATCAGTCCATTTACTGGAAATGTTTCAAACTGGCCTTCTAGGGTTTGTAAACGAAAAGTACTTGGACCTATATTTTCAGCAATAACAAATGGGCCTAACCAAAGTTTTTGAAACTTGGTATGATCTCCTTTCTCCTCATGGACTTTGTCCCATTTTAACACCAAGTCCCCCACCTGAAATTCTTGGTTAGAACTTGAGGATTGATCAAACCAGGACTTCACAATTTGTTGATGTTTTGTAAAATGTTGTTTTGATCTGTCTCTTTCTTCCTCAAGTCTTAATAAAGTGTTAATCCTTTTCTCCATTGCTGGACAATCTTCATCTTGAACAAACTAGGCTAACTGTAATGAAGGTAAAAATAAATTTGGTGGTAAACTAGCCTCAGTTCCATAAACCAAGAAGAAAGGTGAGTTACCTATTGCAGCTTTAAGAGTTACCCTATCTACCCAAAGGGCATTAAACAAATATGTATGCCAATCACGATGGTGAGTTGAAATAGTTTTTTTGAGAATTTTCAACAAATTTTTATTTGTTGATTCAGCTAAACCATTTCCATGAGGATTATAATTAGCTGAATATCTAACCCTTATTCCCTTCTCTAAGGCAAATTGAGTTAACTCAACTAATGAAAAATATGAGGCATTATCAAAGACAAGGGAATTTGGAACACCAAATCGTGTTATGATAAAAGATTCTAAAAATAATATAACCCGATTGGTGTTTACAACCCTCAAAGGTGTAGCATCTGCCCAACGGGTAAAATAATCAGTTGTAGTTATTATGTACTTGTGTTGCATAGAATAAGGGGGCTTTATTGGTCCTACTATATCAATACCCCATTGCTGAAAAGGTCTTTCTACTGAAACAGGTTGTAAAGGAAAAGCATGATTCTTAACTCTTCCTGCAACAAGTTGACATTCCTGGCATTTCCTGACAAAAGCATAAGAATCTCAAAATAAAGTAAGCCAATAATAACCAGCCTAAGAATCCTATGTGCCGTAGTTTCTCCACTAAAATGACCACCTGCTGGTCCAAAATGTAATTCTTTCAAAATCACTTTTGTTTCATCTTTGTCTAGGCATCGAAGTAAAACACCGTATGAATTTCTCCTAAAAAGGATGTTATCAATTAGTAAATAAGGAGCAAATTTCAGTCTCAATGCTCTCCTTTTCCTAGGTTCAATATAATCAGGAGAAGTTCCTGTTTCAAGCAGTGTCCTTAAATCTGTGTACCATGAATCTTGTGGTGGGGGATAAAAGTAAATTTCTCGAGTTAATAAGACTTCATCCATGACAACTTCAGAATAACTATTAAGCATATGAGCTGCTTCAGCAGCAAGTTTACATAATCCTTGACCCTTGACTACTGTTGAAGGTTTAATTTCCAAGTCATACTCTTGAAGAGCTGTCATCCAAGGTGCTCTTTTTTCACCTAAATCTTTCTGCACTAGCAAATTTCTGACTGAAGGATAAGGAACTATCACTTTTGTTCTAGATTTTAATAAATATGGATGAAAGTGCTTGACAGCTTTGAAAATAGAAAAATCTTGCTTATCAACCTCATGATAATTAAGTTCAGCACCTTTAAAATTTGAGCTCATAAAAGAAATTGGCACTTCATTATTTTGCTGATTTAGCTAAGTTAAAACTGTTGCATATGATATGTCAGAAGCGAAAGTATACAATATGAAATATTTGTTAAAATCTAGGCTCAAAAGACTAGGAGCTTCTGAAATGGATTCTAAAATTCTCTGAAATGATTCTTTTTTAGTTTGTCCCCAATTTAAAATAGCATCATTCTTAATCATTTTTTGTAAAGGACGGATGATTTCAGAAAAACTGGGGATGAATCTTCTGACAAAGTTTATTTTACCAAGAAATGATTGCATTGCTTTCTTGCTAGAAGGATAAGTTATTTTTGAGATAGCTTGGGTTCATTCAGGATCAATCATGATCCCGTGTTTTGAAACCACGCAACCTAATAAAATACCTTTTGAAACAACAAATATTGTTTTCTTTGGATTCAAGGAAACTCTGAATTTCCTACAACGTTCAAATACCTTTCTAAGATGATTAATGTGATCATGTCGACATTTAGAATATACAGTAACGTCATCTAAATAGACAACTACTGAATGATTAATTAAGCCTCTAAAAGCAATATCCATTGCTCTTTGCAAAGTTGCCCCAGCATTAATTAACCCGAAGGGCATCTTTCTGTAAGTGTATGTTCCCCATGGAGTTCTAAAAGTTGTTCTCACTTGATCATATGGGGAAACCAATATTTGGTTGTATCTTGAGAAACCATCAATAAGTGATAGTATCTCAGACCTAGAAACTTTCTGAAGGATTTGTTCCATGGGAGGAACTGGGTAATTATCCTTTTCAGAAGACTTATTAAGATTTCTAAAATCAACGCATAGTCTAATATCACCATTTTTCTTCCTAACTAGAACTAAGTTGGCTACCCACTGAGTATGTCGAATAGGAAAAATAATCCTAGCCGCTAATAGTTTATTTAGTTCCTTCTTAATTGTTGGTTCTAATGATGGATGATATTTCCTAAGTTTTTGTTGAAAAGGTTTTGACACTTGTTTTATTGGAATAATGTGTTGCATGACTTGTGGATTGAAAGTTTTCAAATCGTCATATGTCCATGCAAAGACATCCTTAAATTCTTTAAATAATTTTATGAATGTTGATTTCTCTGTAGGAGTGTAATCTATTCCTAAATTTACAGTTTGAGGATTCAGTTCCGTTCCTAAATTTATGGTTTCATATTTCATTTGTGAGCTATTGGTTTTACAATTAGGAACAGACCTAAATTTATCTTGAAGATCAAAAAACTTTTCTAATCTCAAAACTGAGTTAGGAATTGGTTTTACCTTTTCGAAATCTTTTTCAACTGAACAAAAATCATTTATTACCGAAAAATCCCGTAGATTTTCATCATGTGTAACTTCATCAATGGCTGAATCTTTGAAAGTATCATCATTTTTTAATAAATTCAGTACCTGTACATCATTATCAAACACACGCCAGTTAAAGATATTATCTGGTATAGAAGGCCTAAAGATCAATTCAACTGAAAAGAAATCTGGTGTGAAATTTTCTGATGGAATTAGGTTTGATGCTACATTCACTAATAAATCTGCCTCTTGGTTTTGAAATCTTGGAACTGACATTATGTTAAATGCATCAAAATGTGAAATGAGATTCCATACCTCTTGTTGATAATTCTGCAAATGTTTTAGAAATGCAATGAATAGAGTTACGGACTTGCCTAACGATAATTTCAGAATCTCCATATGCAATCAACACTTTAATATCCAAATCAATCACTTTCTTCAAACCTTGAATTAGAGATTCATATTCCACAGTATTTTTTGTGCAATTAAATTCAAGCCTACAAGCTATACATGTTTTATTTCCTTCAAGGTCAATTAACAAGGAACTAGCTCCTACTCCTTCTTTAGACTTTGACCCATCAAAATATAAAGTCCAAGTAGAAATATTAACAACTAATTTACTTTCGATAATATTTACAATATTATGACTATCTACATCATTTGCAATATCCTTAAATGAAGAATCATGGGAAATGGTTGTAACATTAAGAATTTCTAATTGTTGTTTACTATCAGAGAAAACAAAATTTTCAGATTTAAAATTACCAAACCCAAGTTCATACATATATTTCCCCATAATGGAATCTAAAAATAAAACTGGTTCACTAAGATCGTGTAATTATGTTACAGTATGTTTCATATATCTTTCTCTGTTTATCTTCATTTGATTTGACTTTCCATTCTTAGGTAACCATAAAGTTGACCAGTTTGTAGCAAAGAATCCATTTAATTGTTGAGACCAATCCCTACTCAAAAATAGCCCATACGCATCAGGAATGTCTGCAACCACAATGTCTATAATTTGAAAAACTGAAGGGTTACAAGCAATCCTGACTAGAACATATTTCATCTCTCCTACAACCTTCACATTTGTTCTATCCAATTAATTAATCTGTGAATTTGATGGAACATACTTTCCATTCAACCTTTTGCATACAGACAAAGGCATTACATTGGAAGATGCTCCAGAATCAACCATGCAATTGTGAACATTCCTATTAAAATTCTCGAAGGTAAGTAGGAATGCAGGAGTTGTTGATTTTGAATTTTTCCCTATTAGTGAAGCTTTATCAGCTGCTGACTTTCCTTTATTAGTTGATGTTAAATCACTATTAGAATTTTTAGCAGCTACATTTTATTTAGCGTTGGGAATTATTGAACTCATGGCAAGATTTATAATAGGACTATTAGGCATTGGGTAAATTTGAAGAAGATCATACATACTAATGTTTGCATGTGTCTTCTTTAAATATTCAATTATGTCATATTGTAAATCCAACTTTGGAGCATTTTGAGTAGGCTGAGCAATCCTCGCAGATTGAGTCTGTTTGCCAAATTGAGTCTATTTATTGGGTTGTGAATTATTGTTATCGTTACTCGGAGTAGAACTTGATGATGCTCCAGGAGTATTTGCAAATGTTCTACTACGAGTATTATAGGCATGTTGTCCTGAAGGAGGACTTTTACCTTCACAATATTTTACAACACTGTCCTAGAAATGACCATTAACTTGTTGAGGTTCTTCCAATTCATCTTCATTTTCAGATTCCTCTTCCTCTTCATTTTCAACAATTTCTTGATTTGAGGGAGTTTCGAATAAAGATAAAACAACTCAAATAGTATTAAAAATTTCTTCATTTAATGCTATATCAGGTGGTGTACTTGTTTTATTATTAGTGTTAGGACTCTGTCTAAACTGATTTCTAAAAATATCCTCTAGAGGAGGAAGCTTCAGAATTAGTTTTTTTAATCCCACAACTTCATTAGTTAATGCCCGAATAGCATTTTGCACTTGTTCTACATCAAATGCCTTATCCTCTTCCGAATTAGATCTTTCAATATTCCTATGAGGAAAAGTATAAGCTTTTCCACTTCTATCTGGTTCATAGGACATAGAATCCTTTTCAACTTTAATGGATTCCTCAAAAGTTTCTACAAATGTTATTTTCCCAGCTCTCTTAACAAACATCCTAGGATATTTTGGTAAGGCTGAAGTATAGTTTTCTATGATTATATCCTCGGGTGGTTGAGAAGCAACAGGAATTTTATTTTTTAGTGTAAGAAATCTCTGATTAAAATCTTTAATTCTTTCTTTAGGTTCCATTTTAATTCAAGATAACTCAAGGGCTAAAAGAGCAGGTGTTTTATCTTCCCCAAATTTATCTAAGAAAGCTTTATTGAATTCATCCCAATTTGTAATTGATCCTTGGACTAACGAAAAGTACCAAGTAGATGCTTTCCCTTCAAAAGTTAAAGGGAACAACCAACAAACCACGTCTTCATGTTGAACATTCATGGTTTGAACAGTTAACATGAATTTATCTACATGCACCTCTGCAGGCTCTTTGTTATATGGATTAAACTTTGGAAGAAGTTTATTTGAATGTTTGGGCAGAGGATGTTGTACACCAGGCACAGCTACAACAACTGTTCTCAACCAAGAAGTTGTGGATTGGGTGGAGGGTTAGGTGGAGGATTACCTCCTCCTCCAACAAGTATATTTCCAGCCATAGGACTTCCTTCAGAACCTGAAGAACTCCCTGAATTAGATGATCTTGGACTATCAGATGGTGATTCTGGAGGAGAAGGTGGTTGATCAAAACTGCCTATAGAAGTCAATATTCTAGCAGTATTTGTCCTTGCAGTTTCTCTATGATGACTTCTAACTTGATAACTTGGAGTTCTATCAGCTTCTGCTAAATCTTGAGTAATTACATTCAATTGAGGATTACGTTTTTGTTGTCTAGGGATACCATAGTCTATTGGAGTTAAAAAAAGTTGATGAGCATATGTTCTTGTAAGAATATGACGTGATTCTTCTAAAGTTTGGTTACTCTGTTCAGGAGTGAATGGGGATGTGATATGGTCACGCTCAAGGATGCTCCTAACAGTCTCTATGAATGATGATCTACTAACTTCGGATTGTAATGCAGGTTTTTGACTGGTTGAAGTTTTATCGTTAGCTCTGCCTGGAATTAATCATTAACAGGCCCTCCTTCTAGCACCATTTGTTGGCTGAAATTTTTGACTTGGCCAACTAAAAGAGATTATTCCCACACAAGTCGCTTAGAGCAGCTTCAGGTGTGTTTGAAATGGCAAAATCTCACAGGTTATGGTCCTCCTACCAACTAAATTTTCCTCTTAAGGAGAATCTAAATTTTAGTAAAAATTTATCCTAATCTTATTACTACCTAAATACACCCTAGAATTAGTTTTCTAAGACCAAAGTTATCCTAATATGCTTTCTTAAGGAAAGTCTTCAGTTTTTAGGGTTTTGTTCCAAATAGTTTAACTTAAGGACTATTTTTAAATTTTATGAAATTAATCTAATTCTTATTTGACAACTGTTAAACTAAACTAAGCCTAAAATTAACTAGCTATCCTATCTCAGCTGAGAGCTGTTAGAATTTCATCATTAAGCTAGGAGGGTTACCCACAATGACTTGACATGACTTGTTTACATTATAGACTTTCCCGATAGGAACATCGGGGCATGACATAACTCAAGTACATCCCAGAATAAACATCGAGTTACAATATATAAGAAATAAAAGTGAAATACATTACGAAGTTACATATACATCAACACTCCCTCTTAACTAGGAAAGTATTCTTTTAACACAAGTTTCAGCACAAATCTTCTTCTCTGTATCTTCTGGATCATCATTGAGTCCTCGTCATCTTCAATTCATATTCATCTTCAAGTCATCAGATCTTCAAGTCATCGGATCTGGATCATCACTGGACATCATCATTGGATCTGGATCATCACTCGATCTGGATCATCACTAGACATCATCACTAGATCTGGATCATCACTGGACATCATCAATGGATCTGGATCATCACTCGATCTGGATCATCATCAATTGATCTAGATCATCATCACTCGATCTAGATCATCACTGGGTCATCATCACGAGTGCTATCTCTTGATTCTTTTCGTCATAGGAACCTATACAGAGCCAGTCCTTTTTCATACTGGATGTATCATCACAAAGCTAGTCCTTTTTCATACTACATGTGGCATCATAGAGCTAGTCCTTTTTCATACTAGATGTGGCATCACAGAGCTGGTCCTTTTTCATACCAGATGTGGAACCTACTCAGAGCTAGTCCTTTTTCATACTAGATGTGGTATCATAGAGCTGGTCCTTTTTCATACCAGATGTGGGACCTACTCAGAGCTAGTCCTTTTTCATACTAGATGAGTCTTCACAGAGCTAGTCCTTTTTCATACTAGATGTGGCATCATAGAGTTGGTCCTTTTTCATACCAGATGTGGGACCTACTCAGAGCTAGTCCTTTTTCATTATAGATGAGTCTTCACAGAGCTATTCCTTTTTCATACTAGATGTGGCATCACAGAGCTGGTCCTTTTTCATACCAGATGTGGGAACTACTCAGAGCTAGTCCTTTTTCATACTAGATGAGTCTTCACAGAGCCATCCCTTTTTCATGCTGGATGTGGGATCATCACATACACCTGAAAATGGAAGGAACCAATCTTATCACCATGTCACAGCTCTTACATCCGACCATGGAAGGAACCAATCCTCTCACCATGTCGGAAGGGCACAACACTTATATCTGACCATGGAAGGAACCAATCCTCTCACCATGTCAGAATGGCTCAGCACGGACACATCACTTCCTCTTGGGAGGAATATCGATATGGAGAACACGAAGATTCTCCCTAAAGTACTCAAACTTCACCCTAGCCAATGGCTTAGTCAACACATCAACTATTTGTCCATCCGTTGCAACATACTGGAGTTTCACTACTCCTCTCTGCACCATATCCTTGATATAGTGATACTTGATCTCGATATGCTTTGACTTGTCATGGAATACTGGATTCTCTGACAACTTTACACAACTCTAGTTGTCACAGTATATACAAGTAGCATCTAACTGGAGATCAAATAAATAAGATAGTAGCTTCCTCAGCCATATTGCCTCACAACTAGCTGAACAGGCTGCAACATACTCTGCTTCAGCTGTACTCAGTGCCACACAGGATTACTTCCTGCTAAACCACAAGATCACTCATGATCCCATACTAAAGAAACACCTAAAGTGCTCTTCCTATCGATGGCACTGCCTGCCCAATATGAATCAACATAGCCCTCCAGGTTAATCCTTTGATCAGTCTTATACTTGAGCCCATAATCAACCGTACCTTTCAGGTACCTCAGAATATGCTTTGTAGCAGTCAAGTGAACATGTCTCGGATCTGTCAAGTATTGGCTTAAGGGGTTCACAACAAAGCAAATATTTGGTCTTGTGTTTGTCAGGTACATCAAGGACCCAATCATCTGATGATACATCATGGCATCAACTGTCTCTGATGAAGCATCACTCAATAGCTTCAGGTTTGATGCCATAGGTGTGGTTAATGCCTTACAGTCCATCATCCCAAATCTCTTCAGGATCTCTACTGCATACTTCCCTTGTCCAAGGAAGATTCCATCTGTAGTCCGCCACACCTCCATACCTATAAAATAATGCATCATACCCAAGTCCTTCATTTCGAAATTGACAGCAAGCTTTCTCTTCGTATCAGCAATCAACCCATCCATACCTGTCACAAACAAATCATCTACATATAGTAGAAGCATCACTGGGTTGCCATCTTCAACCTTGTAGTAAAGGTTGGAATCTGCTTTACTCTTGGTAAATCCCAAACTGGATAGAAAGCTGTCAATTCTACTGTACCATGTCTTGGGTGCCTGTTTCAAACTGTACAGGGTTTTCTTCAATCTACACACATGAGACTCCCTGTCATGAGTCTCAAAACCGAGTGGCTGCTCCACATACACTTCCTCTTCTACTACACCATTCAAGAAAGCAGTCTTGACATCCATTTGGTGTATCTTCCATTTCATCACTGTAACCAGAGCAAGTACCGATCTAATGGACGTGTATCTGGCTATAGGCGCAAAGGATTCTTCATAGTCTATTCCTTCTTTCTGTGAGAAACCACGAGCAACAAATCTTGCTTTATATTTCTCTATGCTACCATCTGCAGCATGCTTGATCTTGTAGATCCATTTGGAAGTTACAACTAACTTCCCTTCTGGTCTTGGGACAACATCCCAAACATCATTCTTCATGATCGATTGATACTCTTCGATCATCGCATCCTTCCATTCTTTCCGTTCTGCCGCTTCTTCATATTTGGAAGGTTCTTTATCAATAAAATCACATAGTAAAGCTACATAACTAGAACAGGATCTGGTCCTCTTTCTTTCTCTGATATTCTCTTTTGGAACCCCATATCTTTCCGCACCTTGGATAATCTCTCATACCCAAGTAGGTTTCCTCTTGTGAGGAATCTTCTCCTGTGGTGGATCTATAGGTATTTTTGGTTCTTCAAATTCTCGATCTTCTTCTTGAGTTTCCTCGTTCATGATTGTATCATGAATTCTGGGAGCTTCTGCTTCTTCAGGTTCTTCAGCAGGTTTCTTTCTACATTTGATGTAGGCTGAATCTTCATCAAATGTTACATCCCTGCTGATGTCAATCTTCTTGAACCCTGGGAAGTATATTCTGTAAGCCTTCGAGCTTTCAGAGTACCCCACAAATACACCCTTCTTTCCTGAAGGATCTAATTTTGTTCTCTTCTCTTTTGGAATGTGTATGTACATAGGACAGCTGAATATTTTGAGATGGTTGACTTCTGGTTTCTTGCCAGAGAATACTTCTTTAGGAGTCTTGTTCTCGAGTACTCTGTGTGGAGTACGGTTATGTACATACACTGATGTTCTGGCTGCTTCTGCCCAAAGATGCATAGGAATATCTTGATCATGAAGCATAGCTCTTGCAGCTTCCATGATGGTTCTATTCTTCCTTTCTGCAATTCCGTTCTGTTGTGGATTATAAGGAGTGGACAACTCCCTCTTAATCCCTGAGTCTTTACATAGTTCTTTGAACTCATTTGAAGTGAATTCTCTGCCATTGTCTGATCGAAAATTCTTGATCTTATTTTCAGTGTGGTTCTCGACCAAGGCTTTGAATTCCTTGAACTTGTTGAACACTTGATCTTTATTCTTCATGAATTAAATCCATGTCTTCCTAGAAAAGTCATCAATAAAAGAAACATAGTACACATACCTGCTTAGTGAGCTTGATGACATTGGTCCACATACATCAGAGTGGATAATTTCCAAGATTCCTTTTGCTTTTCTCTCGCTACTTGGAAATGTCTTCTTTGTGTTCTTTCCTTTTGCACATCCTTTGCAGACCCCTTCATGTTTTGCTTGTATTTCTGGAAGACCTTCAACATCTTTTCTTGCAAGTGGTAGTGCTCTGTAATGCACATGTGCAAGCCTTCTATGCTAAAGTTCATTTGGTTATACTATGTGATGAACCAAAGCTTGATCTGGTTGGCCCTTCAACTTGTATAGACCTCCTTCTTGTTCTCCAATCACTATTGCATCATCAAAAGTATTTCCCTTTGGCCACATAATAACTTGGCCATCTACAAAAGCAACCCTCATTCCTTTTGCATCCAATGAAGATATGGAGAGGAGGTTCTTCTTTAGTCCTAGAAAAAATAATACATTCTTCGTCTTTAAAGACTTTCTAGAATCTAGTTTATAGGAGGATTCACCACTACCTTTTATTGGATACTGGTAGTCATCCCCAAGTTTCACCTTGTGAGGTGACTCATGTTCAGATAGCTTCACAAATGATTATTTGAATCCCGTCATGTGCTTGGAAGCACCAATGTCTATGATCCAATCATTGCTTCAATGTGAAACAGTTCCCATGAGAGCGGAGATCAGTACATATTCTTCCTCACTTGAAGAATCATCACTTTCTTGTCTGATTCTCTTTGTAGAAGGTTCATCATCCTCTGCAGCATGATCATTATGTCTTCTCTTGTTTCCCTTCTTCTTTAGGTTTCTTCTGTTAGGGAAGAATTTGGATATGTGGCCTTTCTCATCACATGTGTAACATCTAATAGTAGTCAGATCTTTTCTAGAGTGTGAGATCTTACCTTTGGAGTGATGATGGCTCCTTCTGGTTTTCTTGGAGTGAACTATGAGAGCTTGATCTTCACTTCCCATCTTCTCTTCTTGAGCTACTATCCAAGCTTATTCTTGAGAGAATTCTTCCCACAGTCTGCTGAACTTGACTAACTTCTTTCTGGAACTGATCCCTTGAATGAAAGAGTCCCATGATCTAGGGAGACCATTCAAGGTGGTCATCACAATCTCTGCATTTTCCACTTCTTCATCTACTGCTTCCAGCTACTCCTTGATCTGAGAAACCCTTGTAAAGGAATACTGAATAGTCTCAACATTCTGGATCTTCACATTCTTCAATTGGTTTCTTAGACTCATCTTCCTGTTTATGTTCTTCCCTTCAAACAATTTGGTTAGGGAATCAAACATAGCTTTAGGTGTCTTGAGGGAGGACACCTGTGGTATGAGGTGATCCTTGATAGATTCAGCAATTATTCTCTTTGCCATAACCAAATTATTCTTATGCAAGGCCTTAGCCTCATCTCCCTCTGGAACTGGAACCTCCTCATTGATATAAAAGTCCAACTCATTTTCTTCCAGGACCAGGGAGATCCTATAGTTTCAGGCTCGGAAGTTATCAACTCCCTCAAGATTTTAATCAAGCTTGGTATGATGAAACATATTACACTGAGAACCTCAAATGGAAATACAAAATATTTATATCTTACCAGGTCAAGATGTCAGAACTAGATTTGGAGATGAAATCCTGCAGTGTTGGTTCAGTAGCAAATTAGGGTTTTGATTTTCTGGAGTTCTTTCCAACCAAATTCTTTGAATTTGATCCCTAACTTCGATTTTGGGGAGGAGATCAATCCAATCCTGGGCTCACTGAAAAATTCCTCTTCTATGAAAATCCCTAATTTTCGGTAGCAGTGTCGGGTCCAAAACTAAAAAAACCTCAGAATTGGATTCTGCTTCAACAGAGAGATGCACCCTAAGGAGGAGAATTATTCCACCTTAATTTTGCTGAAAATCTATGGAGGAAGGTCCACAAACTAGGAATCCCTAGTTCCCGCAGCTGCACGGTGTCTTCTTCTCAGGTTAGCTCTGATACCATGTTAGAATTTCATTATTAAGTTAGCATTATATTAGGATCTCTAACTGAGAGAATAACAAGCACAACAATCAACCACAAGAGACAATGAACACAGTGTTTATCCTTGGGGCAACCATAAATGGTGAAAACACCACAACTTCCTTAGAGATAGAATCAACACCAAAAGTAGAACCCAAAACAGTAAGTGATCTCCCGACAACAGTAACCTTCTTTCTATCTAGCCCTAGTGTCTTCTCCTTCCTCAACTATGTGCTACACTTGAGTGTGTATGATTTGTGTGATAAATAGAGAGTCCATCTCTCTATTTATACTAATCCCAACATGACTAAAACCCTACTAGGGCCGACCTCACTAGGACAGTCTAATAACCCTAGTGCCCCGGAACTGCAGGGACTTTAACCCTTAGACAATAGGAGGGTTACCCACAATGACTTGACATGACTTGTTTACATTATATAATTTCCTGATAGGAACATCGGAGCATGACATAACTCAAGTACATCCCAGAATAAACATCGGGTTACAATATATAAGAAATACAAGTGAAATACATTCTGAAGTTACATATACATCAACAAGAGCAACTTGAAAACTAAATAAATTATCAATTAATAATTCAAATAAACAAAGAGATAGACAATAATGATTAAAATGAAAATATTTAAATCATTATCATTAAATCACTCTGTTGAATATGCACAACAACAAAAAATTAAAATAGATAACTACTTTTAATGTTTCTGTGATGTTTTATTAATTAATAACTAATAATCAATATCAAATATTTGAATAAAAAGATGATATTTATTCATGAAGACATTGTAAAAATACAAATGAAATAAAAAATAAATATGAAATGTTTATATTACCAAATTCTACTTCTCAATACAAATATTGATTAATCAAACTCAATAATATTCTCATTCAAACATTAATATTGTGTAAACAGAGTACTATTTTGGATAATAAATACAATCATAACAC
>LPNX010286346.1:4680-15683 GCA_001517045.1 Pseudotsuga menziesii | reverse complement strand
CATCTATGTCAAAAAATAATTCGTCATAGTACGATTATCCATTTCCCCTAAGGGACGTCAGGTAAATAAATCTAGGGATTCAGTGGTTGTGAGTATATATTTGATCAGTCCCCAATTCGGCCATGAGAGCATTTAAGATTCTTTTTTCCACGAGGACCTATCAGGGCAATGTGGGTGTCTTGATTCTCGAACCAGATCATACAAGTGCGAGTCCTAGCCTCCCCGCTTCCTCACTCCGTTAAAGAAACCAGAGCATTTGCCTTCAATTGGATTATCGAAGATGGAGAGAATTGGGCATTGAATCAATATGTCGAAGATGGAAAGAATTGGGTATTGAATCAAGTCATGCCTGATTTTTTGTTCTTTTCTTTGCTTGGTTATTGTCTTCCTGCCTGGTTATGCTCTCAGCGGCAATACGATAGACCCGATCGAAAAGATTGAATGCGTAAGAGAGTCCTGCTTACTGTGTGAGAGTTTCGATGGCAAAGAATTTTTTCGAGTCTACTTAGTGTTTGCCACCTTTTGACGACACTTTTCTGCTTAGTGTGACACTTTTGACGACCTAGAGTGTGTGTGACACTTTTGATGTCCTAGAGAGAGTATTTGTGAGGGTTTTCTCTGCTCTCTTCTCTTCTTTATTTGTGTGAATAAATGTCAATATTAATGGCTTAAATAACAGATTTGCCGTAAAGTATTAATGGCCTAAATAACTACGAATATTGAAAATAATTTAATTTATGGTCATTGTCTTCTCAAATTAGAAGAATTAACTTAATATTTATGGTGCTCTTAATCTAGTGGGATGGCAATTTAATTCAACCTTTAAAAATTGAGAAGTGAGATGGCAATTTAATTCACACTGGTTGTTTTCTCAAAATGAAAGAATTTATTTAATATTGATTGTGGGCTTAACCTTTAAAAATTGAGAAATCCTGAAAATGTGTACCTATCTGATTGGAGATTATGTGCTAGGTACTTCCCTTAGTGGAAATGTTTGAATGCATTGCTTATTCCAACCAAAAAAGGTTTTTTGTCTTTCGTTCGTGGCAATGTTTTGAATGGATCGCTTATTCCAAGAAAACAAGTTTTTCATCTTTCGTTTCGATTAATACACAAGCTCTCACTAATTTACAAAATAAATACCTAGAACACATAAAAGTTACATCAAAGGTTGGAATAAAAGGAATTTGAAACATCTAAATAATATTACCAACGTTCACTTCACAAAAAGAAACTAAGACAAGTCATCAATATTTATATAGTAACCATAAATATCACATATCTCTCGAGTCAAAAAAAGGAACAAACTATTTAAGCAATCAATAACTACCCCATACGTTGTTGCAAGATCCTAAGCCATTAGATCTCATCATCGAGTCAATCCAAGGCTTATCCTTTCAGCGGAAATACAATAGCCATGATTGGAAAGATTGATACAACCCAATGGGTCGATTGAAAAGCTGCCACGGCCTTTCTCGGCCTAGTTATGGTTTCAGCCTCTATACAATAGGCCCGACCGAAAATATGGAGAGGCCACTGGGTTGATCGAAAAGCTGCCATCGCTAAGGGTCTTGAAGTGGTTTCTATGGCATGAATTATTAATAAATATCCATGTGAATGATCATGGGTATGAGAGTACTTCTTACGAGTTTTGATGGACAAGAACGTTTACGAGTCTCCTCTATTTTTGAGGAATGTGTATGAGATTTTTGGAGTGTTTGTGAGAGTGTACGAGTGTTTGGAGGTAAATGTTATTGATGTAAAGTTTATGTCTTTTTCTGGGTACTTATCAGTTTTTAAAGGTTAAGCACACAATCAATATGAAATAAATTCTTTCATTTTGAGAAAACAATGAGCTTGAATTAAATTCTCATTTTTTTAAAGGTTAAGAGCACCATTTATATTAAATTAATTCTTCCATGTTGAGAAAACAATATCTATTTTATGTGTTTTTCTTTTTTGCATCCCATACAAAATGTGGCGACATTGTAAGTGTAACATTCTTTAAGATTAGTTTTCTACATACCACCCAAAAGAGTCACAAACAACATTGCACCTTAGAATATGTTATGTTGTTTCAGGATAGCAGGATAAAAGAAGCCATTGAACTTCCCTCAGTTTTCTTCTTTCAAACTCAGATGTTAGGAGTACTACACCTTTCTCGGTCCTTTTGGCTCTGGTATCTTCTCCACCTGAGCATCTCCGTCAAAATCCAAGGTACTGAAGTTAGGCCTCAGGAACGAGCTCTCTCATACTTCATCCCATCTTGCATTGCACATTTTTTACTTTCTGAATTGTATTTCTTTTAAAAGGGGATCGTTTGTCACTCTCGCATGGCACGAACATCATTGTAACCGAAGTTCTTGTTGACCTACTTTGTTGTCATTAGTTGGACATAAATAAAATTATGTTATGTTATCTTATCTATCATTGTTGTATGCATCGTTTAGGATGAAATTTAATTGTTGGTTATATCTCTTCAAATCTCCACCTAACTAGCTCAGAGTGTGTTGATTGTTATGTTGAAGTAGTGGACACATTTTCTATTGAAAAGTCCCTCAAATTTCTGCTCCCAAACATTTTTCCGAATGTCGGGATGTTGTCATGGCTCATCTTTTGCACTCCTTACCATCAGTTGGCATGACAAATCTGCCTTCATTTTTTCCTCAAGAACCAAGTGTTCCTCCTCATCATTACAAGTTAGTTATCATGCAATTTGAAAGATTTGAAACTGATCCATCCAAAAAGGGGTCATTGGATTCCGTTGGAGGTACATTGTTCTATTTGACAACATCTATATCAAAGTTTTACCATTGGATAATATATATGCTTGAATCTAACTCATTATCTTTTCTTATGGCAATTTAGCTTCTCTTTATTTCACTCTTATTTGTTGAGTTTGGATTGATATTATCATTACGTGTTCTACTAATCATCAGTCGCAATATTTACTTGGTTGCAGTATGGAAGGAAATAATTCTTGCTCAACCTATGACATTTTTCCCAACAGTGTTGGTAAAGCCACAACTTTGTTTCTTAGTTTTATTATGTATACTTTTTCTTTTAATTGTTAACTGGTTTACCACTCTTTGAGAGAACATATTCTTGTTGTTCTAAACCCAACCTTCGTATTTATAGGCTAAAGACCCATTTCCATTCATTTTTTGTCAAGTATGATTCTCAATGTCTGTTGCACATAAATTTTTCTTCTACTTCCTCATGATTGTGTTACCTTTAATTCATTGGCTTGTACGTTCCATCCACATTTCCTTTGTAACTCGATCCGTACATCTTCTTCTCAAGATATTCTTTCACTTCACATTGAAATTAGAGCCAAGGGTTTAACAATCCCACGATAGTGACCCCCCATGAATTGGAGAGCCTGAAGTATAGAAGAGTGTTGTTGAGGTGATAGTAGCCTCCCTCTCAGTTACACACGGGCTAGGATTATTCTTTGGCCTTTAAATTTCACATGATAGTTTGTACAACAACATTGTAAATAATTTTTTTGTCAGAATGTGCTTTCTAGATAGATCTGAATAATTTAACAAGCATCAACGATTCGAACCTCGCTGAGGTGGTCCATCATCAAGATTTGAGAGATAGGGAGATTTTTTTTTATCTTCAAGAATAAAATAAAACTGGGAAAGATAAAACTAGGCCCTAGAAAAAAAAGAGCCAAAAAAGGAAAGGGGACATAAAAAAACAAAACAATATAAAACTTAGGAGAAACTAGAATTAAATAAACAATAAACGAAAGTGACAAATGAAACAGGTTATGAAATACCACGCAAAATTAAATAAGAAAAATACAATAAAATAAAATATAAAGAAGAAAAATATCGAAACAGTTATGCAGAGAGATAAAATAAAGAAATAAAGACAATAAGAAAATAGTAATAAACATAAATAAATTTTAGAACAAAGTGTCAACAAAATAATGAAAGCACTAAAATTAAGAACAAAAGAGGGATTACAATATAATCAAAGGAAACACAACAAAATAATAATAAATAGGCATAGAATTTTAAAATAGCTACCCAAAAAAAATAGAGACCAAAGTACGACGAAAGAAACGAAAACAAAACAAAAAATACAATCAACAACATTGGAAGTAAGCAATAGTAAAATATGAAAGAAAGAGTAAAGATACAGCGAAACATGTATTGGAATTAGAAAGGATAAACTAGGAGAGGAAACAAAAATAGGAGGAGTTACCTAGAGGAAATCTTAAGGGCTAGGGAGAGTCTCCAATTAGTTTGATTCTCGATTTCAATTACCTTTCTGAATTGCTTGTTAAAGTAGTAATCTCCATTGGCTAGGATTTTCCATATTCATCGCAAATGTGGTGTTTATAATTGACTGAGTGGTGTTCATCCAAAGGAGAAAAATGAGATTGGTTGTGTTTAATATCAACAACATGTTCAAGAAAACTAATTTTCAAAGGCCGGTCAATTTCACTAAATCGTTGGTGAAACTGATTGGTTTTTTGAAATCAGGTTTCTTGGACATGCAACTTATATTAAACACAACGAATATTATTCATCTACTCTGGTTGAACACTCAAACAATACTAAACACCACATTTTCATTTCAATTGTCAAAATCCTAGCCAACGAGGATCAATACATTAACATGAAATTTAGGGAGGACATTGAAATCAACAAGCACCCTAATAATCTTAAGAGAGATGATGGATTGAAGATCTACAGTAACTAACTCCTATAATCTCAATAGGCTTGTCTCTAGGTAACTCCTATTCATGTTTCTTCTCTTATTTTTTTCTTTCTCATAATTCATGTTGCCCCATATCCTTGTTCTTTTGTTCATTTTTTACTCTTCTCCTCGTTTTTCCTTCTTTATTTCTCTCTTCTTTGTTGTTCTTTTTGTTTCATTTTGGTCTTTTTGTAATGTCTAATTAGATTGTTTGCTTTATTAGTTATTTTTCTTTCTACTTGAATTTTTGGTCTTTTCATTATTTTAGTTTAGTATATTCAAAATTTTCTTTATATTTATTATTATTTCCTTGTTGTCTTTATTCTTTGTTTTAACTTTATTCTTTAATTGTTTCAATTTTGTTATTATTTATATTTTATTTTCCTTATTTAATTTAGTTTTGTATTAATGTATGAAAAACATACAACCTTTTGTATGTGTACAATGAGAGCGGTGGTCTATTTTCCTAACACTCTTCCTGAAAAGGACCGATGGCCTAAAAACAACGGATGAGATCTGGAATTTTCAATCTGGAAAAAAAAAACCGTCCACTTTTTTCTTAGGGTTAGGGAAAAGGCAACCCAAGTTCAAATCAAGTTCAAATATGGAAAACAAAAAACCACAGAAAATCCTTACGATTGGATCAAGTCGTAAGCACTGATACCATGTAAAAGAAACAATGAAGCAAAGGGAAGCAATATGGACACATTGATTGCCATCTGATTATTATACTGAGTATAAATAGGAAATATAGAATAACAATAAGATCGATGAATACCATAGGTCTGAAACTACCATAAGTCACCTAACCGACTAATTAACTATCTGTGAGATTACATTCTTCAACACAATTAACAAATATATAAAACAGAAAAAAAACATAAAAAAATTATATTAATATTTATATGCATTACAATTACACTAAGAATCTATCACCAACTACAAATTTACAATATAAATAAACTAAAAATACAACAATACTAAAATAAATTAAAAACAAAATTATCAATTTTTTTTATAATAAATACATAAAATACAACAGTACTAAAATAAATTAAAAACAAAATGATCTTAAAAAAACTAAGAAATATTTATAATAAATACATAAATAACAATATAATCATGCATTTAGTAACTGTTTTCCTTGCACGTTTCTTTCGTTACAGGTTTCCTTCCTTTTGGCTTGCTCCAAAATATTTCCTTGCGTTTTGCTTGATCATGTTTGGGTGCTTTTTCATCTTTTTGCTTCCATTTTTGTGGTCTTTTTTAGAGGTGACGTGAAGGTTTTAAATACAATGGCAACCGTCCGATGGGTAAGCTGCATGGAGAGCGTTTATGCTGTTTAGCGTCGTTACTCCAAGAAAATCTTCAGCATCCAGAGTTTTTAATGTTTATGGTAGTCTTTTCAATTGTAGAAAGATAAACATTCATAATGTTTAGAGAGCCCGTCACTGTTATATTTTCATCGAATTCCAACGCTAGGACCTTCTCCAACTGCCAAGAAGCATGTTGTTGCAGCGCTGCTTCAAAGTTCAAACCTTGGTTTATGGTTTATGGAGTTTTGACGATGAAGAATAATTGGGAAAATGTGTTATTACAGGTCGAGAGGCTTACCAAAGAAGCTTTTGGTATCATGGAATTTGTGGTTTCCATGAGATGAACGAGAAGAATATTTTCACATTAGCTGGAGTGGATTCCTGGAGGTTGTAGGGGTGTTTTTGATATTGAGCATAACTATGGATCAAATCTCTTTTCTTATCTTAGTTTTAGTTTTATTTTATGATTTATTTGAATTCAAAATACCTTTGAAACCAGGTGGAGATGAAGTAAAACAAGGAGGATTTATATTCCTTTCAAACCAGGTGGAGGTGAAGTAAAACAAGGAGGATTTTTAGAATATAGATCTAATGTCAAAAACAATTCGTGAGGGAAAATGGGGCTTATGCTAAATCAATCTATGGATTCAGGGTTGTCAGTGTCGATTTGATGAGTCCCAACTTGGCCATGGGAGAATTTAAGATTATTCTTCCCACAAGGACCTTACGGATAATGCTTTCTCATGGAGCCTCTCGGTGACCTCCACGCTTCCGCATTCGATTAAAGAAACCAGAGCATTCAATGCCTTCAAAACGATTACCGCTTCAGATTGAGTTAAAGAAACCCGACCATTCTATTGAAGGATTATCGAAGATGGAGAGAACTGGACATTGAATCAAAATATCAAAGATGGAAAGAATTAGTTATTGAATAAACTCATGCAACTTAATTATAATTTCCTGGTAGGTAGCGTGATTTCCAGCTTTCTTTTTTGCTTGGTTAGTTTCCTTCCATGGTTTCAGCCGCTATACAATAGGCCCCATCCAAAATATTGAGATGCCTCTTGCTTCATTGAAAAGCTGCCATGGCCTGGCCATGGTAAGAGTTTGCTGATAAATTACAAAATTTTTAAAGCCAAGGTCCTTCAAGTGGCTTCCATGGCATGGATTATTAATAAAGATTGATGTGAATGAGCAAGAGTATGAGAGTCCTTCTTACTGTGTAATGCTTACTAGGTGAGAGTTTTGATGGCCAAGAATGTTTGCGAGTCTTCTCTATTCTTAGGAATGCGTAGGAGAGTGTTTGTGAGACATGTTGTGAGAGAGTCTGCTCTGTTATTTTCTTTGTTTGTGTGAATGAATGCGATTATTAATGGCCTAAATAAGAATCTTATAGTAAAGTATTTAATGATGTTCTTGCGAGATTTTAAAGCATTGATCGACTTCCGGATCTTAAAGCCTCGGATTGACTCCATGATGAGATCTAATGGCTTAGGATCTTGCAACAACATATGGGGTAGTTATTGATTGCTTAAATAGTTTGTTCCTTTTTTGACTCGAGAGATATGTGATATTTATGGTTACTATATATAAATATTGATGATTTGTCTTAATTTCTTTTTGTGAAGTGAACGTTGGTGATATTATTTAGATATTTCAAATGCCTTTTATTCCAACCTTTGATGTAACTTTTATGTGTGTTCTAGGTATTTATTTTGTAAATTAGCGAGAGCTTGTGTATTAATCAAAACGAAAGATGAAAAATTTGTTTTCTTGGAATAAGTGATCCATTCAAACATTGCCATGAAGGAAAGACAAAAAAACCTTTTTTTTTAGGAATAAGCAATGCATTCGAACATTTCCACGAAGGGAAGTACCTAGCACATAATCTCCAATCAGATAGGTACACATTTTTAGGATTTCTTAATTTTTAAAGGTTAAGCCCACAATCAATATTAAATAACTTCTTTCATTTTGAGAAAACAATGAGTGTGAATTAAATTGCCATCTCACTTCTCAGTTTTTAAAGGTTGAATTAAATTGCCATCCCACTAGATTAAGAGCACCATAAATATTAAATTAATTCTTCAAGTTGAGAAGACAATGACCCTAAATTAAATTATTTTCAATATTCGTAGTTATTTAGGCTATTAATACTTTACGGGAAAATTGTTATTTAAGCCATTAATATTGAAATTTATTCACACAAATAAAGAAGAGAAGAGAGCAAAGAAAACCCTCACACATACTCTCTAGGTCATCAAAAGTGTCTCACACTCTAGGTCGTCAAAAGTGTCACACTAAGTAGAAAAGTGTCGTCAAAAGGTGGCAAACACTAAGTAGACTCGAAAAAATTCTTTGCCATCAAAACTCTCACACAGTAAGTGGGACTCTCTTACGCATTCAATCTTTTTGATCGGGTGTATCGTATTGCCGCTGATAGCATAACCAGGCAGGAAGAAAAAAACCAAGCAAAGAAAAGAACAAAAAATCAGGCATGACTTGATTCAATACCCAATTCTTTCCATCTTCGACATATTGATTCAATGCCCAATTCTCTCCATCTTCGATAATCGGATTGAAGGAAAATGCTCTGGTTTCTTTAACGGAATGAGGAAAAGGTAATCCTTTTGAAAAGTATTGAATGCTCTGGTTTCTTTAACGGAATGAGGAAAAGGTAATCCTTTTGAAAAGTATTGAATGCTCTGGTTTCTTTAACGAAATGTGGAAGCGGGGAGGCTAGGACTCGCAGTTGTATGATCTGGTACAAGAATCAAGACACCCACATTGCCCTAACAGGTCCTCGTGGGAAAAAAATTCTTAAATGCTCTCATGGCCGAATTGGGGACTGATCAAATCTTTACTCACAACCGCTGAATCCCTAGATTTATTTTCCTGAAGTCCCTTAGGGGAAATGGATAATCGTACTATGACGAATTATTTTTTGACATAGATGTATACTTGCAAATTCCTCCCTGTTTTGCTTCGCCTCCAGCGGGTTTCACAGGTCTTGAGAATTCCATATAAATCATATCACAGGTCTTGAGAATTCCATATAAATCATAAAAGAATAGTACCCAAATAGAAAAAAAAAGTGATTCGATCCCTGCTCAAATCTCAATTAAGGAAAGGACCCGGCAAGTTCCTAGAAATCTTCTCCATGATCTCTACAGCTGCACAGCTTTGCTGGAGCTCAATTCAGGAAAGGACCCCGCCAAGTTCTTAGAAATCTTCTCCATGATCTCTACAGCTGCACAGCTTTGTTGGAGCTCAATTCAGGAAAGGACCCCGACGAGTTCCTATAAATCGTCTCTATGATCTCTACAGCTGCAAAGCTTTGCTGGATCTTTGCTAGTGCGTATCCCACTTCCATAGGAACTAACCCTGTAGAGAAGTGACACCAAAAGTTTCTTTAGTAAGCCATAGCCATTCATTCGCACTCTAGAAACCAAGGTTATAACTTTGAAGCAGCGCTGCAACAACAAGCTTATTGGACATTGGAGAAGGTCAGAGCAGTGAAATTCAGTGAGAATATAACAGTGAAGGGCTCTCCACAATTGAAACTGCGGCCTCAAACACTACGAACGCTGGACCCTGAAGGATTTTGCTGAAATAATGATGTTAAACCGGCATAAACGCTCTCCATGTAATGGCTCTAGATGCATCGTTAGCTTACGGATCGGGCTGTTTCCATTTTGCTTTTAATAGCCAAAAATCCCACAAACGTGGCTCTATGGATCGGACTGTTTCCATGCCTTTTTTAACGGTCAAGACCAAAAATCCCAAAAAACACTCAAATGCCAGAAAGCAAAACGCAAGAAAACGTGGAAGGAAAACGGTCATCAAATACATGATCATGCTTATCATGTCGTAAGTTTAAACTTGTTTTTAATTCTTCTCACATCATTTTGTTTTTTATTTATTTATTGTTGTTCTTTTATGTTAATATATATATGGTTTAATGATATTGGGTTAGTAATTATAACACATATAAATATTAAAGTTTAATAAACTTTTATATGGCTTTTTTTCCAATTTAAGATATAAGTATATCTTAATTGAAAATGATTTAAAAGCTATTTTGAATTTGATTTATTAATTTTTATTGTAGGTAGATATTATTGTTTTTTGTTTCTTTCTTTTCTTAAAGACATATACTATTTCAATTTTTTTTTGAAATGTAAAGAAAGTTTTTTGTTTATTTAATTTATATGGGAATTTTTTCCAAATTAATTAATCTCATATTATGAAAATGAAGATTAAAAAAATTGAAAAAAAAATTTCTTCTCCAAACTCCATGTTTCCTTTATATAGGTCTAGAGTTATTGTTGGTTTCTAATTTATGTCTTTATGCCTATGAAATTGAATTGATGATAATATATATGAAAAACGATATCTATTACGAGTGTTTTGCAATCAATCAATAGTTAAAATGTGTATTTCGAATCCACCACAATAGTTTAACAAACGTCTATGTTTCCACCAAGTTATGGTTGTAGATCATGGGGAATTGAGAGATAGGAAGATTTCTGGTGTTGAGGGAAAGCATAAATAGGGTAAGATGATCCATGTGAAAGTTGGATGTACTGAGCACCTAGAGGGATCAAATCTAATGAGATGTAATTTTTCATTTGTTACACTTTAGAAAAAAATTACAACTCAATAAATGTGATCCCCATGAGTACTTAATAGGTCTTTGCTTAAGCTGGATCAAAGCTGATTTTTATTTCTTTTATTTCAAAAGACAAAACGTATCTTTTACTAACTTTTTATTTGCTTTTAATTTTGTATTTATGACAGGAAATTAAAAATAATAATTCCTTTTTATTTTTGGTACATAGGGCTAGATGTTACCTTGAAACATATTCCTTGAGCTGACAAAATAAAAGACAAAAAAAAGAGTTATGATAGACCTGACAAAATTAACGAAGAAACAAAAAGGACAGCTGACAAGAGAGAAAGGAGGGAGAA
>LPNX010286345.1:1404-37379 GCA_001517045.1 Pseudotsuga menziesii | reverse complement strand
GCCATAAGCCTCATCCCTCATGTTGTGCCATTTTATCTTCTCTGCAGCTGCATTGGGCTTTGCTTCTGTTGCCATAGTCACCCTGTAGAGGCCTTTCACTCTCAACAGTATCTCCATCTTTTCTTTCCATTCAAAGAAATTGAAAGGATTCAAGATAGTTTTCTGTGATTGATCCATAGCTTAGAAAATCTGTCCCAACTGTCAGTAGAAGGTTCCCAGTCATTGATGTCGAACTTGCAAAACAATTTTTGGAGGAGAGAAAACAATCTACAAGCACTCTGATACCATGTGGAAATTGAACCCAGTGATAGATTAATTTTACTCACAACAATTAACAATTGATCATGCAAAATCACTCACAAAAGAGACTGAAATTGGAGCTGAACACTAAACTGTATTAAAAAAGTGTACAATAGCCAACCCTGTAAAATAATAGGTTGCTGAATAAATAACATACATTAGGGATTCGAATGCATGAGGATCAATTCGAATCTAGCATAAAGCAGGCTTACTAAAAATAAGCAAATCCCCCATAGGTGTAAAAAGCTGATCCCAAATCTGTCATGGAGCTCACGAATTGGAAAAATGGCTTAGGCAAGCTAAAGAGTGGTGGAATGGCAGCTCATACATGCTTTTTCATGGAGAAAAGAGTGGAGGATGAAGAGGACAAAAAACTAGTTCACCTCACCTAGTCTAGCTTTTCCATTTGCCTTAAAACACTAAAAAAGCAGGGAATAAAGCAGAAAAAGCAGAAGGGCGCCTAGGAGGCCAGGAATAAAGCAGATTTGATTCCTTGGGCTTTCCCATGCACTACATGAGTCAAATAAGGCAAGTTTGACCACTATGGATAGGTATTAGACAACTTGCACAAGGTGGGACACATGAACTAGGCTAATAAGACATAAATAATTAAATTAATGTCTAAATGGGTAAACTATGGGTTGATTATTCTAACATATTTTATATTTGGAGCCTCATCCCATCTAGTTAAATAGTTTTTCGCAGTAGTGATGTACCTTGCTCTAGTCCTTTTCCTTGGTGGGTTGATGGGACCCACAAAATACATGACCCACATATCAAAGGATTGCAATGTTACTTATGGTACCAAGGGAATTTCACATCACCTCGATGGTTTACCAATCCTCTGACATACATCACGAATATTACATTACTCCTTTGCATCCTTATCTAAGGTAGGCCACCACAATCTGGTCCTCAATATCTTTTGTGTAATCACTTTCCCTGCATAGTGGCCTCTTTCCACCCCATTGTGAGCCTCAACCAATATTATTGTCCATTCATGTTCCAAAATGCATCAACACAAGATCTCATCTAGTCCTAACTTATATAGATGACCAAATATCAATTGATAATATGCATATTTAACAACTAATTGCTTCTTATGAGTTGTAGTATATCCTTCTGGTGCCATCCCTATAGTTATAAAATATACAATCTCTTCAAAGTATTCATCAACCATTTTTACTGAAAAGCGTTGTGCAAGTGGGAGGTTATCATCTAAATTGGTTAGTTCCTCTCATGTTTCCAACCTTAATAGATGATAGGGCCCTACATCAAGCCTTATTGGCTTGACAACAATTTCAAAATCGAACTCTTGAAATAAGAGGAGTCATCGACAAATCTCCCCCCAACATTGGATTGTTGGTGAAGTACTTCAAAGTAGAGTGGTTTATAAACATTTTCAAATCCCCCCCAACAAATAATGCATGAATTTATGCAATACATACACCATAGTAAGCTCTTCCCTTTCTGTTATGGTGTAGTTTATTTCTGTCGTTGATAGTTTCCTACTACTGAATGCATCTGGGTGATTAACCGAACCTTCACCCAAATGAGCAAGCCCCGTGCCTAGAGAAACTGAAGATGCATCAACATGCACATGAAATTCTTTACACCAATATGGGAATACTAAGCTAGGGGTTGTAATCATCCTCTCCTTCAGTGTGTTGAGGATTTGCTGACACTCTTCATTCCATTGAAACTCATCATCCTTCTTTAATAGTTTCTCCATTGGGTTTGTAATCTCAACATACCCGCTAGTAACCTTCCTATACTATCCCATATGCCCCAACATGATCCTCAACTTCTTTACTGAAGTTGGTGGAGGTAAGTCCACTATTATAGAAATCTTCAAAGGGTCCATCAACAATCCCTCTTTACAAATTACATGACCCAAAAGTATACCAAATGGAGTAGAAAATATACATTTATTCATGTTTAAAGTAATCTAATATTGTGTACAGTGCTATAATATTAGTCTTAAATCCATACACTATCCAATTATCAAAGTATACTTCTAGGAACTTATGAATGAATTCTTTGAAAGCAACAAAAACTATTCTAGAAAAAATAGAAGGGGCATTCTTTAGGCCAAAAGGCATTACTGTATACCACAAACATACCCATTATGTCGCAAAAGTGTTCTTGTATCAATCTTTTAGCAATTTTTATTTGATGATACTCGAAAAATACATAAGTGAATGAATATGTTTCTTGACCTCCAACACTTTCTAGAACTTTTTCTATAAATTGCATGGGGAAGGGATAATGTAAACACGCATGATTCAACTTCCGTCAATCAACACAAATTCAAACCTTTTCAGTATTCTTATCTTGGAATACCATTGGAATAATCCATTTTGACTCTTTGATAGGCCCGATTATACCTACCTCCAAAATTTTGTCAAGCTTTGCCTTAACCTTCTCTTTGTACCTTGGATTTAGCCTATACGACCTTTGTTTGATAGGTTTAGCATTTGGTTTCAAAGAGATCTTTATTTCTCTGAGGTCTCCAATAATTCCTTTCATATTAGAAAACTTGGTAGGAAATAGATCTTGAAATTCATGTAATATATTGATAATCTTTCCAACTATTTCATCATCCCGGTAATCATCAATGTTGGCAAATTTTGGATTTTCAGGAGAACCAATATTACCCTCTTGATCTTTTGCGGATTAATAAAATTGTATTTGGAAATCCCTAGTCCTTTTAGATCTTGGATTTCTTCATACTCTAGAATATGTATGTTCCTTGGGTCATCATCTTCAGGCTCTCCAGAAATATTGTAACACTCCATCATCATTTCAACTGTTGCATTCCACTGAAGAAAATTAGAGACTAGTCCTAGTATTTCTTCAAAAGACTTAGCTTTAATAATCTACAAGGCTGCATCCACCATTGGAATTTCATCTTCATAACTTAAGGTTTGTCTGAAACTCCTAGCTAGATCGTCCCACTCTGCAGTTCCTTGTTGAATATCTATCTAAGTATACCAATTTATTGGTATACTATCCTATCTATGTATGAACATGTGTCCCACTCTTGCTTCAGTATAGTCTTCCATGTCGAACTATAAGCATTGAAGTGGGTGAAAGGACTAGCCAGAATTGTCAATTTTGAGCTAGTGTGTTCAAAACTATCTATTTGGGTACATTACAACCATGGAGCTTGATACCATTGCAGTGTAGTGGTAGCAGGGATTTATCCTTGCTACAGGGGCAGGAATGGCTCCCTTCCGTCTATAGGAAGGAAGGGTAGGTTCCTGTATGGAAATGCAAGAAAAATACACAGAACAAAAAGGAAGAAAATATGGACAAGAAATGGTCATGAGCCCCTCTACAAACAAGGTTAGGGCTTTGCTCCGAGAACCTGCAAACAACTATTAAAAACGATAATAAATTTGCAAAACAAGTTAATAAACAAACCTGCAAGCAAATATGGGTTAGAAAACAACTAAGCTACTAAACAAAAGCATGAAAAAATAATGGTATACCTCTTCTTTGGTGCAATGGGCCACCATGCCCTGGATGGAAGAAGCACCTCTCTATCTCACTCAGCAATGGAGGAGCTATGGCTCAATGGGGAAGATGAGTGGATGAGAGGGGGATGTGGGTGGCTTGAGAGACAAAGGGTCTCAAGGCATCCACGGGCAGCATAACAGTATGCAAGGGAAGAGTTGTTTTAGAGTGATCCCCACCCCTCCTTTTATAGCTTTCTTGGGGACTTTTATGGTTTTAAGCCCTTGGTTAGGGCTTTAGCCCTTTTTTTGGGCTTTTAGCCCCTTCTGCCCTAAATTTAGCTCCTTTTAGGTTTTAAGCTCCTTTGAGGAGTTTTAGCCCCTTTTTGGAGGCTTTAGCCCCTAGGAGAGTTATTTAGGATCCTTTTTGGGGTTTTTAAGCCCTTTTACTCATTTTTAAGCCTTTTTGAGGGTGTGGGGGTCTAATGGGGTGTTACGAAGGTTGTGCATGGGTGTCCTTGGGTGGTGTAGGCCATATAGAGTTGAGTGAGGGATTTTTTGGGTTAACAGATTGCCCCCTGATGTGTGAGGGCAGGAGATCATCGTATGGCCGATGAACATCATAGGATTTGCTGCGGAGAGGTGGTGCTTCCGGGGCTGGGGCATGGTGGCTTTTGGTTTTTGTATTAATATGGTTCCCATAAATGGGTGAGATAAAAATAATATGTGACATGTATATGGACGAGGCGGGCATGCCCATGCTCGTAACAATGTCAAAAGAATAATTTGATCTATGCTCTAAAATACAAGAGCCGATCATATACAACTGATGATATATAGTGGTTGCCTCAATGTGAGGCTGAATACAATACTGATCTGAAGAACTGGTACATTGGACCCATGGCATTCTCATGGAATGCTATATCTTCATGACTGATGGCCTGCTGGATCTGGGACGGTACATAGCTATATGGACTCGCTGATTGAGAGTCAAAGTCTCTATGGTACAAGTATGTTGCATCAATCATAAATCTATATAGAAGTGTTGCTGGGGCTTCTGAACACTATTTCCAACGCAACCCAAAAATCACAAGGGACACAACTTGTTTAGGTCCCTCAAATAGACCCATCAATGTGCTAGAGTTAGGTGACATTTGGGGTCTTCGACCAAATACTGCACGGACCAAACCCTGTACGAATCTCAACGGTGCGATGATGTAGTTGGAGTCAAGCACGTGAGAAACAACCATTCTGAGAGGCACTAAGGACTCCTCTCAAGTGGTCCAAGGAACTCATCAATGATGTTAATGAAACCAAGGTACATGGACCTCTAGGTCTATCCTATGGAATATGTGTGTTGTCGTCGACAAAGGGAGACCTGCCCCTAGTCAAGGCAATGATGTTTCCTTGACCAGAAGCGCGAGGGAGATAACCGAAAGGTGTGAGACAATCTGCGGACTGACCCACTGAATGGGGGGGGAAGGGGGAGGGAAAGAATTGAACAGGGGTAGGGGGAGTGTGGTAGACTCAAACTTCCTTTGTTCAGAGTATGACGGCAGGGCGGACCAGGCAGCAAATGAAACTGACTCATGGGAATGGGATCATAGCTGTAATACCGGGAATGTCACTGCAGATGCGAAATACTTGGAGGAGGTGGACAATTTTGATATTTATGGGATCCAAGGAAGACACATTGCAGAGTACTTTGAACAAAGGCGACCCAAAGTGAGAATGCTACCAAACTGTTTTCGTGGGGTGGTGTCTAGAGACACTGTTATGGTACGATCTCGTGGATTTTTGGCGAGCCCGATAAGGTAAATGCTCGATGGTGCTTTCAATTTTAGAGAGTCTGAAAGCACGAAGAAGACTCCAGTGGGGGCTCTTTTTCGTTGGTAGTCTCCTGTGCCCGAAAAAGGATAAAAGTATACATAGGAGAGCTCACCCATCTTGTAGGGGATGAGAGACTTCTTTACCGTTGGTAGTCCAATCAAGTCGGAAAAGGTTAAACCTATACTGACTGGACGATCATTCAGATACTTTTACGAGCATGAACGAAACCAAGTTTGCTCGACAATCTTTTCTTGATGAGAAGGTCGGAAAAGAGCTTAACGACAACCCATGGTGAGATTTTTCGTAAAGTGCGGCCCCTATGCCCAAGAAAGCATAAAAGTATGCAGAGGGGAACGGTCTTGGCTTGAATATGCCAAGGTGGTCCTTTTCATTTGATGGTCTACATGGTCCACAAAAGGAGGTAAACGAGACGATGTAGATGCCCTTTCCTATACTTTAGTGAGTAGGAAAGGAAGCAGATGTGCTCGGCTATCTTTTCATTGTTTTTAGGAGTCAGAAAAGAGCTTAAACGAAACTCCAGTACAGTCAACTGATTGCGTTGGCATAGGCGGTGCCCCATGTCAAAGGTCATCCGTGTAGTATGGATAGAGTGGGTGGCTCTCAAACATACCAATACATGCACAGGATAGATCATGGCAGAGGCTTGTGAGTCGGTGCGACAGAGGCACGCAAACCTAGGTGGCTCTCATACAGAGGTAAGGAGAGCTGTGTGTGAGTTGCGGTGGACATACTTGACTACATGTGATGTGAGTGCAAGTCTGGGGGCACTTATATGCCAAATACATGCAAGAAAAATAAATCTTTTTCTGGACAATGGTCCAGAGGTCCGCGTAAGGTGCGATGGATGGAGAAGACAACTATGTATTAAAATACAAAATAAGAAGAAAAATGGTGACCCTTAACGGGCGGTGGCTCGAGAACCCGCATGAGTAGCGGTAGGCAAGTGTGATGTAAGTACAGGTCCACAGACACTTGTGTCACCATGGTGTGGCTCATAAATAGAGGTAACTTCTGGGAAATGGTCCCGAAAATTATTTGTTAGACATGAGACAATGGTCTCATAAGGAGATAGAAATTTGGGCCCGGAGGTGTGAGGGGTTTCTCGAACAGGTTCCAGGTGACTTTGGATTAGCAGCTAATGGTGCTGCCCCTGAATGGGGGTCCTTGATTTGTGGTAAAAACATTGCAAAACAAAAAAGGGAAAAAGTACGCTATAAGGGAGTCATAGTGGTTATATCAGGGATAGACTCTCTTACGGTCGAGACTGTTCCGTGGCTTCTTCAAGAGTCGACCGTCTGAGTCAGCGAAGAGGTATGCCCCCTTGTTGAGATGAAGGTCATTGGAAAGGTGGGATGACGAAATATGGTCTTTTATGGGAAGAACCAATTCCACACTATGGTTTAAAGGGAATGGGGTAAAACCGAAGGCGGTCTTACATATATCTCTGTCATCGTGTAAGTGGTGCCGGGATAGATCAGGTGGGTCTTCCACAACCAACGAGACAGAAGGGCAACTGGTGCTAGAGATCATGTAAATGGTATTGGTTGTGGTTTTTGTGGCCTTGCCCCCAGTCTCTATTGGAGGAAGAGGGGCAAGCCTGGAGACGAGAGGAGTCTTTGATGGAAGTCGAGGTAGATGCAACATCATCTCAATTGGATGGACATGAGTCAACACATCCTGGGGCCTTAGAGGTAGGGTAGGTGGTTCAAGGTACCACACATGATCTCCCAATGTGAAATATTGTAGATTGCGGGTTGCCAAGGCAGACTTACTCATGACCCTGGATGGTAGGAAAAGGAAAAGGAAAAGAAAAAGGAAAAGGATCATGTTGATCTGGAATGAACCCCATTGTTTCCCTGGTAATTGAGGTTGAGGTTGCGACTGCGGATGGAGCTGCGGTTGCAGAAACAACGAAAGAGATAGGTCTGATGGACTATCGGTGATGGTGGAGATAAGAGGGCCAGTTAAATGGGACATCATGTAAATGGACATGGTGTCTAAAGAAGGAGGCGGGGGGTGGATTTCTTCGATCAGTGTGATCTTAGAATCTAGGGAATGTTGACAGAGGTCGGATAAAGCCATTCAAAATTTAGGCAAGTCTTGGCAATGGTGAGAATAATGTCCATACAGACTACAGAGAGCACAAGCATGGTTTGTTCTCAGTGACTTGTTTCTGACTATTGGCGCGGTTGGAAGTTCAACCACAGGGAGGTTTTTGGTTGTGTCCATGGCATCCAAATGTGAATGGATCATTGGAATATTAGGGCAAATTTGAGTTGGATGGCCTTGTTGTTCGTAGATGGCGCAAGGCAGGATCTGCCGAGGCTCTATGGTGGCTTTGGTGTTCTTTCCCCTGGCCCTTTTTGGGTGGGACAGTGCAGGTGCGGGTGCGGTGGTTGGTTTTTGCAGATTGGGTGGAGGATGGGACTCGACCGCAATGGGCTACACAGGTGTTAAGACTACCTGGGGTATCGATGGTTGAGTTGGTGGATCAAGATACCACACCAGAATGCCCAATGTAAAGTTGAGCAAGTTGAGGGTGGACGTTACTGGCTTGCTCATGACACCAAGCGGGGGAAAGAGGAAGGGAATTGTATGGACTGGTGAGGAGCCCAGATAACTCCCTGCTGGTTGTATGTGGGGGTGTGGTTGTGGTTGCGGCTGCGCTTAATGCTGTGACTGCAGATGATGTTGCGGCTGCGGACAGAGTTGTGGTTGTGGCTGGGGTTGTTGTTTGGGTGTAGTGGTGCTGGATGAGAGCATGTACAAGTCTGCAGTCTCATTTTGTGTTGGTGGTGGTGACACTAAGGGGAAATGAGCTGTCATGGTGGTATTGGAAAACAACCCAGGGCCCACATTCAACAATCGGGAGGCTGGTGTGTTTTCAACCATGGTGTTGATTGCAGGGACGACATTGGCATGTATGGTCGTCCCTTATGGCTCAATGGTGGTGATGGTAGGGATAACGTTGGTGGGTGCCATTAACCCTTGCGGATCATGATAAGTGAGTTGATCAACTGTCACGATCTTCCCTTCATGGGGGAACATCATGAGATAGAAGACAATTGATGCGACCGCTCTCATGGCATACATATAACTTCTTCCGAGAAGGACGTTATAGTCCAGTTGAGCGTTGACAACCTCTATGTCAATCAGAACTATCTTACCAGCTAATATGATGGGGACATGGGGAAGGATTCCTTGGGGTTTAGTGGGATGGCCATCATAATCCTGTAGAGTTGTGGAGGATGGCTATAGAATTGGGGATCCAAGTTTCTGCCAGACTAGGGTAGACATAACGCATGTAGATGCCCCCTCATCTACTATGCACCGGTGCACAACCAAGTTCCGGATAGACACCGAGATTTGGAAGGTGATGGTGGATGGCATGTGTGGTTCTCCATTCTCCATGTCGAATGTGATCAGTTTGGATTCAGAGGGGTCTATGGCCCCAAGGGCAGCTAGTAACGCTTTCCACTGCGTTGGGCATGTTTTGAGTACCTCCAGAGCGGACATGGCCATTGGTGTTTGGGCCAAATCATCCACGATGCTATAGCTGACTGCAGCTCTAGGCGTGGCGTTATTGGCCACTTGAAGTATGGGGGGGCAGGGGAAAGGGGGTAACTGAAGGGGTTCATTGACCGATTTGGACGTAGATTCCATTGATGTGTCAGCGGGTTCGGTGGTAGTTCTGTACTAATTTCGTCTGGTTTGTAGGTTGACCTCTTTAATCGTGATGGCTAGCAGGTGGTGGACACCTGTTTTGGTCATGGGAGGTGCCCCCGGAGTGTTGGGATTGGGTTGGGAGGAGGTGCTGTTGCCACCAATCCTTGGACCGGTAATGGGTTCTGAAGCACCATAGGAGGGGGTCCTTGTGGTGTCGGGTTGGGTTGGGCTTGATTTGTAGCATTGGTGGCCTGTTGAACCTCGTTCTAAATGGCCTGCTTAGCACGACCCTTGAGGGGACACTCGAATGTGTAGTGCCCGTAGACCTCACAGAGTGTGCACGGTTAGCTTGTGCGCAATGGGGTGTTGCGTCTTGGTGAATTTGGTCGTGTGAGATTTTGGGCAGGTCGGTTTGCCTCGGCATTATTGGGTGGGTTTGGTTGTTTACCACCTCCCTGCGGTTGATTATTGGCTTGGTTTCGGGGTCAATTATTTCGGGCCTATCCTTGTTGATTGTTAGGGGCTGGCTGGTTGGGACGATTTTGTTGTGCAAATACTAGTCCCAACGGAGCAGGTGGAGCGGGGGCGGGGGATTAAACTGCTTGCAATGGTGGTGCATAATAAATTTGGGTGGGTGGCGGTGCCACAAATGTGGGCATTTGCCCTACGTATTGCTGTGTTTTCCATGCCAAGGCCCGAGCCTGTTGCGGTGGTGGAGGTTGTGCATAGGAAGTTGTTGCTCCAGACTGGGACATCAATTTGGCATAGTCCAGAGTTTGGTTTTGGTAGGCAACACTAGTAGTGTTGCTTGGTTGAGGTGGAATTACAGGTGGTGTCGGATGGTGCTATGGCTGTTGGGAGACCGAGCCTATGATGCCATCTACAACATGGGATGCCCTCGGTGCATCCCGGTAGGAGGTACCCGAACGGGGAGCGTCTGGAATGACGGTGTAGAGGTATCCAGACTGCGCATAGATCAGGTCAAACTGTTGGGATTTTAGTATGGCCTCTTCTTGGGATTGGGGACATTCGGATGCAACGTATTTTCTATGGGTGGGAGCAAAGTTTTGAGAAACCAATCCAAAAATATCTCGTCGTCAAGTTGGATCTTGCACAAACTATGACGTCGCCGCCACTCATGGATGTGGTCAGTTATATGTGTCGCGGTGCTCTGGTGGCAGGATAACAATATTTCCACCCGTTCATCATATTTGACGGGGAGTTCGAAATACTGCAGGAATATGAAAGCTAAGAAGTTGAAATCTGGGTACTTGGCTTGCGGTAGCTCAATGTACCATTTGGCTACCGCACCTGTGAGGGTGTGTTGGAATAGTATTAGCCTGATCGAGTCATCTACGATGCTATTTGAGGAGCACCATAGATGAAATGTCATGATGTGATTTTGGGGACACTCCCCTGCCTTCCCTTCAAACTTGGGAATGTATGAGGGAAGTTTGGTTGGCATGGGGGGCCAAAAGGTTTGATGGCGGATGGGGTCGTTTATCAATCGAGCCAAATCAAGCAAGTTAAGACGAGCCATGAAAGGCAGATTTGACCCCAGGTTGATGTGAAATGGGGAAGGTATGTTGGTGGGGTTTGCAGGTGCATGTTGTACCTGCATAGCTGGGGGTGTTGGTGGTGCCATTGTAGATGGGCCAATGCCCCCAAGTGTGGTGTGAGGGATAGTGTGGATGGAAGGGCCACTGCCCCCATGTGTGACAGGAGGGGCAGTGTATGTGGAGAGTCCACTACCTGCAAGTGTTGCAGGTGGGATAGCTTGAGTGGTTACTATTGTTGGTGGCAGCTGACTGATGACAGTTTACATGACCGTGCTGGGGCCACCTGCAGGGTTTTTGGTGATAATTTGTGGTGTGGACATGGTTCCACTAGCGATTGCTATGCCGAAAAATGGATTTGGGTTTGCACCAGCCATGGGGCTTGATGGTGCTATGTGTAGGTCTGGTTCAGACTGATACGGGTTTGAATATGAATCAGAGTCTGTGTGGCCTTCTGATGGTGTGAGAGGTTGTCGAGAATGGTCTCGACAGTGTCGGTTCAATGACCCGAATTGTGGTGGTTCGCCTCTTAGGTGTCAGGAAGAGCGTGAGGGATCAATTGTGTTAGATTTGTGTATCAAACTAGTGGGAATGATATTTTGGACCCCAGTTTCAATGGATTCCTATTGGCTGTAGGTGGTCACTCAGCCACCAAGACTTCCAGAAGACAACGCTTGGCTTTTTCCTCATGGGCGTTCTACTCAATCGGTGGGGGTCGTTGCCCGTTTCATTTGGAAATTCCTCTCAGCGGCTAGCTACTTTGGGGTTCCCATGGTACTCCTCACAATGAGTTTCTGGGCAGAGCCCAAGTACTTCCCACGGTTAAGGTAGTTAGGGACTTATGTCCTCAAAGACTGCAGATTTTTGAACTTAGTGTAAATTAATCAATTTTAGTGGCTCTCTCAACGTCATGAACTGAGTGGGGTTGATTTACGTGGTATGGTGTGTATGTATTTCTGTGTTTTTGTTATTTGGTGGCTACAAATGGCTTATGAATTCATCATATTGTGGTTGAAAGCAATAAATGAACAGAAATTTTGTAGACAGATACCATTTTTTACCCTGAATTGTGATAGCCTAACTAGGTGACTACCTTACACCTATATTCTTCTTCAACCAGGAGAAGGTGCTAGGCTCTCAACACAATGGGACTAAGCCCATCCGTAGATCCATAGGTCACCTCCTGGATGCAAGGTTGGTCAACAGGGAGGACGCTTAGTGTCATGAGAAGCCCTCCTTCTCTACCCCCTCTACCTTCCAAGTCATCCGTTTTTAATGGGTTTGAACAATATTGGGTGAAGGTCCTATTAGTATACGAGCTATGCCCTTCGTCTTATCCCAAAATACCCTGAAGGGTGATGACTGGCTAGAGGAGGAAGGGTAAGCAAGATTCTTGATTTTAGGTAAGTTTTAGTTAGGCTAGATTCATTAAACCATTAAAATATTTTAACTTACACTTAGTTCTGTGAATGAAATTGCAGTAAAATAAAACAGAAACAGAAATCAACAATTGTGCTGGACAGAGGCGGCTGAGCTACACTGACAGTACCTAGTTATTAAAAATTAACTTATGAGTGATAGGTCGCACGTTTCGGGTCAAATGTGGTGAGGGGGTCGCCAAATTTGTCCACAAACAGGCGAGGGGGTTGCACAGATTTCACAGACAAAAGCGGTCTGTCTTCTGGGTTGATGTCGCACCTTTCGGCTCGATACGTGTGACTTGGCCGAAAAAAAAGAAAAAATTTGCAGGTCGCTCTTTTCGGGCTTAAATAAGTGACTGGGTCGCTGTTTTTGGCTCGATATGAGCGACCTGGCTCAAAAAATGAAAACCTGAGCTGGGAACGACTGACAGTAACTTGTACTGTGGCCGAACGGGCTCAATTTGGCCCTGAGGAGGCTCGGCTGTGAACTAAAATGCAGAAAAACAAATATCTAAACTAGATTTAACAGAAATTTAAACTAGGTTAACAAAACATAAATAAAAACTAAAATTTTGAAAAATAAACCCAGGGATCTTGTGGGATCGACCTGGTATGGTCGCCAGTTCTGTAGCAGGGATTTCTCCTTGCTACAGGGGTAGGAATGGCTCCCTTCCATCTATAGGATGTAAGGGTAGGTTCCTGTATGGAAATGCAAGAAAAATACACAGAACAGAAAGGAAGAAAAGATGGACAAGAAATGGCCATGACTCCCTCTACAAAAAAGGCTAGGGATTTGCTTCGAGAACCTGCAAACAATTATTAAAAACAACAATAAACCTGCAAAAAAAGTTAATAAACAAACCTGCAAGCAAATATGGGTTAGAAAACAACTAAGCTACTAAACAAAAGCATGAACAAATAATGTTATACCTCTTCTTTGGTGCAATAGGCCACCATGCCCTGGCTGGAAGAAGCACCTCTCTATCTCACTCAGCAATGGAGGAGCTATGGCTCAATGGGGAAGATGAGTGGATGAGAGGGGGATGTGGGTGGCTTGAGAGACAAAGGGTCTCAAGGCATCCACGGGCAACATAATAGTATGTAAGGGAAGAGTTGTTTTAGAGTGACCCCCACCCCTCCTTTTATAGCTTTCTTGGGGACTTTTAGGGTTTTAAGCCCTTGGTCAGGACTTTAGCCCCTTCTCCCCTAACTTTATCTCCTTTTAGGGTTTTAGGCTCCTTTGAGGTGTTTTAGCCCCTTTTTGGAGGCTTTAGCCCCTAAGAGAGTTATTTAGTCTCCTTTTTGGGGTTTTTAATCCCTTTTACTCATTTTTAAGCCTTTTTGAGGGTGTGGGGGTCTAATGAGGTGTTACGAAGGTCATGCATGGGTGTCCTTGGGTGGTGTAGGCCATGTAGAGCTGAGTGAAGGATTTTTTGGGTTGACAGTAGCCATGTGTTGAGGGGAAAGGAATTAATGAAGTGGGGAAGTAGGTAGAACGATAATGGATCTAGAAGAGAAGAGGCTCCATAGGGAGGAGTGATATGAAAGAAGATTCAAGATAAGACAACTAATCAGAAGAGAGAAGTGGGAGATCCTCTTAAGGGGACAAGTAATTTTGATGGGAGAGGTAAAAGGAATGTAAGAGAAGAAAATGCGCCAAAAGGATATGTAGTAAGATCATATGTTCCAGAAGTGTGCACAACACATGCACAGGAAGACTGTGCATATGAAGATATACTATCAAAGAGGAACGGGATAGAAGATAGTGGGAAATTTGAAGAGGAAAGTGAAACTTAACCTAGATGATAGATCAAAAGAGGAAACCAAAGAGATTTTAGAAGAAGCTGAAGCATAATCAAGTTGAGGCACTCCATTGCTTTTCATTGAGACTATGTGGCTAGAAACAACCTCTCCTAGATTCAATGTTGTTAGAAGTAATGTACCTAGAAGATACTCCCTTTTCATCTCAACCCCCTTGTGCTTGTTAGTCAAAAGAGAAGGAAATATATTAACCTATTTTGAGAGAGAAGTGAGTCTTGAAGTAAAAATAGAAGCAACAATAGTAGAATTAAGTCATACAGAAGATATATTGACTTCAAAATGAAGGACTATAGTAACAACTAAATCAGTCACAATATTAAGAGGTATTTCACCCGTGCACAACAAAATGGAGACAACCTCTTATTCAACATTAATATTAACTATATTTCATGGGACGGGGAAGGATTATTCCAAGAAACACTGGTTTACATGTGAATCCATCTAGTTAGTAAAGTACATTATTGATGAAGCTATGAAGATTACACAATTAGAAGAAACCTTCAAATATCGGGCCCTAAAATAATACATGAAGTATAAGATAACACTAACCCCATGGCATAAAAGGCTTCTAACAACCATCAAGAAGGATTTATAAAAGGAATCCTAAAAATGAAATTTAGAATCCAATTGCATAAATGAGATACAAGAGATTAGGAAAAGGGTTGGACAGTCCATCTGGGACTATGAACAACAATTCAAGATTATTTTAGACATGCTATATTTTTATATTTAGTACATGCAACATCAAGAATGGTTCATCGTAGTCCTACTATAACACATCAGGGTTCCACTTACCCAACAGAAGGTAGGAATGAAATGAAAGGCCCTTGATATTTCCATGTGATTAGAAGATACTCTTGGTGGAGAATATAAAATAGGGATGTAGCAGGTCCAGTTGCCTCTTGTTGCATTGATCATCCAACTGTAAAAGTTATTGATGGGGAAGGTAGTACATTAAATTTGTTGTGTACTTTTTGCAGGGTAGAGGGTGACCATATGAATGAGTGCCCTACCCTAGGAAACTATATAGAAATTGGCATACCCAACCCTTTCCTTGTTGGGCCAAATATGGAATGGTGTGAAATCTATAAGACATGGGGTAACTCACCTCCAATATGTCTTACACTAAAAAAGTATCAGAGTACTACACATACCCCTTTTTGCAAGTTTTGCAAGTTGATGGGGAATGATTTCAATAAGTGCCATACACTTCAGCTCACGAGTGACCACACCATAGATGCATTCCGTGTTTAAGGGGAAAATGAGAACAAATGAGCTAAACAAGGGGGGAACCAAGGAGCTACATGAGGGGGATACCAAGGCTGAGGTAAAGGATATGGAGGTGGCGGAAATAAATCCATCTATTTTAGTTGTGGTGGAATAGGACATCTGGAATGATTTTGTACAAAAACCCATGCCCTCTATGGATATTTTCATAGCATAGAGCATCTGAAAGAAAATTGCCCAATTTTTCTACAAAAATGAGAAGATAAGAAGGACCAATCTAACATGGTGAAGGAAAAACTGCACAAAGATGTTGGTGGAAAAAACCCTCGTATGGGAACATAGTAATGAGGGGGGTTCCAAGAGAGGGTAATATATAATTAGAGTACTTTGTGCAACTAAATTGGTTAAGTGTAAAATAAATAAATCATACAAGCTCTATCGACTTTTGATGTTGCGTGCCAAAGGACATTTTTCCGCGATGAGCAAAAATCAATTGGGGAAGCAACGCTCTAGGAAGATTCATTGTGCCAGGAAATACTACACAAAGTAAACTATTTATGTAGGTTATGTGAAGAGGATTGCCAAAAGAGAATGTTCAAGGATAACATGATAGGAAACATGCATGATGATGAGTAACAATAGATTGCATGACAATAATAACTACGACTAAACAAATCATAGAATACTACTCGGAGTACGAAGTGAGTGATTTTCTTTAGTGCTATTTGAAAGTGTTGAGTGATCCTTAGGATGCGAGAAAATTGATTATTCTACTCAAGATTATGGTAGAATTGAGTGAGATGGAGAATCCCATTTTAGTGTCACAACCAAGTGGAGTGTGCGATGTGTGAGTACGAAAAGATACACCGAGAAGGAATTGAAGCTACCACTTGAGTTAGGATGTCATGAGATGAAGGATGTGTTGCTCGACATGGTGTCATATGTCAACATATTCCCTAAGAATTATTGGGAATTGATGGAAAAACTGAAGTTAGTATTGTCTCCCCTTCAACTCCAATTAAAAAATGAATACACAAACTATCCCATTGGTAGGATGGAGAACGTTGAAGTGGATAACGATAGGTTGAAAAAATAGCATATTTTGAGGTGATAGAGATACTTGAAGACACAAATCCCTATCCATATTTGTCAGAAACAGATAGGGAATTTGAAAATAACATTACCCTTAACTTGAAAAATTGGTGGATGTCATTGAGATAGAGGATTTGTGCATGGTGGAATCCTTAAATTCTATAGAAGGAGCACGCTACACAGAGCTGGTAAATGATGATGCCCATATCATTGAATTTTAGAACACATACATGTTAGATGTTTATCAATTTAGAAAATATTATCTTAGGATCTTTAACTAAGAGAATAACAAGCACAACAATCAAACATAAGAGACAATAGACACAAAGATTTTCCTTGGGGAAACCATAAAGGATAAAACCCCGCAACTTCCTCAGAGATAGAATCAACACCAAAAGTAAAACCCAAAATAGTAAGATGATCTCCCGACAATAGTAGTCTCTCTCTCTCTTGTCCCAACTTCTTATTTTTCTCTCAGTTATGTGCTACAACTGAGTGTAAGTGAATGTGTGATAAATAGAGAGGATCACTCTCTATTTATACTAATTGTCGACTTGACAATAACTCACTAGGGCCGAATTCTCTAGGAGAGTCTAATAACCCTAGGGCCCCACAACTGCGGGGACTTTAACCCTTGAACAATAGGGAGGGTTACCCTCTATGACTTTACATGACTTGTTTACATTATTGAATCTCCCGATCGGAACATTAGGGTATGACATGTATCAATTACATTACAGATACTTCCCGGAATAAAAATAGGGGTACAATACATAAGATATACAAGTGAATGCATTCCAAAGTTACAAATACATCAACACTCCCTCTTAACTAGGAAGGTATTCTCTCAACACAATTTATCAGCACAAGTATTCTTCTATGTATCATCTGGATCATCATCAAGTCATCTTCATCTTCAAGTTTGGATCATCACTGGATTTAGATCATCACTAGATCTAGATCATCACTAGATCTAGATCATCACTAGATCTGGATCATCACTGGATATGGATCATCACTGTTGGATCATCACTGGGTCTGGATCAATTCTACTCATCCCAGGAAGTTCTATAGAGCCAACCCTTTTTCATGCTGGTTGTAGGCCTAGCCTCCATGTAGGTCTTCATCTTCTTTAGCACTTAAATCTGACCCATTCAGAAAGGCCTGCCCAACACTTACATCTGACCATGAGAGGAACACATCCACCATCATGTCAGAAAGGTACGCCCATCACTCACATCTGACCATGGGAGGAACACATCCACCACCATGTCAGAAAGGCCCAGCACTCACATCCACTAGCATGATAGGACACACCATATATCATCCAAGGAAATGCTTAGCACTTACATCTACTGGAATAGCATGACACACCATCTACTATCCATAGAAATGCACATCACTTACATCTTTCATTCTCAAAGAATGGCTCTCAGCTCTAGGTTGAGTGTTAGTCCCAGACTGAAACCAATTCCTGGTAACTGACCAGGTGCCTCCATTCTCCGATATAATGGCCTCCCAGCACTAAGCTGAGATTCAGTCCCAGACTGAATCAATTTCCTGGTAACTGACTAGGTGCCTCCATTCTCCTAGAGAATGGCTTCTCACAACTAAGCCGATCTTTAGTCTAAGACTGAATCAATTTCTTGGTAACTGACCAGGTGCCTCCATTCTCCCAAAGAATGGCTTCTCAGCACTAAGCTAAGCTTCAATACTAGACTGAATCAATTTCTTGGTAACTAACCAGGTGCCTCCATTCTCCCAGAGAATGTCTTCTCAGCACTAAGTTGAGCTTCAGTCCCATACTGAATCAATTTCCTGGTAACTGACCAGGTTCCTCCATTCTCCTAGAGAATGGCCTCTCAGTACTAAGCTGAGCTTCAGTCCCAAACTGAATCAATTTCCTGGTAATTGACCAAGTGCCTCCATTCTCCCAGAGAATGGCATTCAACACTTATATTTACTAGCATGATAGGACACACCATCTATCATTTGAGAAAAGGGCTCTGCACTTATATCTGACTATGGGAGGCCCAGCCTGCCACCCTGTTAGAAAGGCTCATGGAATCATCACTTCCCTTTGGAGGGAACCTTGATATGGAGAACACCAAGCTTCTCCCTAAAGTACTCAAACTTCACTCTAGCTAATGGTCTGGTCAACACATCAGCTATCTGCTCGTCCATTGCAACATACTAGAGCTTCACTACTCCTCTCTGTACCATATCCCTGATATAGTGATATTTGATCTCGATATGCTTCGACTTGTCACAGAACACCGGGTTCTCTGAAAAATTCACACAACTCTGGTTGTCACAATATATACAAGTAGCATCCAACTGAAGATCAAATAAATCAGATAGTAACTTCCTTAGCCACACTGCCTCACAACTAGTCGAACAAGCTACGACATACTCTGCTTCAGCTGTACTCAGTGCCACACAGGAATGCTTCCTGCTAAACCAGGAGATCACACCTGATCCCATACTGAAGCAGCATCCTGAAGTGATCATCCTATCGATGGCGCTGCCTACCCAATCTGAATCAAGATAACCTTCCAGGTTAATCTTTTAATCTTCCTTATACTTGATCCCATAATCAGCTGTACCCTTCAGGTACCTCAGAATATGCTTTGCAGCAATCAGGTGAACATGTCTCAGATCCGTCAGGAACTGGCTCAATGTGTTCATAGCAAAGCAAATATCTAGTCTCATATTCGTTAGGTACATCAAGGACCTAATCATCTGATGATACATTGTAGCATCAACTATCTCTGATGAAGCATCACTCAATAGATTCAGGTTCGATGCCATAGGTGTGGTCATGGCCTTGCATTCCATCATCCCGAAATTCTTCAGGATCTCTACTGCATATTTTCCTTGTCCTAGGGAGATTCCATCTGCATTCTGCCACACCTCCATGCCTGGAAAGTAGTGCAACATACCCAAGTCCTTCATCTCGAACTAAGCAGCAAGCTTCCTCTTCGTATCACCAATCAACCCATCCACACCTGTTATAAACATATCATCTACATATAGTAGGAGTATCACTGGGTTCCCTTCTTCAACCTTGTAGTAAAGGTTGGAATTTGCTTTACTCTTGGTAAAGCCCAAACTAGATAGGAAGCTGTCAATTCTGTCGTACCATGTCCTGGGTGCTTGTTTCAAACCGTACAAAGATTTCTTCAATTTACACACATGAGTCTCCCTGTCATGTTTCTCAAAACCGAGTGGCTGCTCCACATACACTTCCTCTTCTACTACACGATTCAAGAAAGCAGTCTTGACATCCATCTAGTGTATCTTCCATTTCATCATTGCAGCCAGAGAAAGTACTAATCTGATGGAAGTGTATCTAGCTACAGGTGAAAATGTTTCTTCATAATCTATTCCTTCTTTCTAGGAGAAGCCATGCGCCACAAATCTTGCTTTATATTTCTCTATGCTGCCATCTGCAGCATGCTTGATCTTGTAGATCCACTTGGAAGTCACAACAGACTTCCCCTTTGGTCTAGGGACAACATCCCATACATAAAGACTTCCCCTTTGGTCTAGGGACAACATCCCATACATAATTCTTCATGATCAACTAATACTCTTCGATCATAGCATCATTCCATTCTTTCTTCTCTACCACTTCTTCATAGTTGGAAGGTTCTTTATCAATGAAGTCACATAATAGGGCTACATAACCGGAGCAGGACCTGGTTCTTTTCCTCTCTCTGTGTATTTCTTCTGGAGCCCCATATGTTTTTGCACCTTGGATAGCCTTTCGTACCCATGCAGGTTTCCTCTTGTGAGGATTCTTCTCTTGGGGTGGATCTACAGGTTCCTAGGGTTCTTCTATTTCTCGATCTTGATCTTGATTTTCATCATTCATAGTTGTATCTTGAATTCTGGGTACTTCTGTTTCTTCAGAGTCTTCAATTGGTCTCTTTCTGGATTTGTTGTAAGCTGAATCACCGTTGAATGTTGCGTCTCTTCTTATGTCAATCTTCTTGAATCTTGGGAAGTATATTCTATTAGCTTTCGAGCTTTTACTATATCCCACAAATATACCCTTCTTTCCAGAAGGATCTAACTTTGTCCTCTTTTCTCTTGGAATGTGTATGTATACTGGACAACCAAATATTCTAAGATGGATGACCTCTAGTTTCTTGTCAAAAAAGACTTCTTCAGGTGTCTTGTTCTCTAGTACTCTGTATGGAGTACAATTCTATAGATACACTATTGATCTGGAAACTTCTGCCCATAGATGCATGGGAAGATCTTGATCATGAAGTATTGCCCTTGCAACTTCCATGATTGTTCTATTCTTCCTTTCTGCAACCCCATTCTGTTATGGATTATATGGAGTGGTTAACTCCCTCTTAATCCCTGAATATCTACATAACTATTTGAATTCATTTGATGTGAATTCTCCACCATTGTCTGATCGAAAAGTTTTGATCTTATTTTCTGTGTGGTTCTCGATTAAGGCTTTGAATTCCTTGAACTTGCTGAATACTCCATCTTAATTTTTCAAGAAGTATATCAATGTCTTCCTAGAAAAATCATCAATGAAAGAAACATAGTATACATAGCCGCTTAATGAAATGGATGGCATCGGGCCGCATACATCGGAGTGAATGATTTCCAAGATCCCTTTTTCCTTGCTCTTGCTACTTGGAAATGTCTTCTTTGTGTTCTTTCCTTTCAAACATCCTTTGTAGACACCGTCATGTTTTGTTTGTATTTCTAGAATACCTTCAACAACTTTTATTGCAAGTGGTAGTGCTCTATAGTGCATATGTACAAGCCTTCTATGCCAAAGTTCATTTGGTTCTACCGAGTCATGGACCAAAGCTTGTTCTGGTTGGCCCTTCAATTTGTATAGTCCTCCTTCTTGTTCCCCAATCACTACTGCATCATCTATAGTCTTTCCCTTTGGCCACATAAGAACTTGGCCATCTACAAATGCAACCCTTATGCCTTTTTCATCCAATGCAAATATGGAGAGGATATTCTTCTTTAGTCCTGGTACAAACAAGACATCCTTCATCTTCATAGATTTTCTAGAGTCTAGCTTATAGGAGGATTCGCCACTAGCTTTTATTGGATACTCGTAGTCATCCCCAAGTTTCACCTTGTGAGGTGACTCATGTTCGAATAGTTTCACAAAGGATTCCTTGAATCCTGTCATATGTTTGGAAGCCCCACTATCTATAAGACAATCATTGCTTCCATGTGTGGTAGTTCCCATGAGAGCGGAAATCAGAACATATTCTTCATCACTTGAAGAATCATCACTTTCTTGTTCGATTCTCTTTGTGGAAGGTTCATCATCCTCTGTAGCATGAGCATGATGTCTTCTCTTGTTTCCCTTCTTCTTGTGAGAGCTATTTATGTTCCTAGGACAATCTCTGGCATAGTGTCCTCTCTCATCACAAGTAAAACATTTGAGTTTAGATAAATCTCTATTTGGTTTTCTTGAGTTACCTTTCTGGTGAGAATGCTTACCTTTGGGGTGATCAAAGTCTCTTCTTCTTTTCTTGGAGTGTACTGTGAGAGCTTGATCTTCACTTCCCATCTTTTCTTCTCGGGCTGTTATTCGAGTTTCTTCTTGTGAGAATTCTTCCCACAACCTACTAAACTTGACTAGCTTCTTTCTCGCACAAATCCCTTGAATGAAGGAGTCCCATGATCTAGGGAGACCATTTAAGGTAGTCATCACAATTTCTGCATTGTCCACTTCTTCATCCACTGCTTCAAGTTGTTCCTTGATCTGGGATACTCTTGTGAACTATGACTATATGGTCTCCACATTTTGGATCTTCACATTATTCAACAGGTTCGTCAAATTCATCTTCCAATTTATGTTCTTTCCTTCAAACAGTTTGGTCAGGGCATCAAACATAGCTTTAGGTGTCTTTAGGGAGGACAACTATGGTATGAGGTGATCCTTGATTGAATCAGCAATAATCCTCTTAGCCATGACCAATTTATTTTTGTGTAAGGCCTTAGCCTCATCTCCCTCTGGAACTGGAACCTCTTCATTGATGTAAGAGTCCAACTCATTTTCTTTTAGAACTAGGGAGATCCTATACTTCCATGATCGGAAGTTATCAGCTCCCTTAATATTTTCATCAAGCTTGGTATGATGAGACATATTAACTGAGAACCTCAAATGTAAATAAAAAATATTTAGATCTTACCAATTTGAGAAGCTGAAAAATCCGGAGCTGATCTTTTGCAGTGTTGGTTTTCTAGTTCCAGGGAAAATTAGGGTTTGAGTTTCCCGGAGTTCTACCCAACCAAAAAACTTGATTCTTGTCTCTAAACTTTGATTTTGAGGAGGATAGCAATCCTAGCCTGGGATCACTCAAAAATTCCTCTTGAGTGAAAAGCCCTAATTTCTCGATGTAGTGGTAGGTCAAAAACTGAAAATGCTCAGAATCAGATTCTGTTTCGACAGAAAGATGTGCCCTTCAATGGAGGTTCATTCTAGCCTCCTTTTGCTGATGGATTATGGAGAGAGAACCAAAAAGTAACAATCCCTAGATTTAGCAGCTGCATAGTGTCTTCTTCTCAGGTTAGCTCTGATACCATGTTAGATCTTTATCAATTTAGACATTATTATCTTAGGATCTTTAACTGAGAAATAACAAGCACAACAATCAAACACAAGATACAATAGGAACAAAGATTTTCCTTGGGGAAACCATAAAGGAGAAAACCTCGCAACTTCCTCAAATATAGAATCAACACCAAAAGTAAAACCCAAAAATGGTAAGATGATCTCCCGATAGTAGTAGTCTCTCTCTCTCTCTCTCTTGTCCTAGCTTCTTCTTTCTCTATCGGTTATACGCTACAACTGAGTGTGAGTGAATGTGTGATAAATAGAGAGGCTCACTCTCTATTTATACTAATTCTCAACTTGAAAATAACTCACTAGGGCTAACTTCTCTAGGAGAGTATAATAACCCTAGGGCCCCACAACTGCCGGGACTTTAACCCTTGAACAATAGGGAGGGTTACCCTCTATGACTTTACATGGCTTGTCTACATGATTGAATCTCCCTATCAGAACATCGGGGTATGACATGACACAATTACATTACAGATACTTCCCAAAATAAACATCGGGGTACAATACATAAGATATACAAGTGATTACATTCCGAAGTTACAAATACATCAACAATACAATGTAACCACATGGAGGGAATATTATGTGAATCAAATTATGGACATAGTGTTGAGTTGATGTAATATCTATTTTTTCAACACATATTCCCAAGACACAATGTAGAGATGGTAGAATCGACTATATGAAGCATTCTGTCGAAGATGTGCTATGATCACCAATTATTTATGCTGGATCAAATCCAAGCTGTCTAATAAATCAAAGAGCGACTACGTAGGCACCAACATACCTAGAGAGTTACCCCAACTATCAGTGAATCATAAATGTGAATCAGAGGTGACGAGGCAAGCCAACGAGAATGAAAAGAAACCATTCAACTCACCATCACCCACACTAGACCTAGATATAAAGATAGAAGAAGAAGAGGAGTATACTCTATCAATAACCACTCCTATTAGTATCCCACATGACTTAGTGAGAAGGGTAATTTTTTATGATGTATTTTAAGAGACCCATCTAGAACATGGACCAACGAAGGAACAAGAGGAAGAAAATGATATAAAACCCACAAAAGAGTGCACTGAAACAACTCAACAACATATAAAAAGTTTGGAACCTGTCCCCAACATAGTGGAGCAATTATAGTTAAAACCCGAAGGTTAGAATTTTTTTCTAGAAGGACAATAAAGAATAGTTGAATGAGCTCCGTATGGTCATGTGTATAGACCCACCACCGTTATATGAAAAACAAATGATGGAATAAAAACCAATAGAATACAAGAACCAAGACATCAAGCTTCATAGGCCTTTCAACACAGAAGACTCGGAATCAACCCCTTGGCTATTACGACACTCCATCCTCTAGCCATTTTGGAGACCCAACTCCTACCTTACAACAAGTTCAATTTGGATTTGGTATTGACCAAATAAATCCAATAATATGTCTCATATATATTCACAAAACTAGGGGACCACCGTACACAACTGAGCCATTCATGTGGAGGGTTGAAGTAGAGACACTCAAAGGTAGTAGAAGAGTGATCCACACTAGAGTCAGTGGTTGATGTCACATATTCATATCTCCCAGTTGTAGGATCCTTGAATCATAGTTAGCTACCTTCCGAACAAAAAGTAGCAAATATCTAAGAAATAGTCACCAACTACAACAATAGAATGTGGATATTCATGCATAAATAAAGTCGACCCTTACACTAGAGGAGATTGAGCTAACTCAAAATATTGAAGTTGTGCGTATCTCATAGAATATGCAGAAAGGGGTTGTGATATTGATGGGATTCATCAACTCTAGTTTCAATATTTGGAACCACCTTTAGGATGTGCCTAAGCTGCACCGATTCGACCAACATATTGGAGAATGTGAGACACAAGTGAGCTTGAAGAAACAAATTTTGGTGCAACTTTCCCTCTTAGTGAACAAAGAGGTACGACAAAGATTTATGGCCTCAATATAAATATTACCACCAACAGAGTTGAGTAACAAACTATTGCATCTATCTTCATCAAATCCTAGGAAGAACCACATGAGCATTATGACAGTTGATTGAGATTTAGGGAAAGAATACATAAGTTATCACTTGAGTCGAAGAAGTCAAATAAGAGGTGGAAAGGAGCACTAAAGAATATGTGGAGTAGTACAACAACTGGCTTAGTGACATCGCATGTGTTTTGAGGCCATTAAGATAGAGTTCTAAAATTTCATAAGGTGTTTGTGCACACAAATTCTATGACAATTGAAGAAGCACATGAGCATTATGACAGTTGATCGAGATTTAGGGAAAGACTACATAAGTTATCACTTTAGTTGAACAACTTAAATAAGAAGTGGCAAGGAGCACTAAAGAATATGTGGAGTAGTACAAAAACTGGCTCAGTGACATCGCATGTGTTTTGAGGCCATTAAGATATAGCTCCAAAATTTCGTAAGGTGTTTGTGCACACAAATTCCTTTAGTTGCAGCATTGGAACCCTTAGTTTCGTTGCTTGGGATGAGTAACATCATAGTGTTGGGGGCCTATTGGTGCCTGAATTTTGGACAAGTGTTTTGGCGCTAAAGATTCTAGTTGGTAAGATGAGGTGCACCAAGGTAGGAAACGTGCAGAAAGTTTGCACCGTGCGTTGAAAACAGTATACACGTGGAATTTTTCATTCCACTAAAATCACACATATGATAACGACCTGGAATAAGAATATTGAACTATTAAAGGTTCTTTTTAGTAATGGGAAAGGGTTGTTATTGTTGTTGTTGATATTTTGGTTGTTGTTACTGTCATGTTATAAAACTTCTAGATAAAGATATAAGAACATAAGGTATTGAGCAGTGGATGGGAATTTTTGGGTCTCCCAATCGAGGGTTGTGTAATTTATTTTGATTTATGATGATGATAATATATATCTAATTCTTCCTCTATTCTGCGTAGAGTATGCGTCCATTGTTTATTTTTTATGTGAATGTATGTTATGTGTTGATGTATGATTGGTAAGATTTTTAATGTATATATGAATGCATAAATAACTAACATGAAGAGAATATCCATCCTTATCTACACACCCTCTATGAGTTTCCTTGTGATTCCTATGCTCATCTTAGGCGAGAAATTATTCTAACCTATAGAATATTAAATATGTCGATGCCTATAGGGTAATTGTTGGTGAATCCTTTCAAAATATGGGTCTGAATAATTTGAGCCAACAATTTCACATCTTCTTCTTGGTCCAATAATACCCCAACACATGCTCTCTACCACATAGGTGGAGCATGCCTCGATTCAACCACTAATATAAAACTATGGTATGATTTATTCATAGGATTATTGGTCGATTATATTAATAAAGGAATTCAACATATTCACGTCCATCTAGATTTTGATCTCTTAGTCACACAACTTAACAATGTTTTTCATGTATGCAATCCACGACTCTTCTACAAATTCCTACAAGCATGACTCATGGTTTGATAGTTTGAAACCACCATGTTCATACATATCCATAGGTGTGCTAACACACTTATGGATCATATTTCCAAAGGAGTCCTAGGTTGGAACTTATTACACTAACATTATATCTGATCCATCAAATAAAATAAAATATAGGATTTACCATAAAAGTTATGTTATAGTCATCAACTAAAATCATACATCATCATACATACCAATGCATACATCGTAATGTATATGTCAAGCAAAAACATGTAAGCCAAGAAATCCACAAAATATGGTGTGGTACATTAAAAGAAATCCACAAAAAAGACTTATGTGGTACATGAAATATTGCCTTTCATAGGCCATACATATACAAAAGGGATCCTTGACACATAAAAGAGATCAACAACTCAACACATCACGACACATCAAATTCTAGTGGATGAGGTAGATAAAGGATAGCCAATGGGGGGAACTTCCTACGCACGAGGTACTATTGGTAGAGGTGTTGTTTCCATTGGTGTCGGTGGATTTTCTTCTACTCATACTAGTGTTGGTGGTGGCAGAACCTACTCTACTACCCTCACTTGATGACCCACAACTACGATCCAACACATCAAAGTGATCCGACCTAGTCCCAAACATCCAAGAAGCTGAAGGCATGGCGCCATTTACTCGTCATCAACATTGGTGAGCTCCTTCTTGTCAAATCCATTCACTAGAATGGCCACCCAATGGTCAAGATAATTTAAATTGAAAACCATATCCACTCCCACAAGTCCACCTACACCTGCTAGTCCAACACCACATGATGATCCCTTTCCACTTACTATCCCACCCTCCCTTGCAGGTCGCTCACCTTTCTAATGATATCATTGATAAGGTTGATGGGAAGGGGGAATGATCTACCATGGGAGTACTAGGAGGTCTGATAGGTCCAATATATGCACCAATCATAACACATGCTGAGTATCATATATATACATAACCATATCAAACATTCATATGTGAAAATGGAAGCAAAAAATGTACATAATGGCATAGATCTCCATGGTAGTACATGCTGCTCCAGGGATATCGCTCAATATATCCTATATGTTTCTTTGAAAACATTAGGTGAAGAGGTGTGATGATATGCCCTGCATACTTTTGGCATGAAAATACCGTAGAAAATAATCTAAGGCTCCCTCAACTTCCTTGGAGGTACCACTTCAAGAATATGAAGGGACGAGATCCACTAAAAAAAGTAGGATCATAAGATGCTCCCGTAAGTGAATACTCCATGCCCCTCCATGACAACCTTTGTCATAAGGGAACACATGTAGCTCATCAATAAGTGTTCCTAATGTAGAATATTTTTTCACACACGCCCGTGCCAAAAGGCACCTGTTGAAGGGTTGTGTAAATTCGACATAGTTCCAATAGGAAATAAACAAAACAACTAGACTAAAAACTAGAAGCTAAATAAGAGGGAATATATATGACATGAATTTAAATAAACAATTCAAGCAATACACATTTAAATACATCATATAAAGAATAAATAAATTTTCTTTTGTATTGATATGAAATGATACAGGAAGAAGAGTCACCTCAACAATGGTCGTGGAATAGGCCCTACAACTTGTTGGCGCAAACCCAGCCAACAAAACCAGTCGACATAGGTTCCCACTCTATCGACACTCAACTCACGACGATCTCCTTGAGCACCGAACTAGACAGATTTTACCCTGTCCAACAACACCAGTGAAGCGGATGAAGTCTCACCCGAGATGTTTGAGGGAGAACTGTCGGAACCAAGTTTCCGAAGAATAGAAGAGGACTATGTGCATCCACAACTTATTAAGTTATTCAATAGATCTGACCGACTACTTAATAATTAATAGGACCATTCATAATTGCTTGTAACATATAGCATCATTCATTCACAATCAACATAAACATACTATGGTGCAAACAGATCTAGAAAGATAATCCCATTCAAAAGCAAGAAACATCGCATCATAGATCCATGGTGTAGTTTCACTCAACATTCATCATTGGATTGCAGAAACAGTAAGACATAAAAAGATAAAAGGGAATAGTAATTTAGATCACCTTCTTCCTTGTCATATTACTTTTGCGCAATGATTCACAGATTCAAAACAGTTCACAATTCAACAATTGCTCTTCAATTTCCCCCTCAAGTCCTTCTATCTCTCCATATAGGCTTGCTCCTTTACATTCAAGGTCCACTTATAACCAACTCTCAGCCAATTCTTAACTGAATCTACAAAATCATGACCAATATCTGCAAAATATGGTCCAAAGTACAAAAAGGTGACATAAAATATACAAAATATTCTATTCTCCGCTTACGCTCCAATATTCCTCTGACGCGGTGTCTTTTGAGCTTTCACAACATCCACAATGCTACACAACTAATGTGTCCAAAAACCCTTCCAACAAAACTATCCGAGGGAGGGTCTGTTGATTCTCTTGATAGTCTTGCAATCCTCTAGTGTTGCATCACAAGGTGGATCTCCAATGAAACTAAAAGAGGATAGATTCAAACTTCATGGGAATCCAATATAATAATGACTTGAGAAAATGGAAGGAGAATTGTGTAGTCATGTGAAATGAGGGATTTTGAGAGCATTTTATAATTTTAGTAGTGGCTATGGTGAGAGTCTTTGGTTAGATTTTTTGGACCTATATTCCTCACCTAATTTAGGCCATGTAGGGACTCGTGTCAATCTTCCTTTTGTTTTGTTAGACATGTATTAGAGACAACCAAAAGTCACCTTGGGATCGGGTTGCAATTAATTAGGGGTTTTGTGCAAATTAGGTCACTCCTATCAAAGGATATTGTGTGAATGAGTCGCTTATTTCTAAGGGATATGTGCAACATGAATTTAGAAAGGTCCCTTTAGTGTTTGACTTTCATTTTGAGATTATTTCATGCTTTTCCAAGGTCCAATGGATGCAAATGAGATGGAATGATGATATATGAGGGTGATGGAACTGATGACATGTTAGGTAAGCAAACTTTGTATATTAATAGATTTCTGCTTATATGTGAGGTTAGTAGCTCATTGGATGGCTAACATACATCATGGGATTCTTTTGTTCTTAGGAGATAAGTATGAGGGTGGTGTAGAGTATAGAGACCACTTTAGAGGGAACTCTCCTTCCCATGGGAGTACATGGACAAATAATGAGGGAACCAAATAAGAACATTTTCTGCATCATCCTTTTCCAGACATCTTAAAATAATTCAATCACAGTTTTTACAGAACAAACTACCGTTAATGTTATGGTATTGGGATGATTTGAGATAGAAATTTTGTTTTTTTGCATTCCAGTGCTTAGGAGCATATCTTTTCTACAAATATTGTTGCAAATCTTGATACCATGAATACGTGATAGCCGATACATATTGGGTGGCTTGAAAACACATCGATAACTCCTTATCCCAACAATCTATCTTTTCATTTGTAGGATTCTAAATGAGTAACCGACACATGATTTTCCTTTAACAATAGTGGATTGTTTGACTTCCAAATCATATTCCTATAGAGTTTTGACCCAATTTCCCCTTTGTTTTCCAATCTCTTTTTGGATAAAGAGTGGTTTAACCACAAGATGAGGGATAATAATCTTGGCCTTGTTTTTCAGTTTGTAATGTTTGAATAGTTTAAATACTTTAAATATCGAATAATATTTCTTATCTATGTTAGGATAGTTCATTTCATCACCTTGTAATCCCGTTCTCATGAAAGATATTGGACATTCATCTCCCTTCTCTCTTTGTGGGCGAGCACTTCTCTAAGGGAATGATCACACACAAAATCATATAGTAAAAAATAATTTTCAAATTCTGGATTGATTAAGGATTGGGTAGCAACGATGGATGCCTTAGTGATTCTTTCTATTTAGAAATACATGTAAACTTTGTGTCATTTTTAGTCAATTATTTGCAGAGGTTTGATTATTTCAGTGAAATCAGATACAAACCTATAAACACACTTTATTTTTCCTGAGAACTATTGCATAACTTTATTTGTTTGGGGCATGGGTATTTGCATGATATCTTATATCCGTTTGGGGTCTACAATATCATTTTTTAATAAATGATATGTCCTAGTAATTTTCCTTCAAAAATATTGAAGCTGCTCTTTTTTGGGTTAAGAGATATCATGTATTTCCTGCATCTTTCAATTTTTTTTTTAGATGGTGGAAATAATATGATTTTGTTTTGGAAAAAAATGTGACATCATCTTGATACATCATGACAATGTGGTTGATTAGTCCTCGAAATGCGATGTCCATGTTTCATTGCTCCTATATTCACTAGGCCAAAAGGAATTATTCATAAAGTGAAAGTACACCACTTCATCAGGAAAGTGGTCTTTAAATGATTATATTCGTGTGAATGATTGAGCAAAACCAGAGCTGCTTGAAATTTAAAACTTTTTCAAATTTTTCTAGCACTTATGAGTTTCATAAATCAATCACATATGAGTCTTTATATCAGCCACATAATAATATTTATATAAAAAAGATATGTATATTTATATCATCTACATATGAATCTCATGAATAAAAAAACAAAATAAAAAAAATCAACCATAAGAGACAAGATATACCATGGAAAAACCTTTCAAACACAAAGGATGAAAAACCCAACAACTCTTTGAGTATGATAGATAGATTTGCAGAGAATGGCTTACAACACATAATCAGATTGCCCAATAAGAGATATCACTCTAGCAATAGAAAATAGATTCTCTTATATAATTGTATCAGAAACTTACCAAGTGATTAGGACTTTAATAACAACTTAATACAATTTCTATGCCATAGATACTACACTAAAGCGCTCTAAACAAATTGAATTGGCTAAGTAGAACATCCACTGGAGGCTTCGGTTTCTCTCCATACATTCAATATCACATAAACAAGTACTAGAATTCACTGCATGCAATCATTAGCACCCTTACTAATATTAGTTCCAAGCCAACACTTAAGATTCTCCAAAATGCACAAGATATGCGCCCTCCTTTCCTCAATTAAGTTTAACTAAAAGATTAATGACTTGAACTGAATATGAAATGATTGAATTGATTCTAAACTAGTTAAAATGAACTCAATCTTCATCTGAATATATGAACATAAAGTTAGGAGGTTAACTGAATTTCCTTGGTGTTTAATTTAGCAAAGATTCAGGATCTTCAGGATGGAATGAACCTCACTGTGAAAGAAGGTTGAAGGAGGAAGAAGACATTTAGTACAATTATCAAGCAATCACGGTGGAAATTGAACAGTAAAGAGACAAAATTGGTAAACATAAAATTACTCTCATAATGATTAATTTATATGTAATACAATGATGATACAAAAAAGGAAATTTGAATCCACTAGGTATGATTAGAATTCCACAACTTGGACTAAATACAGAGATAACTAACTATGGAACAACACCACTAGAGACTCACTAGTGCAACTCTAGAAAACTGAATCAGTTGACAATAAGTCACAATCAATTAATTGACCAAGGTAGGTGAGAAAAGGTGCCTAAATTCCTTAAATCAAGCAAATGTGGCTCTAGGCTAACCGAATATGAACGAAACTATTTGTTGTATTTCTCCTTTGGTTGACCCAGATTTAGATTCTAGGTCATCAACAAAGAACCAGATATCGTCTCGATAGAGCAGGGATCACCTGACAACGCCTGCAACACAGATGCAGTCTCACCCGATATATCCTTATAAGGAACTTCCAAAACTAGGTTTTTTCAATTAGGTGGGGATTGCTACTCTCTATGTATCTTATCACAATGCTTGACTGAAGCGATGGTTTATACTTCTTACTTATTTTCTATTCATTCAAGTTAACATGATATTTACCAGTCGACAAATCTTGCAACACTCAACATGATGACCATATCACAAATTCATTCAATACAAAGTGCGACACATACATACATGAGATTATTCATAATAAAAGTGATGTGAAACATTTAGATCTACTTATTCACAATATACATACATTAACATAAACACATTACTCAAGATATACAAAGACACTAGTTAACGTGGAAACCCATCAGGGAAAAATCACAAAGGTGCTATTCATCTGGCATGAAATAATTTCCAAATAAGACTACTTGCAAATAATATTCCACCAACCTAGTAGTTCCCTAGGTTGAGATGGAGACATACATTTTGTAATAAGGGGCTTTGAGACCCAAAAGGAATTTAGTTTACCATATTGACATTTAAATGGGTCACATAAATGATAAATGCTAAGAGAATAAGGTGGCATGGGTTCATGAAGACACTTGGAATCTTGTGGAGCCTTTGGATGACTAGATTCCCCACACACTTGGCATGATCTTCATCCAAATTTGAACACATGGGTAATGCAAAATTATTGAAGGGTGATTTGGTTTCAAATATCATATAATGAGCCAAGCAATTTGAATAGGTAAAGGAGAGTAACTCCCATGGAAGAGGAAGAGACTAGAAGACAAGGTGTGCCACTTGGAAGGAGATTCCATGCAATCTATGACAACAATTGATGAAAGATTCTATGACAAGTATGACAAATTCAGACCTGATTGCAAACACATGACAAATATTGCATGGCAGGGATAAAAATAGCCACCAAGAGGTCAAATTTGGGAGTTAGAGGCAACCATTCGAATTGGGGAAAGAATTGGAGATGTCATATACATAATCTACTTTGGTTCTTACCTCGACGATTCCTTCCTACGCCGATTTCATCATCTCTTTCTTGGCTACATCAGTTGCATCATTGACGTCCTTGATGAGCCGGTTTAATTGTGCTTCCATTGCTGACGTGGTGCTACTGCTCGTAGTTTGATCCATGCGCCTATTTGTTCTCAGTTCCTTGAGTATGCGCTGCACTTCCGGGTCAATAGGTGTCTCTGTTGACAATTATTCATCAGATTGTTGGTCCTCTTTGTGCACAGGCTCAACATGCCAGGCATCTACCAGGGGGCTTGTTGAATTTCTGCTATACTGACTGGTTCTCGCCATTTTGTAGGCCAATCATTAATCATTGCTTCTAGTTCCTCATCAGTCACTTTGTACCTCATTAGAATCCATTGCTTGGCAAGGTCCCACCACGCTTGAATGTGAATAGCATGGGGTCCAATTAGAAAATGTGCAATCCTTGATACTTTTTTTGCGGCATCCTCTATCAGTATTGGAACTTTTATTGCTTCAACTTGCAACGCTTCCAAGTAGATCCAAAATTGGATCGAGCAGTCCACCATTCTCTCTGATTCTTTGACCCACCATAAATTCTGATATCTTACACCCTTGCATACCTCTATTTCTTTGACATCCATCCCCTGGTAATCATCTGGCTCCATCCAAGCCACTAACGCAATCAAAATGAGGAGCCAACTGTATGTGAATGGTCTTTCACTTGCCTGCGCATCCACTGCATCCTCCACTAACTGGTTCATAAGAAAAAGGGACCAATTCATTTCTACACCTTGCACACACATCTCATCACATGTGACCACCCTAGAATTACATTGAACTGGGCGGTTCTTCCTTATGACTTTACTGGAAAAAATCCTAGCGCCAATACGTACCGTGCAGTCATCGATGTTATCAATGCGGTATGCCTTCATATCGCGCTTCTTCAGAGTCATTTCCAACTTTTGGTCATTATCTTTGCCGCAGATATATTGTGAGGGGTCTGGCCCATCCTTGGGTAGCCTTGTTGTCTCTGAAATCAATCCCACCATGAGTTCAATTGGCTCATCTAACCCCAAAAACCCACCATGGAAGCACGCCAAAAGCTACTTCATGCATGCATTTGCTTTTGTTGGTCACCCAAAGTGCGACATGTTGATCAACCCAAGTAATATGACTCTAGCCATCCCACTCACCCAGTCCTTCATGATGTGCTCTATCAACCCACCTCCAACTGCTACCATTCATACATATGGGTCCTTTGCAACATCCTCTAGGGAAAGTAGGTCATGGTATTCATATTTCAGCTACATCAACGCATGCACGACGTCAACAGTGCATACCATCCCTTGTGGGATCGACGACATCCTTATCTAATACTTTTGATTCTTCATGGGATTCTGGGCCTTCGCACCAGGCCGAATCAGAGGGATATATCCAAGGATGTCCTTGACATACACTCCCATCTCTAGTGGTAGACTCCATCATTCATGAGCTTGACGGCCCCATCTGTACATTGTCTACCTCTTGCGTCCTTGCAAATGTTCTATTCCATCTCCTTTGTTGTCAGAGAGCTATGCTTTTGCGCCTTCCTCTTCCCTCTCGGAACGGTCGAAAATCCAACGTGCATACTGGCTACTTTTGTTGGAGAGATTTACCACCATACACACTCTTTTTGGTCAAATTGGCCTAGTTAAACCACTATTCTAAGTATAATTGACATTAATTGACATCAGTGGAGCATTAATTGACATCATCCAGTCACACCCACACCTACCTTCAGTCAAGGAGGTTAAATTATCCTTCTCCTACTTTCGGGGAGGCTAACTGGAGCATTTGGGGGGTGATCTAAGTGATATTAATGCACCTAATTTCTAAATGGTGGTTACAATTAGTTAAACAGCTCAGTGAAGGTGCCTCCATTCATTTAATTGATTATTTAATGCTTATTTAATGAACTAGATTCAACAGGGGCACCTTCACCAACTTCTGATGTGCAATTCAACTTTAGTTAACCTCATCGAGGTTCATTGGAGTCAGTGTAGCGCTACCTCTTGATGGTTGGTGAGCCGTGACATGTGTCTGTTCTCTTTCAGTTGAGACTCAGTCATTTATTGCACTCCAACTTTAGTTAGGGTTAGTTGAGTCAATTAGGGTTTTGATCAGTGGTTAACTGAGTGTGGACTATGGATTACAGTCAGTTAAGATAGACTCACTCATTCAATTCGAATGACCTCCTAAGGAATTCGAATTGTCTCTTCATTCATGCTTGTTGTTGCCACCTTTTCACACACCTGGATCACGTGGCAGAAATCTTCAAGCCACTCGGTGTGTCCTTGGGGGCAAGTCTCGAGTCAAGGCTGTCACCTTGTTCTTGACTCCTCCGTTTAGGCTCAACTCCTAACGAAGCCAAGGGGGGTAGACCCTATTAAGTTACTAAGGATGATTTCTTAGTGTAATGATGTTGTACTGAATCAGTTATTTTAGGAGTTTGAAAACTTTAACTATAAACAATCAAGATGACAAGATACAAAGATACACACGAAAGCACAAGATTGATACACAATATAAATATGAAGCAAAAAGGACCAGTGCCTTAATAATGGAGACAAAAGAGATCAGTGTGCTTGCATGTGTCTGGAATAAATGTTTTGCGATTGCATCTTGGTATGTTTTAAGTTAAAAATGGAGTATGAGTTGTTTAAATTAGGCTTAAGGGGGACTCCAGATATACCCGAGAGTACTTGGAGTATGTCCAAAACAAAGCCTATACGGCTACCCGCAAGGAATATGTGGGCTGAAAATTTG
>LPNX010286323.1:6947-17786 GCA_001517045.1 Pseudotsuga menziesii | reverse complement strand
CTTTCCATGAACCTTATTCCCAAGCTCTGTATTGAATATGGAGCCCTCACCCACCTTCACTCCATGTTGTAAAAGATCTACTTTGTCTCCAATAGAAAACGTTGAACAAACATTTGCACCTGTACACCAAACATAACAAACTTAGTATTTTCTCAAAAAAACATTCAATAAAGTATGAATAATTCTTAACACATGCTTTGGTATTTGATTTACCTATGGTGTGCCTCAAATCTGTAGTCCTCCATGGATGTGTGTCCCCTTCATCAACATATTCCACAATCAAATGTGGTTGAGTGACATCAATTATCAAAACCATAACATAACCTGCAAAAACCCTTCCTCCACCATAATAGGTTCCAACTTCTGTAGATTCAACCTTTCCTAGCCCAATAACTTGACCATTAACCAAGAGGTCAACATAGTCCCCTTTTGTGAAATTTATACTTTCCATTGTCGCTCCTACAAATTCTGTAACACACAATTGAATTATAATTTGTAGTTAAGGTTAAACCATGTAAAGTGTGCTCTTATATTTTAGGCAAAACACAATCTACAAAAAAATAATGTACTTGTAATAGCTAAAAAGGGTATGGCATCATTTTGTTGTGCAAATTAAACATTGTTCCCCACCATTTAGTCCCCACTGCCAAAAGGGACTTTACATATAAATTATGATGGAGCTACAAAGCGTAATCAAAACAAGATTGGTTATCAATGTATATAATCTTAATACAAACACAAAACTATTCTTAGAAAAACTTGTAAAAATGTCTAAAAAATTTCCATACTTAAGAACTTGTAATAGTATTGAAGGTAGTTATTAAGTAGGTTAGAATCCAACCATGTTCGATCATGCAAGTTTGTATAATCATGGAACTTGTAATAGTATTGAAGGTAGTTATTAAGTAGGTTGGAATCCAACCATGATTGATCATGCAAGTTTGTATAATCATGGATCACTGAGATTTATTTTTTCTATCAATTGTTCAAAGTAAATTCAAATATCCTTGATTGGAGTCATCCCTATTTTAAGTACTCCCGAAAATAGTTATTTGGTGTCATCTAAACCTATATTGTAGATTAGTGAAGAATAAGATCTATATGGAACTAGAGTAATACAAAATCCCAAGCAATGCTACTTGATGTCACTATTAGTATACTAATACATCGTAGAAGTTTTTCGAATTATAAGCGACTACTAGCTTTCCTTATAGCATAAGCATTTCCTTCTAGCATAAGCACACATGCTAATGCTAGAAGGAAAGATAGCACTCATTAGATTTCCAATAGAAAAACCCTAGGCATGATGATTGGTGGTTGCTAGGTTATACCTTGATCTTGTGCCATGTGCTCTATTTTGAAATAAGCAGATGGCACAAGATCAAGGAAAGCTAGCGACTGCTAGCTTTCCTTCTAGCCTAAGCATTTCCTTGTAGCATAAGCACACATGCTTATGCTAGAATGAAATCTAGTAGTCGCTAGCTTTCCAATAGGAAAACCCTAGGCATGGTGATTGGTGGTTGCTAGCTTATACCTTCAGCTTGTGCCATGTGCTCTATTTTGAAAGAAGCACATGGCACAAGATCAAGGAAAACTAGCAATTACTAGCTTTCTTTCTAACATAGGCATTTCCTTCTAGCATAAGCACACATGTTTATGTTAGAAGGAAAGCTATCAGTTGCTAGCTTTCCAATAAAAAAACCCTATCCATGGTGATTGGTGGCTGCTAGATTATACCTTGATCTTGTGCCATGTGCTCTATTTTGAAATAAGCACATGGAACAATATCAAGGAAAGCTAGCGACTGCTAGCTTTCCTTCTAACATAAGCATTTCCTTCTGGCATAGGCACACATGCTTATGCTAGAAGGAAAGCTAGCAGTCGCTAGCTTCCAATAGAAAAACCCTGGGAATGGTGATTGGTGGTTACTAGCTTATACCTTGAACTTGTGTCATGTACTCTATTTTGAAAAAAGCATGAGGCACAAGATCAAGGAAAGCTAGCGACTACTAGCTTTCCTTCTAACATAAGCATTTCCTTCTTGCATAAACACACATGCTAATGCTAGAAGGAAAGGTAGCAGTTGTTAGCTTTCCAATAGAAAAACCCTGAGCATGGTGATTGGTGGTTGCTAACTTATACCTTGAGATTGTGCCATGTGCTTTATTTTGAAATAAGCACATGGCACAAAATCAAGGAAAGCTAGCGACCGTTAGCTTTCCTTCTAGCATAAGCATTTCCTTCTAGCATAAGAACACATGCTTATGCTAGAATGAAATCTATCAGTCACTAGATTTCTAATAGAAAAACTCTGGCATGGTGATTGGTGGTTGCTTGCTTATACCTTGATATTCTGCCATGTAATCTATTTAGAAATAAGCACATGGCACAAGATCAAGGAAAGCTAGCAACTGCTAGCTTTCCTTCTAGCATAAGCACACATGCTTATGCTAGAAGGAAAACTAGCAGTTGCTAGCTTTCCAATAGAAAAACCCTGGCCGTGGTGATTGGTGGTTACTAGCTTATACCTTGTTCTTGTGCCATGTGCTCTATTTTGAAATCAGCAAATGGCACAAGATCAAGGAAAGCTAGAGACTGCTAGCTTTCCTTTGAGCATAAGCATTTCCTTCTAGCATAAGAACACATGCTTATGCTAGAAGGAAAGGTAGCAGTCGCTAGCTTTCCAATAGAAAAACTCTAGCATGGTGATTGGTAGTTGCTAGCTTATACCTTGATCTTGTGCCATGTGCTCTATTTTGAAATAAGCACATGGCACAAGATCAAAAAAAGCTAGCAACTGTTAGCTTTCCTTCTAGCATAAGCACACATGCTTATGCTTGAAAGAAAGCTAGCAGTCGCTAGCTTTCTAGTAGAAAAACCATGGACATGGTGATTGGTGGTTGCTAGCTTATACCTTGAGCTTGTGCCATGTAATCTATTTTGAAATAAGCACATGGCACCAGATCAAGGAAAGCTGACGATTGCTAGCTTTCCTTCTAACCTAAGCATTTCCTTCTAGCATAAGCAGACATGCTTACGCTAGAAGGAAAGCTAGCAGTTGTTAGCTTTCCAATAGAAAAAACCTGGCCACAGTGATTGGTGGTTGCTAGCTTAAACCTGGATCTTGTGCCATGTGCTCTATTTTGAAATAAGCACATGGCACTAAATAAAGGAAAGCTAGCGACTGCTAGCTTTCCTTCAAGCATAAGCACACATGCTTATGCTTGAAGCAAAGCTAGCAGTTGCTTGTTTTCCAATAGAAAAACCCTGGCCATGGTGATTGGTGGTTGCTAGCTTATACATTGATCTTGTGCCATGTACTTTATTTTTAAATAAGCACATGGCACAAGATCAAGGAAAGCTAGCGACTGCTAGCTTTCCTTCTAGCATAAACATTTCCTTATAGCATAAGCAAACATGCTTATGCTAGAAGGAAAGCTAGCAGTCGCAAGCTTTCCAATAGAAAAACCCTGGTCATGGTGATTGGTGGTTGTTGGCTTAGGCCTTGATCTTGTGCCATGTGCTCTATTTTGAAATAAGAGCATGGCACAAGATCAAGGAAAGCTAGCAACTGCTAGCTTTCCTCCTAGCATAAGCATTTCTTCTAGCATAAGCACACATGCTTATGCTAGAAGGAAAGCTAGCAGTCTCTAGCTTTCTAGTAGAAAAACCCTGGTCATGGTGATTAGTGGTTGCTAACTTATACCTTGAGCTTGTGCCATGTGCTCTATTTTGAAACAAGCACATGGCACCAGATCAAGGAAATCTAGCGACTATTAACTTTCCTTCTAGCATAAGCATTTCCTTCTATCATAAGCACACATGCTTATGCTAGAAGGAAAGCTATCAGTTGCTAACTTTCCAGTAGAAAAATCTTTGTCATGGTGATTGGTGGTTGCTAACTTACACCTTGTTCTTGTGCCATGTGCTCTATTTTGAAATCAGCACATGGCACAAGATCGCTAGCTTTCCTTTGAGCATAAGCATTTCCTTCAAACATAAGAACACATGCTTATGCTAGAAGGAAAGCTAGCAATCGCTAGCTTTCCAATAGAAAAACTCTGGCATGGTGATTGGTAGTTGCTAGCTTATACCTTGATCTTGTGTCATGTGCTCTATTTTGAAATAAGCACATGGCACAAGATCAAGGAAAGTTAGCAACTGTTAGCTTTCCTTATAGCATAAGCACACATGCTTATGCTTGAAGGAAAGCTAGCAGTCGCTAGCTTTCCTGTAGAAAAACCCTGGGCATGTTGATTGGTGGTTGCTAGCTTATACCTTGACCTTGTGCCATGTGATCTATTTCAAAATAAGTAGAAGGCACCAGATCAAGGAAAGCTAGCAATTGCTAGCTTTCCTTCCAACATAAGCATTTCCTTTTATGCTAGAAAGAAAGCTAGCAGTTGCTAGCTTTCCAATAGAAAATCCCTGGCCATGGTGATTGGTGGTTGCTAGCTCAAACCTAGAGTTTGTGCCATGTGCTCTATTCTGAAATAAGCACATGGCACAATCTGCTCACGCCAGAAGAATCTCAGTGGCTAGATCAACTTGCTCCAAACCATCAGAAACGAAGCAAGACTACTCCTCCCAAATTAGCTGAACATACTTCATTGATTTTATGAAATCAATAATATAAGGAAACTTGATACATTGAATCACAAAAGAATAAGAAATCGAACATAAAATAAGGTTGTCATATTTAATTGGTTCAAAAATACAATGAAGGACAATTTCAATCTTTACAATGCTTCCCCTATTCCTAGGAAACCATGAGTGTTCCCCAACTCAATTTATTCTCTATACATGCAAACCTCCTTAGCGAATCCTTTTCTATTTCCCTAAATTTCCCTTTAAACCCATTTCCTCGTGTGTTAGTCGGAAGGTGAATCGATTTAATGGTTGATATAATAATTTGTCCAAATTGATTCCCATTTTGAGGGCATGTCCACGAGAGGTTTCCCAATATCCTAGTGATACATGTACATTCAATTTTAACTGGGGTAAATGGTCAACAACTTTTGTAGCTTGTTTTTCCACTTATAAAACAAATTCACGAAATGGAAATATTTTTTCGTTGATGCGGGTTGCCAAAAGTTCTAGATCTATCAACTACAGTAAAGGAATGAATGCCAAAGCAATTGTAGGGGAAGCGCTTGAACACAGTTCCACTCAGCAAGAAGTCCAATTATACAACGATGGAAAAGAAGTCCGATGTGACATCCCCTGAAGGGAAATCCCCTTTGATCTCCTTCTGGCAAGACAAATTGAGCTGCAGTGTACAATGGTATCAAGTTGATTCTCCCACTGACGAATATGGGAAAAAATCCCTACACAAATCTCTTGGATCACATGGCAAACGTGACTCTCATCCTGGCTGGCCTCTCTATTTAGCCAAGGTGATCTGACCCTCTATTCATAGCATCTTTGTAGAAGAATTAGTAGCACCCTGCTCCCTGGTGTGTAAGCATTTAATATCCCTCTGCTATCCTTCTAAGTCCCGTGGCGCAGTTTTCTCTAGTCCAACTCATCTAGTGTCAAGATCCGCCGAGTTTTGGAAGCTATGGAGTCTTCTTTAGATTCAGGACCTACGATTGATGAAAGGCTGGATACTCTAGAGCATGCGATGGATCACCTCAAGCTGTAAACAGATAGTCAAGATCAGTGACTACAAGAAACCAAGGTGGCTGGAGAACAGAGTTGGAACCTACTCAATGAAGACATCAAGAAGCTCCGAGCAGATCTCTCAGCCTCTCTGGAAAACATGGAGGAATTTAAGGAAGATGTGCAAACAGACTTTAAAGATAATGCAAATACACATGGGGACTTTGGCAAGCGAATATGTGCTCTGGAGCAGTCGGTCAACAAGCTCTTGGAGAAATTGCAGGCAGACATCGAGCAGAACTGCCAAAAATATTTTCGAGAATTTGCAGGAAGACATCCAATTTTTCAGGAAGACATCGAATGTTCCGAGAGAATTGAGATTAAAATGTGGCGATGGTTTTTTTTTGGGGGTTCATCTCTGGGTTATGGCACCATATACAAACTGTCTACAATAAAAAGGTTTTTTTTTCTCTCATTTTCAAACCAGTCTACCTCTGGACTAACCAAGGAAAATTATCCTCCGAGGTTAAGATGAGAGACATATAAATTTTTTAAACCTTCCAAAATTTTATATTAATTTTAGTTGTTAGTTAATAATATTAAATTTAATTATATAATTTTCTCTAAACCTTATAAAATTTCATATTAATTGTTAAACTATCCATAAAGAGTAAATGTAATTTTTTAAAATCAATTCTTTTATTTCATTTCATTGTTTTTTATTGTATCTTCCTTAAAACTATGCATAAGCCCATTAGAGTTTCGTTATCAGTAAGCAACGAGGTGGTTAGGCTTGCATTAACATATAGACTAGGGTTCAAAACCCTCCTTGGGAATGATTGTAAATATAGCCTTGTAAATATAAGAAGTATCTCTCACAAAACAAAACTATGGATATTAGTTCTTGTTGGTCAATTTTTGGATGTTAGATGAATGAATAATATTTAATATCTTAGATGTAATACATTTGGCCTTCTTTCTTATGGTACTTTCCAAAATTTTATGTCCTTTATTAAGGTTGCTTAGAATTTTTATTCCAAAATGTAGATGATTTTAAGAGGCTATTGGTAAGGCTTAGAAATGACAACGATGCCCATAATTTTTGCAATAGTAGACATTATTTTTTATGCCTAGTTTCATAGGGAAGACTTTACTATAGTCTTGATAATGCTTGTGGGTTTAGGTGGATCTGAAGTACTAGTCATTGGTGGTTCTTAAAGAAAGTAAAGTCTCTTTTAGAAAGTACCTTAAGTAGAATATGGTATTTCTACACTTACGTGCAATCATTGTGGTAAAAATCCTAGCACTAATGAGCCCAAGGTAATGTCTTATGGATGGATGACCTTGCAAAAGGGAAGGCATTATTTCACTAAGCCTTTGCACTATTTGTGATTAAACTTTTGATGTGTGTGATTCCACTCTTATGGTCATTTGGATCCACTTTGGATCAAGAGCATGACTTTCATTTTGAAAGAAGGTTTAAGTTAGGAAAGATTGCTCCAATAGATTCGATAAACTCTACAAGAAGGTATGGACGGTTTAGTTAGTGGTAGAGGGTTTCAACCCCTATAAGGGTGAGCTGGACAAGGATAGAACTGACCTAGGATCCTCCGTATGCAGATCCTCCTTATGCGGACGATGCCCAGTATTTCGACATTGATATTTCACTGCCCTTCTCCCCAACAGACACGACCCCAACTACAATCTCAGATGACAATCATAGCGAAGATGAATTTGAGTTCAACTTCTCTCTTTGTAACGCAAATCCCCCAAACACAAATCACTGCATTTCTGTTGTAGATAACTTGTTTTACCAGGGAAAGCTGCTTCCCCTCCAATTAATTCCTACACCTCTTAAACATGGCATTAGTATTATGGATATGCATGCCCCTCTGGACTCTTCTAGTAACGTCCATGCAAGAATCAAAACCCACTGCGTCACCAAGTTAAATATATCTTTGTTTGGATTCAGAAAGTCGGCTGAACATGACATGGATTTGCAGTCTCGTTGTGCTGAATATGCAGGTACTGGTATTGTTATGGGCTCTCCTGTTCCGAAGAAGAATAAATTCTTTGCTGTGAAACTAAAGGTGGTGGAAGTACCGCTGGTGTCTCTTTTCAATAGACAAAATTCTATAAATGCCAAGAGAGATGACAATAATCATGGGTTTCAAAAAAAATCAGAGTCGTTTGATGATGGAGAAGGTCAGTCTTCTAAAAATATGGATAGAGATAACAAGAGAGGCAAGGAGATTGTTCAGAAGTATGTGAAGAAGATCAGGCTTTTTTATGTTAAAATTTTACAGAGGTCTAATGATAAAATAAGGTCTAGAGATGTGGAGAAACCAGAAGATAGAAATAGATAGAAAAATAGCAGATGTCAGAGTTTAGAGAGAAGTGACAAGTAGATGTCATTCTCAGATTTCTCTGGTAACCTGAAGATGGTTTACAAGCAAATTTTGGGTAAAGGGAAACAACAAGCTTCTGATATGCAGCAGCATTTTCCTAACAGCTACTACCGTAGTGAAAGCACGTTGATGGAGTTACAGAGTGCCATCCAAGGAGCCATTGCCCATTGCAAGGAGTCCAATTACATTCATGATGGCGAGTAGGTTGGTAGCAACCCTAATATGTCCGTACTGCCAAATCATCTTATTGTTTTTGCAATGGTGCTTGCTGAGGCTTATAGGGATTCCTCTTCTTGTTTTGTATGCTGATCTTGATAGCCATTCCTCTTATGTTTTCAGTGTTCACAGTGATCCCTGTAGATCCTAAAAGGCATCACTGCTTATCACTCTTATTCCTTTTGCAACGGTCTCTGTTGGAGCAACATTGAAAATGCATAAAATAATCTTTAATTTTAATGTTTTCACTTTCTTCCATGGCTTCTACCCTGCTTCAAACTAGGCCTTCTCTTCTCTAACCGGTTATCAGAATTGTTTAGAAGTCCTGGTATTATTTATGTGTGATATTTCAAATTTGAAATCCAGTAAGTATACTCCATTAGCAATGGACTAAACGCTTCTCAATTTCTTTGATTGCAGACACCCCAAACTGTCCAAATTTCAAATGCTTGGCATACACATTCCATTTTGGCTATCAGGTCGTTATATTATATCATGGATTTTAGTCATATTATATTCCCTGATCCACCATGGAAATATTACACCTGTATACATGTAAAAAGATCAATCAGTGGGTTATTCGGCCCTCTCGATTTATAGTACCAAAGAAAAGCCTTTGAATTGGTTATGCATATGGTTCTATTCATAGCCCATTAAGCGATATACTCAGAGTTCCTATCTTTGGTAAATGAAAGAAGCTAAGCGGCATGAAATTTTTTTATTACATAGCAGAAATAATATGTAACTTTTAAATATGAACATCAGTCAGGGTTTCGTATAAAAGTATTTACTCAATTGGAGGTAAAGGGGTGTGATTCTGAACTGAACACAGTAAAGAATATTTAGGTGTGTAACACCGCTTAAAATCCTGAAGTTTTGTCTTATCAAAATGGAAGTTGTCTATTTTTATTGGTTCACATGGTTAAATATTAATGTACGATCTAACTAAGTAGAGGGTTCTTATGGAGGAAGACAGCAAGGTTATTGCTCCAAGTTCCATTGAATACCTGCAATTGTTTTGCCGACAAAGTCATAGAAAGCTGTAGTCAATCTTCAAAGGAAACCAGATAATTAGAAGCATAGAAGAGTGTGAATATCACTTGTTTTGACAGGTCCATTATTATATGTCATGTGTTCAAGGTTTTTCAACATTGTATATATAATATATCTTGATTTTCATGTCTCCACTATGCTTTAATTTAATATGCAATGTTCTTAATACACAGTTGTTCATCCTATTTTGATTGAAGATGAAGTTTTTAAGATCTAAATCTTAGCCTCTAGATTCTAAATCTTAACCTCTATCAAATTCGAGGGCGATTAAATTTTTTAAAGCGTAAAAATCATTTTTTAGTGTAATACTGAACTTAATATTTGGATGAGACTCTCAATACAATAAGCTGCAAATTATTTGAGCGTGACAGTTTCTTCGATTCACAAAGGATGGCATTGAAGTATCCTTCCCGTATTCTCAAGTGGGTATGTAATACATTTATGCTGCATTTGACCTGTAAGATTGTTTGCCATTGTGATCAATTAACTCTAAATTTGATTTCGGCTATTTTTGCTCGTTAATGGATCTGCTAGTTTCATTTTGAATCGATTCTCAGCAATTGTGTCTGGCAGGCATAAAAACACACCATACAAGCATGAGGCAAGGCACAATACATTTCTCTTCAGGTTGATTACAATGTTTTTTCACACTTGCTGCAAGACGATCCCAAACTAAATTAAGCATTACATTCATATCGACGCTTGGCTTGCCGTGGTTTAGACATCATGAAGATCAGAAGAAAATTAAAAACAATTTTTTTCCTTTTCCTTCAACTGCTTCGAATTGTCCTATGTTGAATGCATATACAGTGAAGATATTGAAAGAAGTGTCAATGTTGCAGTTCTTCGAGTGAATTACAGTGAAGAAATGAAGAAATTAAAAGAGGTATCAATGTTGAAGTTCTTGATTCAGCGATGAACATGAACTGGAACTCCTGCCCTAAAGAAAATCAATGGTTATGATGTAACTATTCACAGATCATAAATACATTCAATGATGACACCAAGTAACATGCGCTGGCATCATCACCGAGTCAGGTGGACCGTGGTAGTCTGGCAGCCATTGCATAGTGCAATATTAAATCAGTAATGGTCTTCCACTGTTACACGATATTAGAGCCTACATCTACATATGCTTATGCAAGATTTTGATGGGTGAGCTGCACATCTAAACGTCAGATCGACGGGTTGAACATTTTTATCCCTGTCCATTTTGACATCCGCAATTTATGAAAGACAGTCAAATACGTTATAAAACCGAAAAAACGTCTTGTAGCAGGTCAAATTCCAGGCCTACCTTCACCTATTGCCTAGGTTTATTTTCCAAGTCTGGCATTTCACACCCACCTTGAATTTGATATTCATAACGAATATATATATTCACATAGGGATTGAAATATGTATACTCAGACTTGCCGAAAGATCAAATGCTCGAACGACAGTTCTGGAGCAATAGACATGTATTCATGGGAAGTTGACCATTGTGAATAGGTGGAAGATAGAACGCTACCACATATGGCTACAATTTTTCTCTATCAACAACATAAAATTGTTTTGACAG
>LPNX010286320.1:61424-74963 GCA_001517045.1 Pseudotsuga menziesii | reverse complement strand
TATGTCGAAAATACAAACAAAAAAGTAGTTTTTTTCTTTTCTTCCTCCAAAATTAATAAATATTATTTTATTATTTTAACTATTATTTTTTTTTTTTTTAGGAGGCCCATTTTGAGTTGAAATTTCCTTTAATGCAAGCTTATCAGAGATTTTATCTAGAAAGGTGGAAAAGGAAACCAAAACCGAATGTATTTGGTCAAATGGGATGTTGTTAAAATACCTATATTAGAAAGTGGATTGCAAATCAGAGATCTGGAATTGGTTAATTTAGCTATTGGAGCCAAATTACTATGGCATCTTTTCTCTAATAAAAAGTATCTGGTCAGTCAAATTTTATGGAAGAAATATCTTAAAGGAGGATCTCTCATAAATCTTCAGATGACAAACACTCCCAAAGGTTCTATTTCATGGAATTTATGCAGAAGAGGATTTGACTTCTTTACCCAACATCTTTATTGTATTCCAGGAAATGGCAGAAATACATTCCTGTGGGATGATAAATATATGGTAATGCTCCTCTCAACTCTAATTTATCCCTTCCTGAGTGTTAGCACTCAGAATGTACCCAGGTTGTAAAAGGTACACCCCGAGGTAACAACAAAACCACTTTAGGAAGATATTGGTATTCTCTCCCAGAGAGGGATCTCTCAACATGAACTTTACAAATTGCAAGACCAAACGGTAACAATATTTAAAGGTTTATTTATTTGGTTGAAACAATCACATATCCATTGGGCAACGGAGTCATATACATGTAAAAAGATTCCCAAAATGCATACACAGGATTTTTCAAAGGCAAGATAATCACATAATTGCAGTCATTTCATTTATCAGGGTGAAAATAGAACAAATGAGGGAACAACCCATCAATACAGAGCGTCTAAGACGAATTCCATATCAACTTTAGTAGAAAAGATCATATAATACCTGAAACGATGAATAGAGCATAAGCATATGAATTCTAAACATCAAACACTATGTTCCAGATACGACAGAAAAAACAGAATGGAGCGTTACACAGGGAAAATTACAAATCACACAAAGAAAGAAAGCACGGACTGCAATGTCAATGATACATGAATCTCTGAAAAAGAACTCTCATGCATTCATTTTGGTAAAAAATAAGACAGATATGTTCTCCACAAATTACTTCATCTGATGGTTTCCAACCCCCATCTCATAAAAGAGATACAAATTTATAGATCAAACAATAAGTCTGCCTCCAGCAGATCAATAACAGAATGACCGGCGTAAATTAGAGTTTGTAACCGAAATCCTACACCACTAGGAAGTTGTTACAATTCCATTCCTAACCGATCACAAAGTATGAATCAACTGAATAACAAACTTGGGCCTAACAGCTTCCACGTCTTCGCTCAACAGCTCCATGTCTTCGCTCAACAGCTCCATGCCTTTTCCCCGTCAGCTCTTCGGTACCATGACACCTGTTCTTAGGAGGGAACGATATACTTTGTTTTCCAAAACCTCTCAACAGCTTTCCACTGCTCCGAACTTGGGGTGTCGCACTCCATCATCTCTCGGATGGTCACCTCGAGCTCCATATATGTCTCATAAGATTTCTTAGGTAACCTGGCTCTGATGTCAGTGAACTTCTGTAAGTCTTTGAAATCTTCCGCTAACATGTCCACAATAGTTTGCCCAGACAGGCTTTTCTCCAAGCTATTGAATTTCGAGTGGTCCATGCGAGCCCGGACAAGCAGATGATGATAATTTTCTGGAGGGAGCAACCGACCTTCTTCGTCCCAGAAAGACGGCAATCCGTCTTCGAACAATTCTTTGAACTCCTGTTTGAACTTTTTGACTTGCATGATCAACTCTTCCGACTTGTCTTGGACAGTCTTCATTAGATGGTGCTTTTGGATGATATTCTTCACCGACAGCACTATGGAGACTCGATCCTTGATGCCCATGTCGTGCAGCTTTTGGTACGATAGTGAGTTCAGGAAATTTAGTGTATTTTGAGCTGTGGAGAGGGGTCTTCTCGCCATGTGTTCGTTCACCAACTTCAGTTTTTGCTGAGCCAACTCTATTACTGTACACAAATCATCAATAAAACTCAAATAATGTCGGAACTTAGTAATCTCTACAGTCAGGGTATCCCAAATAATATGCTTCGCCCCTTGAAGGGGGCTCTTCCCAATGCACTTTTCCTTAAGCTCCTTGAGCTTCTTCTGCAATTGATTCTTTTCCTGCAAGATCTGCCTTTTGCTTTCGCTCATTTTGATTAATTCTGCCTTTATCTTTTCATTCTCGGTCATCAACCCTTTGATTTCCTCGTCTTTTAAACTTACCTGGGACATGGATACCAATAGGTCATCAGCAGAGAAGTTATCCAGTGGTTTGTCTATTTTCACAATGGAGAGATCCTCATCAGTGGGGGTTTGACTCATCAGCTCCTCCATGATTTCCTTCTCGTCATTTTGGTCCTTTTTCAACACGGATATTTGGGACAGCAGTTCCTCCCTTTCGACCTCCCATCTGCATCTTTCCTCCCGTAGCTCGACGGCCTTCCCTTTGTATTCCATCATTTCCTGATGGATTTTCTCCTTTTCTTCTTGCAAGGCCATCAATTCGGCCGATTGGACGTGTTCTGAACCGGGGATCTTTAATTTCTTCTTGAGGACCTGTAGAGCATTGTCTTTCTCCTCTAACAACTTCTTGACAGCCTGGGTACTGTTAGAGCTAGCGATGTCCGTTTGCATTTTTCTGATTTGAACGGCATTGGCTTTGTTCTCGACCTTTTCGTGCTTCAGTTGAACTTCCAACTTGTCTACCAACACTTTCAACTTACTTATCCTCATCATGGCCTGCAACAGGTCTGAATATAGAATGTCGATGGTTTGCTTATGCAACTGAATCTTGTCTGGAGTACTGATTTTGTCCAGACGGATTTCTATCTCAAACATTTTCTTATCATTCACAATGGCCATTTTGAAAGTATTTTTCTCAGCATCCCTAGCAGCAACTAGGGATGTTTTGGGATGTTTTAGAACTATACAGGTTCCTTACCTTAGGGAGCAGATTTTGTGTTTCCTCCAGGGATTGCTTCCTCTTTTCTAGGTAGCTTGTCTTGAGCTCTTCTTTTGATTTAAACAAGGGACCGGATTCTGGGCTGTTAACGTCACCTTCTGAACCTTTAAAAGAAAACTGACTAACCTGTACGGTCTTGATGGGGACCAAGGAAACCTTTTTGGAAACACTGGGTATCTCTTCGTCCACCATATCACCTCCTTCGAGCAGCTTTGCCTTCTTACGGGACGTCTCTTCGTCCACTTCCATATTCTCGGCCTCTGCCAAACTCCTCTTGACCGCAACACTGACACCCTCTGTAATTTGGATCTCTGAACGAGATGCGGGATGTGTCTCTGTCTCAGCTTTGGACTCGTCAGTGAACTGCAGCAAATTATCCATTTCAGCTAACCCTTCAACAGCTTGATGCTCAAACGGTTTGTTTTTGTTTGCTTGCTTTCTCAATGATATCACCTGGTGGGGGTCATAGTTCATATTTACATCCTTTACGAAATCCATATTCTCCATCAATCTCTCTATACATGCCAGGGAACCTTTGCCTTTAAAAATGAAAGGGCCGACTTTAAATGGAAATTTAATATTCAAAGATTTTCTCAAAGCACCGAAATGCTCCTCCTCTGATAACAACCTTTGCCTCATAAACTCTAGAGCAAAAATCCTTGGGGTCAAAAAGGAAGGCAACCTATAAGGCTGGCCTGTGAAGCCATACACTCTCAAAACAGTATAATCTCTCTACAGAAACCAGTCTCCCACCCGCCCCTCGGGTGAAGACTGCATCAAACATTTCATTTCATCAAGGACCCGGGGCAATTCTTGATCAAACAGCATCTTGTATATTTTGGACATGATCGAATTGGCAAATTCGATCAGGTTGATTTGCTTTGGCAAATCAGAAGAGGATAGAGTACTTATGAACTTCAATTCTGTAACATTAGAACATAGTAACATGTTAAGCAGGTGTGTTTGAAACCTAAAAACTGGACCTTGGGAAATTCAGTCAACTGGAGGTGGATCGCTTCGGCCAGATATTCATCTAAATTAAGCACAGGAACTGACTGGGACTCGGGACTTAAGGAATTTACTTTTAGCAGGAAACCAAGGATAACACCACCTATATGACAATCGTCATCTAGACCTAACACTTGACAAACCAAAGACATTACCCACTGCGCTTCAGTTCTAAAAATGTGCAAGGGGTAGGGCAAGGTAAGGCCTTCAAGGGACTGACCTTCCTTTAGGATACTTGACAGGAATCGAGAGCGAGCGTCATCGTTGCAACTTTTAAAAAACTCGGCAAGGACAGCTTCATTTACAGACTCACGGTTTACAGGGTAACTCTCGGGCAAACTAAGATTTTTCCTAATGGCCGAAGCATCAATTTTACATAGTATCTTCGACGCGGACCGACTCATAATGACTCTCTGAGAGGGAGAATAATTTACTGCGCACCATTCGGCAAATTCAGGGAAGTGGAGGGTTTGCTCCAGGGAAAAAAAGTACAAAAAATACTTGCATACATTCAGAACGTCATTCCCTTGCGAGAAACAAGACCACAGCCTCTATTTGCTGCCTAACACACTTCCTGTAGACAAGAAAGGATCGCAGACACCCCTGTGTCTATCTACCAAGAATTCTTCTCTTTCATCCAGGACCCGACCAGACACAGAGGCTTCGCCCTGTCGATCCATTTCTTAATTTATAATGATAATTGAGCGAAGGAATTACAGGATTAAGGTCCTACCTGGCTCACTGTGGAGGCGTGTGCTTGGAATGCGCCTGGTGCTGACAACTGGAAGTGCCCAAATCGACAGGTCCTTTTCCCCGGGTCCCAAGCAATAAAATAATCGTTGGAGAGGTTAATTTTGCCTTTATAGGACACCCCCGATTAGACACGTGGGAAACATTTATTTCCACAACCGCTACTTATCTCTAACAGCCGTGCATATTTCTCCTCCGGGTTCCTTTCCGACCGTTGATCTCTTCTGTGCAAATTCCTGGCCTTCGGATCGTATACCACGTGTGCTTTTCCGCCGGACATCTTGGCGCTAAGCACCGTGTAAGTCTCCATTCCGGGGTCGCTCATGACCGTCGATGTGACGTACTTCCACCCCTCACCGTTCGATCAAACACCACGTCCCACATTCCGCTGAGCCGTCTGACTTTATCTACCGTGCAACTCTGGGTCCCGAAAACATCTACGGTCGTCGATCTGATCTTCCTTTACAGGCGGGCCGTTGGATCATGTGGCGCCCATCCAATTCCGCTGGGCTCCTTCGCTTTATCCGTCAAGCAACTTTAATCAGCGGAATTTCTCCCAGTCGTTGATGCAATATCCCTTCAGCTATGCACCGTCGGATCTTCAGTCGCGTACCCAATTCCGCTAGGCACTCCGGGGTTATCTGCCGTGCTAGTTCGACCTCCGGGATCATTGATAGCCGTCGATCTATTACCCTCCGATCTCCAACCGTTGGATCGGGCAGCATATAATGAGTTCCGCCGGGTGGCTCAAAGGTTATCCCGCGTGCATGTTCATCTCCCGGAAATCAAAATAGCCGTCGATCCACGCTGTCTTTAATCCTCGGCCATCGGATTTACCTCCACGCATCCCTTCCGCTGGAAGCTCTGGTGTTTATCCGCCACGCAGGTTCCGGCTGCGAAATCAATCCCAACCGCCGATGTGATCCGATTCCGTCCCTCCACCGTCGGATCGAGAGGAATATATGTGATTCCGCCAACTCCCATTTCTTTTACTAACTTGCACTTTCTCCCGGCGGATTGGTTATGAACCGCAGATCATCCCCGAATCAATTTGTAACCCTTGATTTGTGCAGGCGGCTAAAGGCCCGAACTTCTGCTATCTTCCTCGCATGTTTTGAAAGGCGGAGGGAGTATTAGCCATGGATTGGCTCCTTCTTTCGATCACAGCCTAGGATTTTTGTTAACTCGGCTGCTCTTTTAGACCATCACGTCACCTTTGTATCATATCTTTAAACCAAAGTATTTAAACAGCACAATCTTATCCCCCCCCATGATCTTATATTGCTTTTGTTCAATACAGGTGCTAACAGTTGGCTCCATCTGGGGATGATATCCTCCCTGCGAGGTATCAAAGAACTCATAGACCAGGTTCCTACCTTTTCACTTCGCATAATAATTTCCAAAAAAACCCATTTTTCATTTCTTGTGCATATATCATTTTTATGTATGTTTTTAGAAAGGAATGATATACCTCCTGGACCTTGGGGCTTTCACTGCAAGCTCCAAATGTCTTCGGCTTACCCTACTTATTGACTGGTAAAGCAAATATATACAGTCTATAATAAAAGTTTTACCTTCCTCCCCTAAGATAGGTAATGCTTCAGATATCTCCCATTGACAGGGTTGCTCTTACTCTCTCAGGATCAATCTTTATGCCATCTTTGGATATTATATGGCCTAGCAGCTTTCCTTCCTCTAGTGAAAAATTAGATTTCTTCGGATTCAGAGATATACCGTATTTCCTACACTTCATGAAAACCTTCTCAAGGTGATGTAGATGTTCTCTGTCGGACTTAGATTAGACTGTGATATCATCCATGTAGATCACCACAAAAACTCCAATTTCCCCCGCAAAGGCGATGTCCATAGCTCGCTGGAAAGTGGCTCCTGCGTTCATTAAACCAAAAGGCATCTTTGCATACATGAAAGTGCCCCATGGTGTAGTAAAGGCAGTCTTCTCCTGATCTTCTGGTAACACCTTGATTTGGTTATACCCGGAGAATCCATCCAGCATCGAAATCCTTTCAGCTCCCACCACTTGCTGCAGCATGTGATCCATCTTGGGTAGGGGATAGTTATCTTTCATGGAGACTTTATTCAAATTGCGAAAATCTATGCACAGCCTTATCTCTCCACTCTTTTTTCTGACAGGGACCAAATTTGCAACCCACTTAGAAAATCGGAGGGTTACAATAATCTCGGCCTCAAATAACTTCTTTATTTCCTTCTCAATGATAGGGAGCAATTTAGGGTTGATCCTCCTGAGCTTCTGCTTAAAAGGCCTCTCTCCAGGCTTTATAGGAATAGTGTGTTGTATGATAGATGTATCATATTCTTTGAGGTCTTCATAACTCCAGGCAAACACATCTGTGTACCTTTTCATCAACTCCACATATTCCCTTTTCTCCCTTTCAGGAAACTTCTTGGATAGTTTTATGATTCTAGGATTTTCCTCAGTGCCAATATTTTTATCTTCAACTGCATCACCAACTGGTTTCACTTTGGGGTTCTTGGCAACATCATTTTGATCAAAGAGTCTTTCTAAAGGGATCAGGCCTCTTGGTATGAAATTGTTTTTGAGCTGGATGATATCTTTACCTCCCAAGGTCTTCCTCAACTTCTTAGCATCCTCTTCTGACTCAATTTCTTCATCCTCTTCGGGGGTCTTATCATTTCCATTTTCATTTTCAACCTGAGTATTCACAAACTCTCCTGACAACTCTAGAAATCTTCGGATCTGCATATCATCTTCGAACACCTGCCAGTATTTGTAATTGTCAGGGATAGAAGGTCTGTTCAAAATCTCCACCTGGTATTCCTTTTGGCTGGTCATTGGAGTTTCAGATTTTCCAGCGGCTACTGCTAAGGAATCAGCCACCATATTGTCAACCCTGGGAACCACCTGAATTATATACTCTGTAAAGAAGTTGCCAAGCATATCCCATACTTCATTTCTGTAAGCCCTCATCCGAGGATGCTTAGTTTGATAACTCTCATTTACTTGATTTATCACCAACTCGGAGTCTCCCAAGATCTTAACCCTCTGAGCCCCCAGACCCTTCAAAGCATGTAACCCTAATAACATGGCCTCATAATCTGCTACATTGTTAGTGCACTCAAATAGTAATTTGTATGACAAAGCTTTGAAATCATGAATAGGAGAAATGATGTAGACACCAGCCCCGGCACCAAACTTCGCAACAGATCCATCAAAATACATGATCCATTGGCCTTCTTTTTTCTGTTTTGCTTCCAGGGCTTGCTGTTCCAAAACTTCTTTCTCTTTATTCACCTCGTACTTCTCCTGTTCTTCAGATTTCTTTTGCAATGCAGCTTCCAAATCATGTGGGGCAGCATCATTAAAGAAGATGGAAGATCCCAAATCAGTGTCAACAGCATATATATGATGAACTTCGGGCTTATCTTGACTGCTAACCACATAAGGGGTTCTCTTTTCGCTATACAGTCTTCTGCTCCCATCTGGAACTGGGATGGTAGCATATGACATGTCCATCTACAAGCTGCCTTTCAACTTGGAAGTCCAAGATATTGATAGCAATACCCCAAATTTGGGTGGGATGTCTGCCACTACTACATCCATGACTATGGTCTTAGAAGGCAGTTTGTTCAGGGTTACCACCATGTCCTTAATTAGTCCCAGGCATTTTACCTTCTTGGAATCAAAAGAGTACAGATCTTTATAGGGCCTTGTTACCTCCAATCCTAAACTTTCTACCACTCCTTTGGGAATCAGATTATGTGACGCCCCAGAATCCAACATGGCATTGTGGACCACTTTGTCGAGCACCTTTAGACTTAAGTAGAAAGGAGGCACCTCTTCACCCTCTAAATTCTCAGCTTTTGATCCAAATGATATGGCAGGACTATCATCATTCAAATTTAAAATGTCGGCCTGCCCTTCACCTTGGTCTTTGACCATTTTTGAAATAGTATCTCTGTATTCAGTATTTCTCAACAACTCATTAAATGGAACAGATATTTTGAGTTTAGACAGCTCGTTTTGCAGGTTAAAACCAGCACTAATCTTCTCTACCTCAATCGGATTCGCTTTTTTTATTACTTTATCCCTCTGTACCTCATTCTGAACTTCTCTACTCACAAAGGGCTCTTGTTGTGTTTCTTTTCCTTTTTCTACATTTAAGGAACTAGAGGAACTAGAGGAAGGCTGATTTGGATTTTCCTTCCCTTCATTTATGGGAACATCTCTGTTCCTTAGCTTCATTTTCCTTTGAGCATCATCCATTGCATGTAAATAACCTCTCTGATATGACTCATTTTCGAATTCTTCATTTGCATCTTCCTGTGCAAACATATTATGTTCTTCTTTAGTGAGATATATCTCTGAATCTTGTTCCCCGAACAGGTGGATCTCATTTTCCGGTGGATCTTCTTCGTCGCCAACATAATTTTCAGGGAAAGGTGGGCGGATGGGATGTTCTTCTTGGTTTCTCGAATTCCTCTGGTCTCTTTGTCTATTTTGAGGGGGAACAGGGGGATTTGGTCTTCTAAAGTTTGGATTCCTGATCTGGGGATCCCCTTGCTCTCTATTGAAAGGCCTAGCATCCATGGTTAACTTATCCATCAACTTCTCCATAGTCTTCAGCATTATGTCAAACTTAACATCTGCAGCAAAAGATGAAGCAGAAGGTACATTTTCTTCTTTCCTTCTCCTATCCACATCTCTGTGTTTCATCTTTCCACTTGCCATCATGTTAGCCTCCACTTCTAGGGCATCAGTAAACATGGCAGCAAGGGTTGCTGATTTCCTCTCCCGCAGTGAAAAAGCAAAATCATTATCAAAAGCTCCAGCATAATGCAGTTTAGCAGCTGCAGGAGAAGGCTTTATATCCTCTGGAATAGAGTTATAAGCCCTCATGAATCTACTTGAGAATTCGTGAACAGACTCAAAACCTCCTTTATTGAGACCATTATACTGAGACAAAAGTTGCAGAGGATTCAGTTTATCATCCCACCTATCCAAAAATGCATTCTGAAAGGCCTAAAAATTTACAATAGACCCTTGTGGAAGGTCCTTAAACCACTTTTTTGCCTCTCCAGATAGACTTTGGGAAAATAACCTCATGGTAACATCAGGGTAGTCTACTTCCTCCAGGTCAATGAAGTCTTCAAACTTGGCAATGTGATGTTTAGCAGTTACATCACCGTCCCCATCAAACAAAGAAATTCTCTGAGAATGATTTTGGGGAAGATCATGTAAAACAGCAGGAAAATGCAAGGGGGCAAACCTAGCGGCCATCGGTCTGGGTGGGTTTACAGGAACTGAGGTGCTTAGAGGATGCACAGAGGCAGATGTTTTGGTTTTAGAGGTCTGTTGCAGGCCACTCCAGAAGGAGTCTAACAAATAGGATTCCCCCTTATGAGGATCAAGTTCAGGGTCTTTGAGGTCGGATTCGGATCTAGTTCTCAACAGGGCATGTGCAGTACTGACTCCCTCTTCTGTATTAGTATGAGAATCTGGCGATGATGAGGAGCCAAACAAAGGAAAATCTTCCTGTCCTTTATTCTTTCTTCTAAACAACTTTTCTGGATTCTCAAAACTTTTTAAGATTTCGGTATCAGAGTTACCTCGTGTATGTCTTCTTGAAGCCAGAATGTCGTTCTTGAATTCTGGGACAATTTCATAGTGAAGTCGCCAGGGCAAATACACAACCTTCTTCTCTTTTTGAAATTCCCGTTTGCCCACAGGAACCTCCCTTATTCTTTGTCGTTCTCCCGGGGCAGATATGCACTTCGGTCCTTGGCAACGACGCCAGTTTGTTAGCACTCAGAATGTACCCAGGTTGTAAAAGGTACACCCCGAGGTAACTGCAAAACCACTTTAGGAAGATATTGGTATTCTCTCCCAGAGAGGGATCTCTCAACATGAACTTTACAAATTGCAAGACCAAACGGTAACAATATTTAAAGGTTTATTTATTTGGTTGAAACAATCACATATCCATTGGGCAACGGAGTCATATACATGTAAAAACATTCCCAAAATGCATACACAGGATTTTTCAAAGGCAAGATAATCACATAATTGCAGTCATTTCATTTATCAGGGTGAAAATAGAAGAAATGAGGGAACAACCCATCAATACAGAGCGTCTAAGACGGATTCCATATCAACTTTAGTAGAAAAGATCATATAATACCTGAAACGATGAATAGAGCATAAGCATATGGATTCTAAACATCAAACACTATGTTCCAGATACGACAGAAAAAACAGAATGGAGCGTTACACAGGGAAAATTACAAATCACACAAAAAAAGAAAGCATGGACTGCAATGTCAATGATACATGAATCTTTGAAAAAGAACTCTCATGCATTCATTTTGGTAAAAAATAAGACAAATATGTTCTCCACAAATTAATTCATCTGATGGTTTCCAACCCCCATCTCATAAAAGAGATACAAATTTATAGATCAAACAATAAGTCTGCCTCCAGCGGATCAATAACAGATCGACCGGCGTAAATTAGAGTTTGTAACCGAAATCCTACACTACTAGGAAGTTGTTACAATTCCATTCCTAACCGATCAAAAAGTATGAATCAACTGAATAACAAACTTGGGCCTAACAGCTTCCACGTCTTCGCTCAACAGCTCCATGTCTTCGCTCAACAGCTCCATGCCTTTGCCCCGTCAGCTCTTCGGTACCATGACACCTGTTCTTAGGAGGGAACGATATAATTTGTTTTCCCAAACCTCTCGACAGCTTTCCACTGCTCCGAACTTGGGGTGTCGCACTCCATCATCTCTCGGATGGTCACCTCGAGCTCCATATATGTCTCATAAGATTTCTTAGGTAACCTGGCTCTGATGTCAGTGAACATCTGTAAGACTTTGAAATCTTCCACTAACATGTCCACAATAGTTTGCCCAGAAAGGCTTTTCTCCAAGCTATTGAATTTCGAGTGGTCCATGCGAGCCCGGACAAGCAGATGATGATAATGTTCTGGAGGGAGCAACCGACCTTCTTCGTCCCAGAAAGACGGCAATCCATCTTCGAACAATTCTTTGAACTCCTGTTTGAACTTTTTGACTTGCACGATCAACTCTTCCGACTTGTCTTGGACAGTCTTCATTAGATGGTGCTTTTGGATGATCTTCTTCGCCAACAGCACTATGGAGACTCGATCCTTGATGCCCATGTCGTGCAGCTTTTGGTACGATAGTGAGTTCAGGAACTTTAGTGTATTTTGAGCTGTGGAGAGGGGTCTTCTCGCCATGTGTTCATTCACCAACTTCAGTTTTTGCTGATCCAACTCTGTTATTGTACACAAATCATCAATAAAACTCAAATAATGCCGGAACTTAGTAATCTCTACAGTCAGGGTATCCCAAATAATATGCTTCGCCCCTTGAAGGGGGCTCTTCCCAATGCACTTTTCCTTAAGCTCCTCGAGCTTCTTCTGCAATTGATTCTTTTCCTGCAAGATCTGCCTTTTGCTTTCGCTCATTTTGATTAATTCTGCCTTTATCTTTTCATTCTCGGTCATCAACCCTTTGATTTCCTCGTCTTTTAAACTTACCTGGGACATGGATACCAATAGGTCATCAGTAGAGAAGTTATCCAGTGGTTTGTCTATTTTCACAATGGAGAGATCCTCATCAGTGGGGGTTTGACTCATCAAACTCCTCCATGATTTCCTTCTCGTCATTTTGGTCCTTTTTCAACACGGATATTTGGGACAACAGTTCCTCCCTTTCGACCTCCCATCTGCATCTTTCCTCCCGTAGCTCGACAGCCTTCCCTTTGTATTCCATCATTTTCTGATGGATTTTCTCCTTTTCTTCTTGCAAGGCCATCAATTCGGCCGATTGGACGTGTTCTGAACTGGGGATCTTTAGTTTCTTCTTGAGGACCTGTAGAGCATTGTCTTTCTCCTCGAACAACTTCTTGACAGCCTGGGTACTGTCAGAGCTAGCGATGTCCGTTTGCATTTTTCTGATTTGAACGGCATTGGCTTTGTTCTCGACCTTTTCGTGCTTCAGTTGAACTTCCAACTTGTCTACCAACACTTGCAACTTACTTATCCTCATCATGGCCTGCAACAGGTCTGAATATAGAATGTCGCTGGTTTGCTTATGCAACTGAATCTTGTTTGGAGTACTGATTTTGTCCAGACGGATTTCTATCTCAGACATTTTCTTATCATTCACAATGGCCATTTTGAAAGTATTTTTCTCAGCATCCCTAGCAGCAACTAGGGATGTTTTAGAACTGTACAGGTTCCTTACCTTAGGAAGCAGATTTCGTGTTTCCTGCAGGGATGCTTCCTCTTTTCTAGGTAGCTTGTCTTGAGCTCTTCTTTTGATTTAAACAAGGGACCGGATTCTGGGCTGTTAACGTCACCTTCTGAACCTTTAAAAGAAAACTGAATAACCTATACGGTCTTGATGGGGACCAAGGCAACCTTTTTGGAAACACTGGGTATCTCTTCGTCCACCATATCACCTCCTTCGAGCAGCTTCGCCTTCTTACGGGACGTCTCTTCGTCCACTTCCATATTCTCGGCCTCTGCCAAACTCCTCTTGACCGCAACACTGACACCCTCTGTAATTTGGATCTCTGAACGAGATGCGGGATGTGTCTCTATCTCAGCTTTGGACTCGTCAGTGAACTGCAGCAAATTAGCCATTTCAGCTAACCCTTCAACAGCTTGATGCTCAAACGGTTTGTTTTTGTTTGCTTACT
>LPNX010286320.1:0-42148 GCA_001517045.1 Pseudotsuga menziesii | reverse complement strand
ACTAGCATCTTGGTCATCTTTCTTCTGGTTATGCTTGTCTTTGATGGAGTCCCATGAAGCCCAACACTGATCTAATGTGTGCCCAGTCTTTCCGCAACGCTTGCACTGCAAATCTGATCTTTTGCTTCTGCCCCCTTTGCCTCTGAAATTTCTTCTTCCTCGTCCTCTCTTGCTGCAGTCTCCCTTGGAAGGGTCTTTGGATTGGTCTTTGCTAGCTAGGGAAGCACCAATACTAGATGCCAAAGAGTGCATCTTTACAACTGTTAGTTTAATTTACAAAGAGAAACAGAAAAATAATAACCTTGCAGGTCTACAGTCTCTGCCAAGGTGATTTACAATAAGTTCATTTGCAGAGAAAATATGCTGTCAATAAGTTCATAAGCAGATAATTCACCACTGGTGATGGTGAGGGAGAGGCACAGCTCTCAAAGAAACGCAGGATTAGAATACTTTCAAGGCATCTCCATGTAATTTACTTTAGAGTGTGGTTTTACACGGACAATTCAAATCTTCTTATGAAAAAATTACAATAATACCTCAATATATTATCTTGAAACAGGCTTGTAGCAGCACCCAGAGAAATGAGTTCTCTGGTCAGCACACCCAAAAGACTCCACGCAGGCAGCTCTTCTCCACGCAGTAGAACGTAGCACACGCATCAGCTCCACGCAGCAGGCAGCTCCACCACGCAGCATCTCTTCAGCTCAGCATAGTATTCAGTCTTCAACGCACAGCTTCACCATTTAGTCTTCAACGCACAGCTTTCACACAGCTCTCATGTTGAGCTCAATGTTTGTCTACACGGTCTCTATAGTCCAACTGAATCGATTACAATTTATTCCTTGCTATGCAACACATACCACTTGAGCATTCTCAGAAAGGTAGAAATGACACAACGCTGCTATTGTTAGGTTACCTTGAATTCTCAATAACCATAAAATAGGGCTCCTCGCTCCTCGTATATATATATACTTATAACAATATAAATGAATAAATGTAACTCACCACGGGAAGATCAGTAGAGCCGTTAGGGTTCGCAGAGCAGCTCACAGATTCAATATATACTCAATGTTTTAGTATTTATTCACAACTTTGGCACCTTTGAAGGTTCAAACTTCCAACCATGGACTAGTGATAGGTTATTTAACAAGACTAGATCACCCGAGAAGACAAATACAGAAAAGAATATAAACAAAATATAAGCCGAGGGCCATGAACATCTCACGCCTCTCTGACAAAATACCAATTACCAATTCATAGTCGATGATATAAACGTAGCGTCAACTTCACCACAATCACCAGTCGATAAAAACACCAAGGTTCCCATATTGATGACCGTCGACTCTTACAAAACTCCACCTCCGACAAGGAAGTTTACGAGCCTCTGTCCAAAAACTGCAGATAATAAAAGCTTCAACGCAAGCTTGAGTCTCCATGCAGTTAATAAAAGCTTCAACGCAACGTAGCAGAACGGTGTGGCAGGTCATAGCAGGTCACAGCTCTGTGCAGTCAGTCTTCACAACGCCTTCAGTGAGGCAGTTTTCCAGACGCGTAGTGGTGCTGCAAATTAGGGTTAGGTATAACACACACAGCAGCAACAATATCTCTCTCCACTGATGATCTTTATTCTTCAACGTGATAGCAACCGCAAGACAGTTTCAATCTTCTTGCAAATGAAACAGCATGAGTCTTCATCCTTCTATCATCGTTCTCCAACACACAGCTTCAGGCTTTAACATACTCTTAGCTTTGAGTATTAAAATTTCTCCTTGGCAGGTCACGATGTCAACACACAGCTCCACGCTGTATTCTGAACGCGTGAATCTTCATGCAGCTCTCATTTCAATCGCAGCATAGCAAATATATCAGTCAATAGAACGAAAACAGAAGATTTATTCACCAACAGAAACTTGAAATCGATTAAGGATTTCTTCTCTATTCATTGACTGGTCTCTTCACGCAGTTCTCAACGCATTTCTCAACACATCACACAACGCATGCATTGACTTTGCTTTTCTCTAAATACCTCTTCCACGTCTCTTCAAAAATTACATCGCACACTCTTGTAACACACCAAGAAATGGTGCAGGTCAAGGTTTTGGATGCGGAGAATATTTCAGCGGTCTGGTTATCATATTAGGGTTTATGATATTCTTCTATACCAATAACGCATGCATGGAGGAGAAACACACACAATGCATGCGACTCGACTGGAAGACTGATGGAGCAGTCTGGCAATGGACTGGCAAGCAGAATGCCAGGAATGGGCAGACTGGAAACAGGCAAGATTTATGGCAGCGCTCTGATACCACTTGTTGGTAATAACTCCCGATTCAATATTATTCATGGCTGAAACATTTATTTATACATTCCAATGTGGCGGTTGAGAACCAGCCTTTTCACCTTCCTATCTATTCATATTCCTATTTATTATTTATTTACAATAATCCCGACGGTTTATTCTAACACTGATGACATGGCTTGAGAAATCCAAATCAACTATCATGTTCATTTTTCAACTTCATAGTTTTGAACTTTCTATTTCATGTTTGGAAATGCCATTAGGCAAATTTTGAATGTAGTATGACAATGGACTCATGGAGTCATGGACATATAATATTTATATTATTAATTATATAAATTCCAGTCTTCCACTTGATATATGCATGGATGATGTGTCTGTCACATGTTTTAATATATATATCCCTCGATGTACCCAAGTACCTTGTTTCAAAAAGTGGCATCCCCATCCCCGTCCTTGTACCATTACCCGTCCCTGTACCCATGTTTCCTGGAAACTTAGATGTTTGCTGCTCTAATGAATTTGTTTCATTGAATACAGACAAGGAAGAGAGGAATGGGAGGAAGCAATGTAGGTAGAATATTAAATTCCATACAAAAAAGGAATGTGGGAATTTGTGGAATCACTAAAGGAAACCGTGCAATTGGGTGCAAGTGATTCTATAGGGAAAAGCACAAAGTAGATGGTTCAATTGTCAAGAATATTGCATAAATCAACTTCACAACAAGTAAATATAGCTTTGATAATTTCCAAGAAGATTGGATTAATTAACTTCATAGTTTATACAGCCTGAGTGGGCCTAACAATTAAGAACATGAGTTTTCTCCTCGGAGGTCACATGTTCAATTTTGGAGGGGGGTAGGGTATGTACATATGAGCAAGCTGTTGTTTACAGATATGAGTGTGGGGATAGCGAGGTACCAACACTCACATTCTTTCTTACGGGCTAGAGATGGGGATGGGGATGAATTTGTATTTTTGGGCTGATCCCAATGCCCAAAAATTTACCACAGAAATGAACTTTGCAACAAGTAAATATAGCTTTGATGATTACCATCCAAATGAACTTGTTTTAGTTAAAGATAGCACAACGAAAATAGGAATGGGATAAAGCACTGTAGGTTGAATATTACTCCATTAAAATAAGGAACATGGGAATTTGTGGAATCACTAAAGGTAAACGTGCAACTGGATGCAAGTGGTTCTACAGGGCAAAGCAAAAAGTAGATGTTTTAGTTGACAATCAACAAGTAAGGTAAGTGGAAAAATTATTTTACATGGAAGGCATTGATTATGATAAAACCTTTGCACTTTTAATGAAAATGAATCCAACCAACTTCCATGAATGCTCAATTCAAGTGGACCATTCATCATATGGATGTCAAAAATACCTTTCTTAATAGAAATTTAAAAGAGGAAATATACATGCAACGACTTGTAGGCTTTCTCTAAAAGGGAAAAGCACCTTGTGTGCAAGTTGAAAAAGGTATTGTTTGGAGTTTGGACTCAAGTAGGGACCTGGAGCATATCATCCGAAGATTGATGACCATTTTAGGGCCAATAGGTTTAGGATAAATCCATTGACTCCAAAATTGTACACAAAATTCAAAGGTGATGTCATCAGAATGGTAATTATTGTAGTGTTATATGTAAATGGTCTAATGTTTACAAATAGCATATAGGTGAGCAAATAATTGACAAGTGAGGTGTACAAATCCTTTGAAATGACATGAGTTTGGCATACTTCATTATTGTTTAGGAGTGAAAGTATGGAAGATGGATGACAATATCATTATCTACCAAACCAAGTATGTGCATGAAACATAAAAATACTTGAAATGGTAGATTGCAAGTTATTGTAACTTTTATTAAAACAAGGAGTATTGAATTTTAAAGATAGAAAGGAAACATATGCGACTTTATACAATGAGCTAATAGGGAATTCGATCCACCCTGTTTTCACCTAATTTTCACCTTGGATCACGTGGTAGAAATATTCAAGCCATTGCGTGCGACCTTGGGGGAAAGCTCAAGCCAAGTGTTTTCACCTGATACTCGGCTCCTTCGTCTAGGCCAACTACTAGCGAAGCCAAGGGGGTGGTCCCTAATAAAAAGAATCTATGGTCTTTATTCTAAAACAAAAGAAAAGAATCTAGGAGTTAAACGTGAAATGGATTAAAAACTCAACAATGAGTTACTACAAATGAATTATAATAACAACAACATTGATAATTCAAACACCATTCATGACAAATGCGGAAATTGATTTAACCATAAAAATGTGGAAGACTAGTGCCAGTGAATATGAAGTGCTTGTGTATAAGGGTTGCTGCTGTAGTCTCGATGAAACTATTGCAGTGTGTCGTTGGTAAGTTTTAAGATTTATTAATGAGTTGATTAAGGAGTGGTTAAATTGGGGTTTGGCCCAACAAGCCAAGTTCCCTTGAATTGAGTGCTAGAGCGGTTTTACCAAGTGTCCAATGGGGCGAGGCATATCCCGCTTGGAGTATCCCACTGACTCTGTGGTAGTAACCCTCTGTGACCTCCCGAATTCTCAAAAAAGTAACTTGTGTGGATTTTCCTATAATCTTGTCACTTGTATCCCTTTCTGGTTACAACAAGCTGATCATATGAGCTACAGCGGTTCAGAGCATACAGAGAAGGAGTCTTGATCTTTTTTATTTAAAACTAAAAAAAAATTGATGTTTATTAGCAACCCACTCACGACCGATAATCTCTTTCCCCCTTTCAAGATACTCAAGAGAGCACAACCAGGTTAATTTTAAATACTAAAAGAAATGACAGAAAAAGGAATTTGTTTTTTAATTATTCTTACCACGAATCTCTTTTCCCTTTCGGGTAACTCGGGAATGCATGGAATTAGTATTTCTTTTGTTGGAAAAGATAAAATAAACAACTTAACTAGGAAATTAAAACTAAACTACCAACGCAATCAAAACATGAAAAAAGGCACACCGACGCCGATACCCCTAGGGGGAACGTTGAGTGGGCTCTTAGGAGCCTATTCAAAAGTTTATTTAAACTTATTACAATTTTGAAGAAATGCACTTTGGTCCTTATAATTTGGATCCAAAGGCTTACAACTTGATAAAAAAGTGTTTTTTTGTGAAAATGGGAGGTCGCAGAGGGTTACTACCATAAACTCAAGGGGCTATTCCAAGCAAGTTATGCCTCGCCTCATTCGACACTTGGTAAAACCACTCTAGCGCTCAATTCAAGGGAAATTGGCTTGTTGGGCCAAACCCCAATTTACCCACTCCTTAATCAACTTGTTAATAAATCTTGAAACTTACCAAAGAGACATTGAAATACTTTCATCGAGACTATAACAGTAACCCTTATACACACGCAATCCATATTCACTGGCATTGGTCTTCCACATTTTTACGATTAAATCAATTTTCGCATATTGTAATGAATGGTGTTTGAATCATCAATGCTGTTGTTATTATAATTCATTTGCAGTAACTCATTGTTGAGGTTTTAATCCATTTCACGTTTAACTCCTATATTATTTTCTTTTGTTTTATAATAAAGACCATAGATTCTTTTTATTAGGGACCAACACCCTTGGATTCGCTAGGAGTTGTCCTATACAGAGGAGTTGAGTATCAGGTGACAACACTTGGCTCAAGCTTGTCCCCAAGGTTGCACCCAGTGGCTTGAAGATTTCTGCCACGTGACCCAAGGTGCAAATTAGGCGGCAACAAACCCCACTACTACTATGCCACTTTTATGTTTTGTGGTTTATGGCAATTCCAAATACGTTCATTCGAAAATGGAAAACATTCCTAATGTATGTGAAGGGTGCACTACATTATGGACTTGAATACATAATTGTATTTGGTGAGTTGCATTGATGAGATAATGTTCGCCATAGGTTACTGTTATCTCCTAAAATGACCAGTCAGTTTTTCATTATTTTAGGTGATACGATAGAGTCCAAAAATTTATTTTTGAATTTTTTAGAGTCAATTAGGAGGTCCTCTTTCCCAGTGTATAGTTGAAAATTTCATCCATTTGAGGTTTGGGTTTCAAAATCTAAAAAAGACAGTTTTCGGCAGCTTAATCTGTTTGTGAGAAGCTAGTTAGCTGCCAAAAAGGCTCATTTTCGGCAGCTAAGATGGTTAACGAGAATTACTTTAGCTGCCGAAAAAGATTTCATGTGATTTTTAAAGGATCGTGCCCGTACTCATCCACATGTCAAGAGATCCTATTTTCAGCCGCCGAAAAGAAGGATTGTGACAAATTTTCAATGATCATGATTATGTTTCATGGTGGATAAGCTACCGAAAGCAAATGGAGGGAGCATATATATCACTTCACTTCAGATGAGCCATTATCCCGGGATGTTCTTATGTTGCTGCACAATTGAAGTTTCTGTTTCAGCCAAGTGGCAGAGACAAGCATAGTATCAATTCAAGGGGCGTTTGTCATCAGAACGGGGATTCAACACAAACAAGGCAGCCAAGTGAAGAAGAGAAGAATCAAGAGCTTCTCTTATCTGATGTACCAAGTGCTGAAACATCTACATCAAAGACTAATAAAATAAACATGCTGTTATAGAAACTATATCATGCAAGACATATTGAAAAGCAAACCAAAATTCACAATGCACAGTTGATAGAAAGAAACATGGAGTTGTATGATCGAAGCAAAGAGATTATAGAAAAGCATAAGAAAATAGTTGAGAGGAACAGTATGTTAATGAAGGAAAACGCCAGGCTATACCGAAATCTCAGGATACTCAGGTTAAAAATGAAAGAATCAGCTGGTACAGAGGCAAAATCATTAGGGCTTGAGACATTGGCTGAGATAGCCACTACTATTGAGGAAGAAATACCAGTGGAAACTCATCAAGAACAGGCGAGGAGATCGACCAAATTAAAGAGATCAGCATCCAAGAGGTCATAAAGGTTAGCCAGAAACTTGCAGAGAAGCAACATTTTATTATCTTAAAATTTTGAGCAATTTTTAGTTTTCGGTAGTTTAGGCGAGCCCACAGGAGCTCATTAGCTACCGAAAAGGCTCGCTTTTGGCAGCTAAAGCATGAAACTATCAGAAGGCTTAGCTACCGAAAGTCTGTTTTTACAGATTGCTTCAATTTTCACCCAGATCTCGAAATTTTCAGTTGGGATAGCAGGAGGCTGTTCAAAACAAACAGGTTATGAATTATTCTACCAGTATCTAAAGAGTGTTTGTATCAGTTTGAAGTCAAAATGGGATTTTTGCTAGATCTTGGTATCTTTGAAAAGCAATATTCCAGGGATTGGTTGCCACATCATCAAGATCGATTCTGTTATGTACCAAATCGAATCCCACCAAGCCTTGGGAGGCTGACTCCACTTCACCAACTATCAACACGAGAAAGGGGACCAACACATTATCATTTCCTTGTTTTGAGGGATCATTCCCTATCTTTTTGTATTTGTTGTTCTAGTTACTATTTTTAGTATAGCAGATCCATGTTTTGAGGATCTGAAGACTGTTTGTAAAGGCTATAAAGCCTAAGAACTTAGGAGAGAGAAGGGTTCAAGCTTGGAGACAATTTGGCCTATGTTTTGATTGCTCATCTTAATACAAAAATCACAGTCTTCTTTTGCTACTGTTATCAGATTATTCATCCATCTTTCTATTCTGTACTCTGTTTAAGTTAGCTCAGCTTTATGCTCATGATTTGAATGGAGGAATCCTTTATTGTTTAGTATAACCCTGCATTATTGATGTACTTGGTTGTCCAAAACCCTGCATTCCATGTACTTGGTTGTCTAAACAGTATTCTTCATACCTTTTTTTGTTATATGGCATATGATTAACAGTTTCTAAAAGCACTGGTTCATTTAGTTATTCTGATAAGTAATCTCTTCATTGTGCTTTCTTAGTATCCCATTGATCCACCTACTGAAAAGTATTCAATTCTTAAGTTACCAGGCATACTTAGCCATAACCACTAAGTAGTTTCCTGGAGAGATAAGAAATTGGCGCCGTTACCGGGGAACGAGTTGAGAAGCTGAACTTCCTGGGAGACGACACAGATCTATTCCTTGATGATAGACAAGGATTAGACACTTCACTGGTTATATATCTTCTATCTGGCGACTCCACAACATCATTCTGGCTCCGAAGAGATCCAGTACTAGAGAAAATCCACAAGGACCCCTGGTGTCTCCAGTATCAAATCCAGATCAGATTTTGAAGAAGGAGACGAAAATCAAAGGTTAAGCTGTACAAGAAGGTAAATCTGATAACCCTTTGTCCCACTTTTTCAAACCTTTGGCTGCACCCTCCCCTACCTTTGTAAGCTCGACTGCTGTCACTTTTTCTGCTGTACCTAATACCACGGTCACAATGGCTAGAGTGGGAGGAGGTCTCACCAAGATGGAGCAGCTCTTAATTGCTAGATATGCACCTTTGCAGCTGCCCCATCCACTGTCCCAGATGCCTACTAACGATTATCAGAAATATATGCCTAAATTTTTTGGGACAGGAGAGTGCACAGCAGAAGAGCATCTTGAAACATTTTATGCTTATGTTGAAAACATAAACATCGAAGCAGAAGATGTTTGGATGAGAATATTCGTACAGAGCTTGGATGGTGAAGCCCGGAAGTGGTTCAAAAAACTACCTGCTGCCTCTATAGGAGACATCACAGCACTTGATGATGCCTTCTTGAAAGAGTGGGGTGACGGGAAAGATTATCTGCATTATATTACCGAGTTCGGAAATCTCAGGCGGAAAAATGGTGAGTCCATATCTGACTTTTCTAAAAGGTTTAATAAGCTGTATGATAGGATCCCAGAAGTCATCAAACCCTTTGAGACCTCTGCTCAGATTACTTATTCCGGAGCTTTCGATTATCAATTCTATTTATTGGTGAGAGAAAGAGAGCCTGAAACTCTTTCAGCTATGCAAGAAGCTGCTATCAAAGTTGAATCTAACTTGCTAGCCTCTGAAAAATTAAAAGGGAATACTGATAGGAAGAAAAGAAGTGAAGAGGCTTCTACTTCCTCAAATTCTAATTAAAAAGTTGACAAGCTAGCAAAGATGCTTGAAACCTTGACATTAGAAATGTCAAGAATCAAGCTTGATGGTAAACCTCTTGCCAAGGGTAGAAATCAAAATGACTACCCGGACAGAAACCAAAATCGGAATCAAAGTTGGAGGAGAAACAACCAGCAGGTTCAGCTTATGCAGAGAGAGAAGAATCCTACTGATGAACAGAGGATCAGAGCACCATTCCAAAATGCTGTCCTTGATGAGGAAGATGAAGATGAAGTCCAAGAGTTAGAGGAAGATATCCATTGTGTTGAGGATGGAGATGAGTAGATTTTTCTGACAGAGTCTGACTATGAAGGGTCATTGTTCGATCATTAGTTGAACCAGCTCTATGAAGATCAATGTGTGTTACAGGCTGATGAACAGACAGGGTATAATCTGAGATCAAAAAAGACTCCCAGAAAACAGAGTACTCCAGCTCCTCCGAAGAAGACTGCTGCTCCTGCAAAGCAGCCAACCAAAGATGTTCAGAAAGCACCCCAGTCCTAGCCAATGGTAAGAGCTCATTCTTCTGAACCTGAAAAAATTTCTTCTTCATTCAATTTAGAAACAGAAATTCAAAAGCTTAAGATTCCAGTACCCCTTGTCGAATTGATGAAGAATGAAGTTTTCCGAAAGGATATCTGTAAAACCCTTGATCACAAATCTGTTTCTTTTTCTTCTGATACCTTAAATCTGTCTGATGATAAGCCAAACATTGTCCTAGGCCCTATGATTGAAGAAAGGGACGAAAGCTTCCCTCCTTTTTATATCTCTTTAAATATCCATGAAAATACCTTGCACAATTGCCTCCTAGATTCAGGTGCTTCCCATAACCTGATGTCCAAAACAGTCATGCATGGATTAGGATTAGAGATCACCCCCACTTACCATGATTTGTTCTCCTTCGACTCCAGGAAGGTGAAATGCCTCGGGTTGATAAAATATCTTGTTGTTTCTCTGTCCTTAGCCCCGATGAAAACCATGGTCATGGATGTAGTAGTTGCTGATATCCCGCCCAAGTTTGGCTGCTTACTGTCTAGGTCATGGATGAAAAGACTAGGAGGAACCCTGCAAATGGACCTTTCCTACGCCACTATCCCAGTCTTTGGTGGAGAAAATAAAAGGTTATACCGTGAGTCCCAGCTCTCTTTCATCATCAGTGATCAAAAGAACCCAGCAAACCATCCAGTATATTCAGTGGACACGGGAATGGGCTCCTGTATTCTGCAGATTGATGATTCATTACCCGAATCATTGTCATTAAAAAAGCCTATGGTTCAGCCCATTTACATTGGTGAAGAAAGCGAGGTATGGACTATGTTTTTTGATGGAGCATGCACAAAAGAGTCTGCTGGAGCAAGTATTGTCTTCATCTCTCCTTCAAAGGAGAAGACACAGTTGTCATTCAAGTTGGATTTTCAGGTAACTAACAATATTGCTGAATACGAAGCCCTGCTGTTGGGGCTGAATTCTGCCAAAGAAATGAAGATCAAGAAGTTACATGTATTCGGAGATGCTGATCTAATTGTCCAGCAGGTCAACAAATCATTCCAGGAAAAACATGTCAAGCTCAAGGCCTACAGAGACGAGGTACTCAGAATTATCCCTTCTTTTTCTGAGTTCAAAATAGCACATGTGCCTAGATTGATGAACGAAATGGCCGATTCTTTAGCTGTTTCAGCATGCACTTTCATTCCTCCTCTGCCTCCTAAATTATCATGTGAGATTCAAATGAAATATAGGCCATCATTGCCTGATAACATAAAACTTTGGAAAGTATTTGAGGATGATGCAGAGTTGACCAGATTTCTAAATGTCATAGATGAGTTTGCTGACCTCGAAATTGATGAAGACAATCAGAATGGACAGGCTACTGAAAAAACCAGATTTAAAAGCAAAATTGGGGCACACGAAATAGTTCAACTTTCTTCTAACAGAATTCCTAAGGGGCTGGTCCCTTTGGAGAAACTTTTTGACAGTAATGACATGGCTGTCAAGCTTGAAAAGTCAGAAGAAGAGTCTGATGTTTGCCCGCTGAATTTGTCAAGTGAATTAGATCCGAGGTTCGTAAATTTAGCTTCTCATTTAACAGAGTAGCAAAAGTTTGAGTATGATAGCCTGTTGAAAGAGTTCTCCGACATCTTTGCATGGAAGTATTCATATCTAAAGACATATGACACCGAGATCATTCAACACAAAATCCCACTGAACAAGGATACCACTCCTTTCCGTCAGAAGCTGAGATCTTTCAGTCCAATGTTGCTGCCCACAATGGAAAAAGAAATCAGAAAGTTGCTTGAGGCTAAAATCATTATCTCGCTTAGATACTCAGATTGGATTGCAAATCTTGTCCCCGTGAGAAAAAAGAATGGTGAAATCAGACTTTGTGTCGATTTTAGAAACTTAAACAAGTGCTCCCGAAAGGACAATTATCCATTGCCCAAAATGGAGCACATCTTGCAGAAGGTTTCAGGGGAAAGTGTCATGTCTTTTATAGACGGTTTCTCAGGATACAATCAGCTTGCTGTCCATCCTGAGGACAGAGAAAAGACAGCCTTCACGACTCCATGGGGCACATTCATGTACCAAAAGATGCCTTTTGGTCTCATGAATGCCGGGGCTACTTTCCAGTGGGAAATGGATATTGCCTTTGTCGGAGAAAAGGATAAATTTGTCCTTATATATCTCGATGATATCACAGTGTTCTCTCACAGTCATGATGATCATTTGCTGCATTTGAGAAAGGCATTCGAGAAGTACAGAAAATATGGGATCTCATTGAATCCGAAGAAGTCATTTTTTGCACTGAAGGAAGGTAAACTGCTCAGTCACATTGTTTCAGCAGAAGGGGTTAAAATTGATCCCAAGCAAGTGGAGGCAATCCAAAATTTGTCATTTCCTAGATCCAAGAAAGATGTCCAATCTTTTCTTGGCACTATCAACTTCATTCGCAGATTTATATCAAATTTTGCAGAATTGACTAAGCACATTACCAGCATGTTGAAGAAATATTCTGAAATCAGATGGACTGAACAGGCAAAAGCTTCTTTTCATGATATCAAAGAAGCAATCACTTCAGCTCCGGTTCTAATCAGTCCAGACTTTGAAAAAGAATTTTTCATATTTTCATTTGCTTCACATGACACTATTGCAGATGTTCTTTTACAGAAAAAATGATGATGGACAGGAGCAGCCTATTGCCTTTTTTAGCCGAGTACTCTGTGATGCTGAGCTCAAGTATGAACCTATGGAGAAGCAAGCATATGCATTGATCAAATCCTTGAAGGCATTCAGAATTTACATTCTCCAATCTAAGGTAATAGCTTATGTTCCCTCTAGTTCAGTCAAAGATGTTTTGATTCAACCTGACATTGATGGCAAAAGGAGTAAGTGGGTAGCAAAGCTGATTGAGTTCGACACCGAAATCAAACCTGTCAAGCTGGTCAGAGGGCAAGGACTTGCTCGGTTGCTGGCTGAAGAGAATTGCAAAGCATTAAAGATTGATGATGAGAAAGAAGGTACAACAGATTTCCAGTTTGAAATTTCAGCAAATCAAATGGGTACATATTTACAGGTAACATCCTATATCTCAGACTGTGAATGGTACAGGGATATTGTTTTCTTTCTGCAAAATTTATCTCTTCCAGAGAGACTAACCAGAACTCAGGGAAGAGCTCTCAAGCTCAAAGCTACAAATTTCTGCATCAAAGATAACCTGTTGTTTTGGAAAGATCCTTTAGGGGTTCTCCTGAGATGTGTGACAAAAGAGGAGTTTGTCAAGATAATGACTGAATTTCATGACAGTATCTGTGGTGGACATCACTACTGGAAGACCACAGTCCACAAGACACTGAGAGCTAGCTATTACTGGCTTCGGATGTTTTCTGATGTATTTGCTTTTGTTAAAGCATGTGACAAATGCCAAAGATTTCAAGGAAAGGAACAACTGAAATCTTTACCTTTGAAGCCCATCACAGCCATTGGCCCATTCCAGCAATGGGGCCTGGACTTAATTGGAGATATACATCCTCCATCAAGCAATCAACACAGGTGGATATTGGTTGCCACAGATTATTTCACGAAATGGATTGAAGCCATTCCCACGAGAAATGTTAATCATAAGGTTATTATTGACTTTCTGTTTAGTAATATCTTTTCAAGGTTTGGTTGTCCCAGGAAGCTGATTGCAGACAATGCTGCTGCCTTTAATGACCAGCATTTGGTGAGTTTATGTGAAGAGATGGGGATCAAACTAGCTCAATCCACATCATATTACCCACAGGGAAACGGACTAGATGAGTCTTCCAATAAAAGTTCGTCTCGTATCATCAAGAAATTGCTGGAGGAAAACAAGAAAAGTTGAGACAGCAAGTTAAAATTCGCCTTGTGGGCTGACAGAGTGACCAGCAAAAAGTCTATTGGCACATCTCCGTTTAAGCTAGTATATGGTACTGAAGCCATATTCCCGGTCCAACTTGTGTTACCGGTGACTAGTTTCCTTCAAGAGGTCGGATTTGAACCTGATGATCACACTAGGAGAGTTTTTCAATTGGTGGAGTTGCAGCAGGAGAGGGAGCATCTGATAGAAAAGTCTGAAAATCACCAAATGAAGGTGAAAAACACTTTTGACAGGAAAACAAAAACAGGGATTTTCAAAACAGGTGATTTGGTCTTGAAGTGGGATGCAGCTAGACAAAAAAAGGGACATCATGGTAAGTTTGATGCTTTATGGACTGGTCCATATGTTATTGCAGAGGTATATCACAACAACACTTTTGTTCTTCATCATATGGATGGAGAGATTCTTGCAGGTGGCCCATTTAATGGGCGGTTTTTGAAAATCTATTTCTCATAAAGGCCTCTGGCCTTTTTCATTGTAAATATTCATCATTTTTTGTTTTTATTTAGAGTCAGTTTGTCAAAATAAACTCCATGCCCAATGGGAGTACTAGATTAGGTGTCAGTTTTATTTTCAGGAAAGGCATTGGTTCTGGGATTCTTAGAACCTCACTGGGAGGATTCTTTCCCCAAGTAGGAGCCAGATGTTATCTCCTAAAATGACCAGTCAGTTTTTCATTATTTTAGGTGATAGGATAGAGTCCAAAAATTTATTTTTGAATTTTTTAGAGTCAATTAGGAGGTCCTCTTTCCCAGTGTATAGTTGAAAATTTCATCCATTTGAGGTTTGGGTTTCAAAATCTAAAAAATACAGTTTTCGACAGCTTAATCTGTTTGTGAGAAGCTAGTTAGCTGCCAAAAAGGATCATTTTCGGCAGCTAAGATGGTTAACGAGAATTACTTTAGCTGCCGAAAACGATTTCATGTGATTTTTAAAGGATCGTGCCCGTACTCATCCACATGTCAAGAGAGCCTGTTTTCAGCCGCCGAAAAGAAGGATTGTGACGAATTTTCAATGATCATGATTATGTTTCATGGTGGATAAGCTGCCGAAAGCAAATGGAGGGAGCATATATATCACTTCACTTCAGATGAGCCAATATCTCGGGATGTTCTTATGTTGTTGCACAATTGAAGTTTCTGTTTCGGCCAAGTGGCAGAGACAAGCAGAGTATCGATTCAAGGGGCGTTTTTCATCAGAACGAGGATTCAACACAAACAAGGCAGCCAATTGAAGAAGAGAAGAATCAAGAGCTTCTCTTATCTGATGTACCAAGTGCTGAAACATCTACATCAAAGACTAATAAAATAAACATGCTGTTACAGAAACTATATTATGCAAGACATATTGAAAAGCAAACCAAAATTCACAATGCACAGTTGATAGAAAGAAACATGGAGTTGTATGATCGAATCAAAGAGATTATAGAAAAGCATAAGAAAACAGTTGAGAGGAACAATATGTTAATGAAGGAAAACGCCAGGCTATACCGAAATCTCAGGATACTCAGGTTAAAAATGAAAGAATCAGCTGGTACAGAGGCAAAATCATTAGGGCTTGAGACAAAGAATGGAGGAATCCTTTATTGTTTAGTATAACCCTGCATTATTGATGTACTTGGTTGTCCAAAACCCTGCATTCCATGTACTTGGTTGTCTAAACAGTATTCTTCATACCTTTTTCTGTTATATGGCATCTGATTAACAGTTTCTAGAAGCACTGGTTCATTTAGTTATTCTGATAAGTAATCTCTTCATTGTGCTTTCTTAGTATCCCATTGATCCACCTACTGAAAAGTATTCAATTCTTAAGTTACCAGGCATACTTAGCCATAACCACTAAGTAGTTTCCTGGAGAGATAACAGTTACTCATTCAACACGGGATTAAGAGTAATTTCATGGAGGAGTAAAAGCAACCAACATATGTATTGTAAGAAAAGTACTAGGTATTGTTTAGTGCAACGTGTCTTGGAAGGATTCTAATTTATAGTTAATATGATTATCAATGCATGATTAAGCTCATGAAGAACATGATCCTTCGCGTGTAGGATTAGACACATTGATGAGACACACCACCACTTTATTGGACACCAAGAACTTAAAGTTGTATACTGCAAAATTATAGATCATCTTGCATATCTCTTCATGAGGCATTGAGCATGGGAAAGTTACAAAAATAGAGGGGATGACTAGTTTAAAAGAATAAAATGGTCATTAATTGGGGTGCTAAAGATGTAATTCTTATTTTTAGTTAGTTTCCCTAATCCATTAAAATTTTAAGTAGGGTTAACATTAGAAGCATATGGCACTTTTAGAGGGGGCAAATCAAATTTGGGTTGGTTTCCTTTTTTTGGTTGGAGGATAATTCTCATGCTTAGTTGTCCAAGTTTGAGACTATTATTGTACTAAAAATATATTCCTATGCAATACAAAACTGACACGAACAAGGCAAAGCACCATTAGTCTAGATATTGGAAGAACATGGAGGAGTTTTGTGCCTCTTGAAAAGGAAATAATACTAACCAAAGACCTTGTAATAGACGGGGTAGAAAATATTGAAGTGCTTTTGTATCTCAGTCTCTTGAAGATGGGCAGAGTTGACAGATTTTGTATGCTAGTTTGATATGATAATTGACTTTGACCTGAAGCCGATATGATCCAACCCAAAATTGGTCCTATTAGATCGTAAAGGAAATCATCTAGTGAGAAAGCATGTAAGATGGTCAAACAATTAGGCCATTTCCTAGCTCCAAGAAGTGCTCTACATAGAAGGCCATCTTGTGCTTTAGCCCGCATGGGGGGAGATCCACATAACTTGAATGTAATGCCTACAAATGCCCTCTCAAATAATCCTATTCAACTCTAACTTAATCAGTTGTAGTTGACCAAGGGAATCAATGGAATGTTTGTATGAGGGGAGGCAATCCACCAAGATATCGATTGTAATAGACATGTGGCTTCCTCAAACCAACAACGAACTCACCAAAGATGATTGGTTGAGGTAAGGACTCTAATAAGTAGTATGCAAGGTAAGGGGTATCGATCCCTATCAGCAATTGATTTAGAAAAGTTATGAATTTGATGCAAAAGAGAAACCAATCCAAAAATGATTTCAATCTAGAAGGGGTGGGCCACAAACTCTACACGAAAGATGAACTAGAAGATTGTCCTCTTCTTATGATAGTGTAGTGAAGCATGAGGACCTAAACCTTCTCTGTCGTGGTCCAATCTAACTCTAGCAAAATAGGTCCCCAAACCTTAGAATTGCACAAGATCATGGGATTTATAATGCTATCCATGAAGTCCATCTTGGACTATATGTCCTAAAAATGGTTTTGAAAGCATTGTCTCTTGAGAAGAGTGAGGGAACTATTATCACACATATAGTAGTCGGGCTACCATATTGTATTTTTCAGATTCCAGTACACTTTCCAGCCAGTTCCCTTACATATGAGATGTTGAGATGAGCATCTATGATGGATCACTATTTGATGATGGACTATAGTACTTTCCCATGCCATGACTGAGTCTCAGGACACTCAGATTTGAGGACTGATGTAGTCATTTAGCCATTTGCAGAGTAGTCAGTAGTGCCTAGATTTACAACAGTAGTTTCTCATTGGACAGATGCTGGTTTAGATTGATTATTTACATGTATATGACTCGGCAGATATTATCTCGTGATTGGTTATTATTGCTTTTATACTCATTTTTGTGACATGTCTTAGCATCGAGTGTCATGATCTAGCGGTCATATAAATATGTGGACTTGGTTGTATTGATATTATGTATGTATGTCCCTACTTAGACCTAAAAGTTCTTGACCCATACTCATTGGTTTTACCCTCCTTAGGGAGAATAGAGGTGATCATTCCCACCATACTTTGGATTGCTAGTGTTGGTCTCATTGTTCACCATCTCCACCCATCCATTACCTTCCAATTATGTTTATATCCCGACCTACTACTTGACTTGTGGCATGGAGGACCTTTCCCCGCTAGAGCCTCTGTGTTGGACAAGCTTCCCTGTTTATTTGTGTCTCGGCTCTGAGTTGCCTAGGTTGTGTTGGCTAAACCTAAAACAAACAACGCTGCCATCAATACAATGTATTTGGAAATGAAATGAATATCTTATGAAAAAATCCCATTCATGAAAAGTAGTGTTTTTGAACATACATGAATGCAAGGCAAGCCTAATGAAATTGGCTATGAAGTATATTGAAATGAATATCTTGTGAAAAACCATTCATGAAAAGTAGTTTTTTTAAACATACATGAATGCATGAAGCCTCAATAATAAAATCCGTGTAATCAGTGCATGGAACAAGGCTATGGAAATTCAAAGGCCCAAAAAATAAATGGTTCTTAAAAAGTTACATCTAAAGATTGCTGGCCTCACTTGTATTTGATTTGGATTGTGAGCATTTGTCAAGGTGAATAAGCACCTATGAATGTAACTTATCCATTTATGAGACATTGCCATCCCCTGTGTTGTTGTTTGTCCAACTTATGCTAGAGTGAATATCCCCTTTCCATATCAAAAGTGCCACAATGTCAAGTTAGTAGTCACCCTTTATCCTAACCATTTGATTTCTAGCCCTCACCCTTCACTAGCAAATTGATTACAACTATGAAGTGAGTATGGTCTTGAAAGTCTGGTCTGAGTTATAATTAATTAAAGAAACTCTATATTTGGTTGATAGATAGCCAATGAAATGATTGCTACTTGTTATAATTGTTATTTGAATGATTTGTAGAGCATGTCTTAACCTCTAAACACTTGCAACAGATTGATGTTAGCCTGGGTTATATTATTGATTATTTGATCAGTTATAGATTATTATCTATCTGTCTGGGCATATTGGATATTCTACCTAATCATGCAGAGATCTGTAGGGTGTATGAGTATGAACCTTAGATGGATTTGGGCTCCCTGAGTCCAATGAGATAATTTATTTTCAGTTCCGGGCAATTACTGTGATTATTTGTCTCAGTATACCATTCTGGTGCAGTTTTTCCATGCTGAGTGGCCTATCAAAGCAGAGAGATTATTTGATTGGTTCACCTAGGGAACTGTATGAGGAGGGCATGGTCCAGCCACTTGTTTTTACCATATTAACCCCCTCCCAGAGAGCCTGGTGGGCTCAGTTTGACAACGTTGGCACTCTAGGAGGCAGTTTGGGCCATATCACGTTTCCTGAGGCAGATTAAAAATAATAAAAATGGCTACTGAAGAATTCGATTTGGGCTACTGAGGCAAGGAAATTGCATGGGATGAGTTTTGATGACGAGGGTGATGTATTCCACTCCTTCTCCAGTTTTTTTAGCACTTGGATGGACCCACATCCATCTCTCCGACGTATTTTATTATTTTCTGGAGCTTTTGGAGGCTCACGATTTCCCAAGAGAGGCACTATTTTGCATTCAAAAATTATATTTATTTTTATTGTGGCATGGGGACACACTAGGGGTGTTAGTTAATACCCCCTAGACCCACCATGAGCTTTATTCATTTTCATTGAGTGGGATCCCCTCTCCTAGGGTGATTTAGTCCATTGATATATTATATTATTGTATTGATCCATGTACTTTATGTTGAGCTCATCTCAACCGTTGATTAGAACATTTTGATCTTTTAATCTTAGCCATCCATTTGAAAGGTGGTTAGTATTTTTTTATCTCTTATTCCTATTTAAAGGAGAGAGTTTCTCAATGTAAAGAGGGGGGGATCTAGAGATTTTTGGCTCTTGGCTATTGGAATAAAAATACTTTCTTGGGCATCTTGGATCTTGGAATTGGGATGCTTGTGGTGGTTGTAAATGATTCTTCCTCTGCACTGATAGACATTGGTGGCCATCTTGATTTTATCTTCAACTAACATTGTTTTGTAGGAAAAGAAGACGTTCTGGAGGGGTGCGAATTGGTGGGGAGGCCTACCCTTCAAGCTTTTAGAGGACTTTTTGGGTGACAAGGAGTTGTTTTGTCTTTGTACCAACAATTCACGTTTCTCATCTCTTTGTGTGCATCTCTTTCCATTCTTGATTGATTGATTGATCTTTGTGTCCTTGATTGATAAGAATAGGAAAATCGATTTGGTTGAAGGAGGCAAAACGTTGGCAAGAAGGGCTCATCAAGGTTTGGCATTTGATCTTTGTGGGAAGTAATCCTCGTCACAAGCCTCTTCCATCTTCATCTTCAAGATATGTTCCATGAGGTATGAAATTCTTCTATCCTATTGTTGCATCTGCAACATTCTCCCAAAATTCAAAATTTTTTGGGACCCTCCTTTTATTTCTTTTTTGCTCAGCTCCTTGGTTTTGTTTGATGTTTGTTGTTTGCTCAAGAATGAATTTTATGCTAGTGATGTTGTAAAGTTTGTATTGGTTTTTCCCTGCCATCGCAAGTGTTTTAAACTATTGAGTCGGGAGTCTAGTTATCTGCACGCCCACTGTTGCGAAAAAGAACAAGACATCAAGACCAATCCAAGTGTTATTGGTCTCTGACATGCTTTGTTTGTCGGCGGCTGTATTAAGATTTCGTCGTAAAGTTTTGTCTCTATGTGAACCGCCGCTGTGGAGGAGGTATCGTGAAGCTTCCCGAGGGTTGTATTATCCTCTTCCGATCCCCGTCATTTTTTATTCGCAGATCCTTAGGCTTTCAAATTTCACCTTTGTGGCTTTGGAAGGCACTATCTTTCTGATGTAGTTTGATTTTGTTTTCCGCATGACTGGTATTTTTGGCCAAAGTCATGTTTATTTTTGCTCCGATTTTGATTGGCCTGCGGAACTCGGTGCCTTTATGGTTTCCGCCATTGTGGCTCTTCAACCAAATATTGGTCCAAGGCCTTAGTTGGGAGAGCTCCGATGTAAGGTTTTATTTGTTTCATCATCCGCCATTGCGGAGGCGATACTGACAGGATCGTCGATCCCGTAGTCGTTCTGCTTCTCGGTTGGTTTATTTTTCTCGTCGATTATGTGTCGACCGTGGGGTATATATTGGGGTCGGGCTTTTATTATTTTTTATTGTTATTTTCCCATGCTGTCGTTATCGCTCAAGCAGACCAATGCACTCGCTGTTGGTACCTCGCTCCTAGGTGGCTCCGCCGTGGAGGTTTGCGGTTTTTCTCGACCAGTCGCGCAGCCCATTTCTAGGTAGGATATTATGCCTATTTTACCTTTCCGTTCGAGTGGTCAAGCTGAGTTTGTCGCCCTTGGTTAGTTCCTGTCTCGACGGTTAGTGGATACCTACGTTTCCATTTCAGCGTGTGTATATAATCTTGGTAAATGGTATGGCTACTCGGTGGGGGGTTTTGTTTTTTTGATTTATGATTACATTCGCGGCCGTTATGAGTTTGCATCCCGCACTCAATTGTTGGGGAGACTGGTGCAGATAGCCGTTACGCTATCCGCACCAATATCCCCCAGTTTGTGTATGGCCGTCCGGGGAGGGCGTTTTCTTATTTACTTCAGAGATGCAGAGGTTTTGGTTCCACAGTATGGTCGCCCTCATTTTGGTGAACCAGGGTTGCGATGTTGAAGTTACGCCCCTTAGGATGAGATTGTTAAAATTTGAACACGTCAGATCTTGATGTGAGTGCTTTTTGCAAGAAGCAGCTTCCTCTTATTTTTCCATGTCCAAGCCGAATGTTGCCAATGTTTGAGAAGCACCGCCTCCTTCATCTTATGATTTATTTGTTCAACCACTTTTCTATCCATCATTACCACCAACCTCAAGCTTACAGTGAGTTAAGTGCACTATCACAATGCAGTATCCTTCACGTGGGATTAGGCATCTTATTTTCCGCGTAACGATTTAGTTCGTAGCGTCGGGAGGAAAATTTTTTCTACATTGAGAAAAGCCATGATATTCTAAGTTAATTCTGCAAATGTTGGTCATGAGCTGGTTTTATCCTTTTGGCAGATTGATTTTATGCGGGAACATTTTTTGAGTCTTGTTTGTTTATTTTCATAGCTGCAATCATGTTTAGCATAGACAAGGTAAAATGCTCATACAGTTTGTCTCCATTTTTGAATGTTATCTAGGAATGGCCCAACAGAACCTAAAGGATTTTGTGTATGATAGGGAAATTCTTCAGAATTCGAGATGTCTAAACGACAGAAGAAGAAGGCTCCCATAGTAGAAGAGGAACCCAAGGTTGAAATTGTCACCAAAGTTGAATACACTTACAGAGATACCAAATGCATAGTGGGTGTGGAACCCGAATATAAATAGGGGGAAGTCTACAGACTAATAACACACCAGGAGGTACCTGACACCGGTTTTGAGGAGGAAACCATATATGCAAATATAGAGAGATCTGCGTTGATGAGAGTTGCTACCAGACCTGAGCTTTTTCCATGCTCAGAGGTGGTCAGGTGGATTTTGCCCAGGGCAGATATAACAACCATGATTTTGGAAAATGTTGATAAACAAGGTTATGCTGCTTATAGCCCTGGGTACGTATCGCTGGCCTACCACTTACCAGAAGCACAAGTGTACTTGACTGAAGACTGGCTAAAGGGACATGAGGGAACAACTCTGGTGTGATACAATTGCTTATATATGCTAATGCCGCAGACCAAAAAATGTCCAAACGAACTTGTTCAGTTATTGCTGGAAGGTTGGAGATCAAGCCAAAGAGACCTTCTTGAGAGGTAAAATGTGAGCCTTTTTTCGGAGAAGGGCATGGTGTTTGTCCTATAGATATTTGATTTAACTAAAACCATAAATCAAATTAGTTTTCAAAGAGACTTGAACACAAAATAAAAGAATAAAAATAGAGAAGCTAGAACATGGACAAATATGTTAGAGAATATGCTAATAACCTTATGGATGATTTCTTCAAAAAGTGACGCTGCTTGCTTCAGTTGGTAGTTGAGATTTTGAACTTATTTTCATTTCACTAATAAAGGTTGTCTAAATTGGAACTAGCTACTTTGGCATTAAGGCAATGGAAAATTTTGTTACAAGTAAATTGAAGCTTGAAAATATACTTTATTTAACACCTAAAAAAAGATAATTGGTGTTGTACCGTAAGACTATTATATGTTGAAATCATTGGGCTTGTTTTTTAAAACCAGTTTAAACCCTGAGGTAAACATTCAGTGTGATGGTAAGTCATTGGGCTTGATTTTTACAGCCAGTTTAAACCCTAAGGTAAACATTTAGTGTTATGGTAAGTCATTGGGCTTGATTTTTAAAACCAGTTTAAATCCTGAGGTAGACATTCAGTGTGATGGAGAACCTCTAGGAATGATTATAATAACATACATAAAGTCTAACAAAGGAAGCATTGCCTATAGCATTGCCAATTCAAAACCAAGCATAGGAACTAACAAGGATTGCTTTTGTCCTTACTCACTTTACTGTTTAAGGCCACATGTGATTGGTGTATTTTGCGCTGCCCAATACATCATTACTGTAGCTCAATGTATTTTATCGAAGGGGCAGATCTGATCTATGTACAACAGTCCTTCTTTAATCATCATTTGGGGGGTTTATAAATGCATTATTACCTCATTCAAATGGAGCTATAGCCACACAATAATTGGGACTGTTTTGTGAGTATACTTGCAAGGTTCACAAGTCTTATTATTGCTGTTATAATGTGTGGTATCTCTACTCTTTAGGCTCATTGATATACGATTGAAGAAATTACTTGATGAATTCAAGGTCATAACTTTTAACTGGATGGTATACTAATATTTGGAATGATAAATAGGAAATTAAGGATTGAATGTTAATATTTTCTTGTCATATCCTTGTCATAAGTACCTGTTACCTAGATTCCCAAATGGAGGATTTCGTGCAGTAGGAGTGGGATCCAACACATAGATGACAGGTGGATACTGTGTTACCAATGTTGGTATCATGCTTCTCAAATAAAATCGCCTTGGTATAAATAACAATTGTCATCCACTGCCATTTTTATTTCCACCCTAGGACAAGCAAAGCAAAGCAAACCAAGTCTGCACCTTGTAATAAAAAAATAGATAGCTCCACCTCCAAGAAAAGGAATTTTTGTATCTAGTGGAGTACGTGAAATTGAGAGGACATAAAAGATGATTGGTAGGAAAATGATTTTGCCTCTTGTTTGTAAGTTGTTTATACATGGATTTCTCATGAAACAATGACCTTATTATTATGAGTACAATGAATCATTATTTTCATACCATGAGGATTTACTTGGGGTAGGGCATTTCAATCATGGCGATTGTTCTATGTTTTAACACTACACCAGTGAGGGTCTAAACTCACCAAACTACCCCTCTTCCTCTCCAATTTAGATCCACAAAAAACCCCATAGAAGTAACTGCCAGAATAAAAAATCCAATGGAAGAGCCTTACAACATCTATCCAGAGAGAAACGTAACAAAAAAATGGCTGGAAGAACTAGGAGTAAAGATATGGTCGAGACGGTAGAGCGGGAAATGAAAAAGCTCAAATGGGAATGACACATTGATCAACTCGTCTACATCACCAAGGGATGTGTTCACGTGGTTATGTATGATTGCAAAGATGAGGTCTGGTTCTATGAAGGGGACCTCGTCAAATACCCAAAGTGGTTGGAGGTTGCTCTGTACTTTCAAGGGTTGTATGAGGAGCACAGTCGTTTTCTCGCATACGGGGACAAATTCTCTCTTTCAGGTCAGTAAATTCATGCCTTACACCCTCACCCATATGCCCTAAGCCACAAAACCCTAAACCCACAAATCCATACATCCTAAACTCTTCACCCTGCAACCCTAAATCAGGATTGAATAAATCACCACTCTTTATGTTGCTTCACTAGGCATTGTATTGTGCTTATCGTCTTTTATTTATTTTAAATTTTGGTTTTTATTATTATCCCTGTACATTGTGATTGTGGTCACCCAATAACAGTCTGATCTTGAACCCCTGCTAGCAAAGGCTTATAAGTTTTGCTGGGAAGCACCCTGGTGTTACATCCTTTTACTTCACTTGATTCATTCATTTTTTCAAGGAAACATTTTATAAGAAAAAATTATAGGTTTCCAAAGCTACGGGTACAAGTATGCCAATATTTGAAATAGGAAATGGGTATGTTAGAGGTACACATATAAAACATAACTAAAATTTATGGAAATCAATGATAAATTAATGATTCATAATCTTTTTCATATGAAATTCATCGTTCAGTTTCAAAGTCAAACATCTTCCATTCCTTGATCATTCATGATTCTTATTCAACCAAGTCAAACATTTTTACGCCGATAGGAATTTTCTTTCCTGAGGTCAGCTTTGTGAGGATTGATATTATTGAATATACACAGATGGTTTTATTTTATTTTTTATCTATTTAACACACATACAAAGAGACTTGAGAGAGAACTGTTTTAACAGATTGATGTCAAAAGAATTGAATACTTTCAATCTTGAAGAAGACAAGACATCAAGCTCTCAAACTAAAAAGCATAAATGGACAAGAGATGATGGAAAAATACTCACATCTACTTTTCTGCTTCCACCATGGGATAACCTTAAAGCAGAAAAAAAGATTGCAGAACTTTTGACAAACAGAATTCAGATTTCAAGAAATATGAAGAAGAAAGAAAAACTGTGATGGATGAACAAGGATCAAGATGGTCAATTGTTTTGTCAAAAATAAATGAATTTGGTTTAGAAATGAATGCTTTGTCAAAATCTGTTGCTTAAATAAACTGGGCTTCTTAAGTACAATACTTCTATAAAAGAGTTATCAGCACAGAAAAGTTAAAATATGTTGAAATAAACTGGGCTTCTTATGGCTATGTTGATTTTGGAAGTGTACCTACATGCATAATACTGGAAGGGATTTGAAGGATGGTATGATCATGGTCGTTGGCATTTAATGTTGACAAATCCCTTCTTGCTAATTTCAATTATGCTAACATGCTTATCCATTTTGGTCCGCTAATATGCTACCTGAGCATAGAACAGTAACATAGTACTCTAGGAGAGTGAATGATGCGTAGTCTTTGAACTGCTGGCCTGGGCTGTGATTCAATCATGGAATTTATGTATATTAAGGAGCACCATCAAAGATGTTTGTTTGGTGTGATGATTTTTCTGGTGCTGAAATGTCTTACTTAGTAAAGCTCTGCTCAAATAAGGTCTTGAAAGGTCTTGCCTGATCTCTGTTTAGGCAGATAAACTCATGGTATTGTCTTATCTATGCTCTGGTAGGTAAGGTCCTAAAAGGTATTGTTAACGGAGCTTTGAATACGCAAGCTTCTGCAAATTTTATCTGATGGAGCTCTATATAACTAAGGTCTTGAAAGTCTTATTTGACTGAGCTATGTTCAGGAAACATTTTGAAACATGCTAAGAAGCATAAATGTCTACCTTTGCAACAACAACAAGAAGGGGTTGGTTTAAACGTTAAAATTAGCAACACTGCAAAATAATTAATTCATAATATTAGAGCAATCCTAGGTTTTTCTAATTGAGATGTTTCCTTTAAGACGTGAAAGTCAAAATAAAGACCAAGGTGACCCTAAACAACAATGGTTGACAACTCATTGGATTTGAGTTGTGTTCCCTATAAACTTAAACAAAAGAGATTTCTTAAAAAACCTTGACAACTTATTTGATTTGGTCTAGAAGAAGGGACACAATTGGTTTTTGAAGTCTGAAAGCATACTTAACCCATTTTATCACTACCATTAAGTCATTAAAGACTTGAAGCTTTCCACAATTTAATTAATGGAAAATTTTAAGAGGAGTTTAGGGCAGACTAATACCTAGATGTTCTTTAAAATAAACTCAAAGAAAGATTCCCACGATGGGTGCTACCTCACTTAAAGCCACATGGCATGCCCATTATTTAGAGCTTGGTAGATGGTATTTGGTCTTGAATAGGATTTAAGTGGGCATTAAGTTTTTTGGGTTTTCTTACAAAAGCACTATATATCTTCCCATTTATGCCATTGTTTTTAAAGGCATTACAAGTAACTTCATCTTTGAACCAAGCTCTCTTTGGACTTCTCTGTTTGAATTTACTCTTAGAAATATCAAATACTTGTCAAACCTCTCCAACTGAAACAATAATTCTCATATGGAAAAAGTTGAGATTCATATGATGGTCTATCATTCAACACTAAATTTTCATTATAGGCATCACATAGTCAAAAACTAACACTGAAATGCATCGACAATTTCTTACCATAAATATGATTATAGAATAGTTGAGTTGATACAGTGGCTTGAATAACTTGGTGAGATACGATTCGTACATTTATTGGTAATCAAAGGGGAACTGAGGCTCCTCAATAAATAATCTAGATGAGAAACTCTTTCCCAAGTAAAGGGATTCCATTCCCAACTTTCTAAAGACAAGGGAAAATAATATCATTTCTCAAAATTTTTCTCTCCGATAATTATAATTATACTCTTTGTTTTCTCTACTTCTGCAAAAGTAGCCATGGATAAAATATATTTCTTTGATGAATGGGCTAAGTGGAGTCATTGGTTACTTTGATTCTCGTGCCATTTTATACCGCATGTTCACTTATTTGAAACTCATGACTTACCGACGTTTGTGAATATGGAGTAGGATAACTGATAAGTTTGTTATTTTATGATAACTCATAGCATTAGTGTTCATTCTATAGGTTTAAGTCAAACAAAACATAGTCATTTTTCCTGCATTTTGGAGAAGCATGTCTTTTATGCCGTGCATATCATAGAAAAGTCATCCAAGTTTCAATGGATCTTTGCTGGTGTCCATATTCAATACAACCAATGCACTATTTAGATTTAAGGCACCGTTACATATAGTCATGCATAAACATGAGTTGATGGATCATCACACCCTCAATTTGAACATGTCCATTGGGTATGCTGCATATCACAGTTTAGATGGTTTGCTAGGTATATACGCATATATTGCACATTTAGGCACATACAAGCATGGAAAATTGATGGATGACCACACCCTCAGTTTGAATCTATGGATGTAAGGTTTGCTTCCAGTGAAAGGTGCATATTAGAGTCACCTGAATTTACACTGCTAATGTCCCTATTCAATGTATCCAATGCACCAGATTCAATCCACTGTCACACATATAGGAAGTGGAACATACAAACACCAAAATTTGATGGATCACTGCACCCTCAATTTGAACCTATAAATGCAAGGTTTCCTTCTAGTGGAAGGTGCATATTAGATTCACCTGAGTTGGGACTGTTAGTGTACAGTTTAATATACCTGATGCACCATCTAGATTCAATCCATGGCTACACATTTGTCCACATAAATGCAAACAGTTGATGGATAACCAGAACCTCATTTTGTATGTTTGAGTGTAAGAATTGTTTCTAGTATATTTTTATGACAAACGCAAGAAGGTATTTTGATATAGTGTGGTTTCTCTTGTATTTTTTAGGTTTTAAACAAATGCAAGAAGCATTCAGGTATGGAAACAATTTAAAGCTCTGTGGAAAAGAGTTTGCTAGGCTTGCAATCTGTAATGCCAGTTTTCCATTAATAAGGCTAGAATCTGTTGCCTCATGGGCACCAAATTTAATTGCCAAATCTCCTGGAGACTCAACAGTACCTCCAGGCTCCATTGCAAAATATTTCAGAATCTATAGATTTGTCAAGATTCCAGAATTTGCAAGTTTTGGCTAGAGATGTAATTATTGATAAATACTTTGTTTGCAATTGTTTCAATCATCTATTAATGGATTGGATGATAATGAATCATGGTTGACAGCTCATTGTATCATCTAAAACAATATCATGGGCACTGATATTGTCTTCAATTGTGTCAATTGATGTATGATGGATTAATAGTCGTTAGTTTGGCTACTTATCATACACTGTCAAGAGTGTTCACTAATACTGTGTTATTACCTTGAATTATCAAATGTATATATATACTGAAATATTTTCTTTACTCTTCTTGATGTTCTTTTCTGCATTTGTGAAGTGCAGGAAATGTCTTCAAATTTGTACCATTTTGGCCAAACCATACAGTGCTATCATGTCTACTCCTTGAACAAGACTTTTGTTAATGTGAGAAGTTAGAACTATATAAATCGTCATCAAATGTTTGTTTTCCAAGCTACTTTGACAACCTATGCTAGCACAATTATGAACTTTGGAACCACATGGACAGCGAGTAATTCCAGATTATGACTACACATTGGCTTCTTTTCTTCATCAGATATATTTCTCCCATGCAATGGCATTTAATTTTCTGATTTTTCAATACATTGAAGTGCTCCATTTTTTTTTGGCTCACTTCAATATCACACCTTTTTTTCCTCGCTTCCCCGCTAACAACTACCTTAACAACGTATTATTGCACCTTCCTTGGGGCAATTGCTAGTATTTACTTGTTATTTCTTCCTCATGATAGACTTTTACCCACTCACCCATTGTGCTCAACACGAAAGAGGTAGTGTAGTACTATAGAGGACTTATAATTTCTTTGACTCATCATGAAGCTAGGACTAACCAACCCAGTGTCACACTTAGCATTTAATTTTTACCAGCGAAGACTCATTCACCATCAATGAAGCCACACATTACATTTTTAATTAGAGATAGTATAAAGGTCTAATGATGAATTTTTAAAGGTGCACCTTTCTTACATCCCATTAATTTCAGTGATGCCTTTGCATCTACGCCATTTGCACAGTACAAAAGTTTGTAGTGAAAAAAACCTCTCATCATTGTATGATTTCTTTCTTTCTATAGGAAAATAAAAATAAATTATATGTATAGAAAAAGAAAATCCCAAATTTATAATGGTAAAATTATATAAATTAAAAAAAAACTATATTAGTGTGATAAAACAAGAAAAAACAAAACATTTATTTTTGTATATGTTATTTTTTGGAAAATTATATGTTTAAATAAATTCTTTAAAAAAAAGGAAGAAAAAAATAGTTTTATTCCAAAAGAAAACCTAAAAAAATGCAATCATCTTCTTAAGAAATAAGATATAAATTAAGTAAAGTCATCCATAACCATGAACAAAATAACCCATAAGATTTATAAAAGAAAAAGCACATTGTTTTGGCCAACTTTTTAGTGACAAAAAAAGTCTTCCAATGAGGGCTCATAATGTCACGGCCACGTTTTTCAACACACCTAAGTGGTGACACACTTGGGCAAGGTGTCATGGACTTGACAGTTTGACAAGATGTTGCGCTTTTGCTTGGCAAAAGATAGCAAGCGCCCACACTCACCACCGACATGGAGCGCTGGGAGTGTGGCGCGCCCCAAGGTCAATGCCCACATGACTTAGCACGAGCGCCCTTTGGTGACGACGGAAAACGGGTGCTTTGATGACAAGCACCTTAGCACAGTGGAAATAGGCAGTTTGGACAGGAAGCGCCTTAGCGCACTTAGCAGTATGGTGGTGAGCGCTTCGGCAAGGAGAGCCGACATGACAGGCATACGGGTGCTTGGTGATGAGTGCCTCGTGACGGTGACGAGTGCACGGCCCCTTTGAGGCACGCAACCCTTGAGCATGCAGACAGACGAGCAGGCTGGCAAGGGCATTCGGAAAACAGGCACGCAACCGTTGGTGTGGGTGCACGGCCCTTGTGTGTCAACGAACAAGCATGTAGACATTTTGAGCGTGCGGACAGTTGAGTGCTCTAGTATATGAGTGCTTCGGCAGTTGGACCAGTAGGCATGCAGATGACGGTAGTTGGAAGATGGGCGCGTGCGCATGACGACAAGGTTAGCAATGAACGACGAGCGTTTGGATGGGCGCTTCGGCATAAGTGATGGGCACGTGACCCTCTTGAAGTTGTGGCAAGTGGAACCTTGAACGCCTAAGTTAAGTGGACCCTTGGTGCATTGGCATGTGGACGCATCAACAAAACAGTTAAGCAGGCAAGTGCGGTTGGAAGTTGACTTGGCAAATCGAGAAGAGGTGACTTGTGCGGTAAGCAAGGTGGCAAGTTAACTTGGACAAGGCACCTAAAGAAGCCTACAAATAAAAGAAGTGTTAAGTCATTTCAGATCATCCAATCCAAGGGGATCCAAGAAGTAGCCAAGTAGCTTTGCTCCCAAACGGCCTTTGGCAGCATCAAACAAAGACACAGTTATGAAGCAAGGAGATGAAGCATGGTGGCTGAGGGTTTTCTGAGTTTTCTCTGCGGTCTTTATAGCTGGGTGTGCTAGCTGCGGTGATGCTAGTGCGACACCTTTTTGCATTAAAGGAATTTCGGGGTCTAAAATGGGCCTCCCAAGGAAAATAATAAAATAATAGTTAAAATAATAAAATAATATTTATTAATTTTGGAGGAAGAAAGAAAAAAACTACTTTTTGTGTTCGTATTTTCGACATATCTCCCTGTGTTTTTACTCAAGTTTCAATTGGGAGAGCTCGTTGGATGCAGAATTTGATTCTGCATCCAACGAGTACCCACACTGCATACTTTTGACGGACCTCGCTACCCTGAAAACAAGAAATACCTGAAAAAACGTGATGATGATGATGTCATTATCATGTTTTTTCAGGTATTTCTTGTTTTCAGGGTAGCGGGGTCTGTCAAAAGTATGCATTGTGGGTACTCGTTGGATGCAGAATCAAATTCCGCATCCAACGAGCTCTCCCGATTGAAATTTGAGTAAAAACACAGGGAGATATGTCGAAAATACGAACAAAAAAGTACCTTTTTATGATAAATATGTCAATTCAACCATTATGGTTGACTCATTTTATTGAAATTCTATTGGTTCTTGAATTCCAACTCACAAGAACTTATTTTGGCAAGTTTTCTTATAAGGCCCATTTTAGACCCCAAATTTCCTCTAATGGTTGTTTTACCTTCTTGATGTATTATGCGTTTTAACCGGTTTTGGTGCCCATGGGAGTTTTAGCCGAGTTAAGGGATCTCCCACTCTTGTTTATACAATCAGTTACAGAGGGTGTGTGATGTGGCAACCTCACCCATATTTCTTGTTGTCTTTTCTGGTTAAGTGTTGGCTGAACATTAACTAGGTTAAATGATAAACTCTGAATAATTCTAAGTGTTAAGAAATCGATTCCGCATATTGGGTTTAGGCATAGTCAGTAGGTTAGGCGCTTGGGTGGGAAAACCCCCAAGCGGCCTTCCTGGCAGTGCCGCATGTCCCATTTCGGTCGTTGAAGACTAGCGCTAGATTGGGGCTGTGATAGGTGGTATCAGAGCAGTTTTCGCTTTGCGAAAACATTGAGGCAGACTTGTTGCCGGCCGAAGGTAGTTTCACGGAGGAAGCTACAGTTCGGAAGGTTGCTCTGTAGAGCACCTTGAAGATATAGAACGCTAAGTAAAATGGACGTTTGGTGAAGCATCTGTAAGTGGCAGCCGGAGGTGCGCTTGGAAGGTGGTGTCCACGGGAGGACGTGCCGCAGTAAGAAGTGTTCCGTAGTTTTAAGACGCGCTCAGAGGAGCACTCCACAGTGAAGGTGCACACACCGCGGCAAGAAGGGCGCTCGTAAAACAAAGGCATCCACAGGATGCACACTCAAGACAGAGGCGCGCTTTGTGGAGATGCGTGTGTCGCAGTAGGCAACACACTCCGTAGTAGGCAGCGTGCTCCGCAAGAGCGCCGGTGAAAGGGTCACCCAGAAAGGCACAACAGTGCGCACAGTTGGACATGTGCTGCACGCTCAATTTTGGGCACTCAGTTAGAAAAGGTGGCGCGTCGGCTTGGTGGTGCGTTTTGTGAACGGAGAAGTGCGCCGGTAAGGGTGCGCTCCATAGATGGAAGTGTGCACAAGTTGAAGTGCGCCAAGGAAAACAACGAAAGTGGGCCTGCGGAAAAATGCGCCTTGTGTTTTGACAGTTTTCAGGCTAAGGCATTTTTGACAGTTTTTGGAGGCTTTTGGTGGAAGTGCTCCACACTCGCAAAGGGGCGGCTTTGTTGTTTGCGAGGGCATTGCTGAAAATGACTAAGTAACAGAAGTGATCTATTGTGGAGAATGGAAAACTCAGGATGGGGGACTATTGAAGTGCTCTTGGATAAAGTGAAGCTTCATTGGATGGCTGAGCTAGATGTTCCTGCAACAAATAGGTCCGCGACAAGTGACTCCAATTTGATAGAGAAGCTAGAAAGCGTGATGAAGAAGTGCTAGGAAGAGTTCAAGGAAGGAATGAAAAAGGAATTCTGTGACTTGGATTCGTAGCCAAAACTAGACACGGTTCGGTTGCCGACCCCCACAAACCATGTGACAGTAGGGAAGAATGCTTAAGAGGGAGCTCGTTGGAAGCAACTGAAAGTGACAAAAAAGAGGATTGTTTCTTGCTATGTGTGTGAGAAAGACCATTATGCAAGGGACTTCCTGGACATAGCAGACCGTGGTCCAGAAAACACACCGGAAAGGTTGGCAGTTTTGAGGATGGAGGCAAACCCTCAACCTACAGCGGTGGAAGCTTTCATAGCAGACATAAAGGGAAGTCAGGTGGACAACCCATTGAGTTTGAATTTTATGGAAGCTACGATGAGTGGCCTTAAAGTTTCCGCACTTGTTGACATAGGATCAACTCACAGTTTGGTGAGTAGTCGCACGGTTTCATCACTTCATAGTTTGCTGGAGAGCAGCCAAACACGGTTCAAGGCAGTGAACTCAGAGATGGAGTTGGTGACGGGGAGAGTTGTTGTAGCTCCTCTTACAGTTGTAAGAAGGAAAGGGTGAGTTGACTTGAAGGTTGTTCCATTGGACGATCATTCGGTGATCTTGGGATAGGAATTCCTTCGGTTGGCTAAGGCAGTGTCGGTTCCACACATAGGTCGCTTGGTGTTCTTGGGAGAGGCTAGATCATGGAGCTTGCCTTTGACGATGAAGAGCAAGTTGGGACGTATGCCTTGGATGTCTTCTGTTCAGATTTGTGAAGAGCCTAGGAAGAACAAGAACTTGGCTCAACGTAGTAGTTGGTAGCAAACCACTTCGGTAGAACAAGGCAGAAGAGGTACCTATGCGAAAGTTGTTGGTTCTATGGAGAGAACATAGCTTTCATTGGAGGGACAACTAAAGGAATTCCAACGGGAGGTTGACTTGTGGCGGGTTCGAGAGAAGGAAACACAGGCTAAGTCAAGACCTGATGATGAGGGGAAGCACGTTGAGGTGTTGAACCTTGGAAATGAAGAACAATTGATTTTGGGGAAGAATGCTCACTGTGACGGAAGCACCAGTGAAGGCATTCCATTATGTGATATGACGGACATAGTAGAGTTCTGTGTTCATGCGATGGGCATTTCGGAATCAGAGCTAACTCATGAAAAGTTGGCTAAGGTTTGATGTCATCCTAGTGAAATGGAGGTAGTCCTTTTGCTATTAGAGAGCAAACACTTGCGAGAGAAGGTGAAGGCTAAGGAAGCTGTTGATGTTAGCGCTTCGTTGTTGCAAGCGACACCAGAAACAACAGTGACTTTAGGAATCTTGGAGGTTTGCTACGAAGCAAGAGACCCATTTGAAGGGTTGAGCAAGAATGCGAAGAAAAATTCCAAAGGGAAGTTGTGACTGGAAAATTCTAGAGAAAAGGATTTGTTAGGATTATCCAATGGTTGTGAGGAGGCAGTGGAGGTGAGCACGTTTGAGTTTGATGATGCTGGGTTTGACTGGTACTTAGCTCGCTTGAAGGAGCTTAGTAATCATGGTAAATTGGCCAATGTTGCACATAGATGCATATGTTATGAAGATTTGGGCGGTGATGGCCTTGGGCATCGCCCAACTCTTCCAACTTGATCATGAAGTACTTAGGTTCACTACTACCAGCGACGGTAGCGAGGCCTTAGGCACCTTGTTGCGATGACCTAGAAAGACAGAAAATCGCCAAGGAAAAGACATGTGGTCTTATGTGAAAAATGAAGTTGGCTAGAGGACGCTGAAAAGAGCCAAGGAAAGTTTATTCTGGAACGCAGAAGTTTGTCTTGTGAGGAGACACAGTGACTGGATTAGCTACCCAATAGCTCAAGTCACAGGGGCCCAACAAATGGAAATGGGAAGGAATGCAAGTAGTACTGGTTGCAAAATAAGTGGTCAAAAGCGTGGCTATTGATAAAATATGAATAGTTCAGACATTGTGGTAGGTATGACAGAGGTCATGCAAAGTGTTGCAGCAGATGGTGCGTTGCCGGGATGGCAACAATTTTAAGTGGGGGAGGTTGTCACAACCACGTTTTTTAGCACACCTAAGGGGCGGCACACTTGGGCAAGGTGTCATGGACTTGACAGTTCAGCAAGATGTTGCGCTCTCACTTGGAAAAGATATCAAGCGCCCACACTCACCACTAGCATGGAGCGTCGGGAGTGCGTCGCGCCAAGGTCAGCGCCCATGTGACTTAGCACAAGCGCCCCTTGGTGACGATGGCAAATGGGTGCTTTGATGACAAGCACCTTAGCGCAATGGAAATGGGAGGTCTGGATGGGAAGTGCCTTAGTGCACTTAGCAGTATGGTGGTGAGTGCTCTGGCAAGGAGTGCCCACATGACAAGTAGAAGGGCGCTTGGTGATGAGCACCCCGCGACGGTGACAAGCATGTGACCCCTTTGAGGCACGCGACCCTTGAGCATGTGGACGGACGAGCAGGCTGGAAAGAGCGTTAAAAAAATGGGTGCATGACCCTTGGTGTGGGTGCGCGTCCCTTATGTGCGGATGAACTGTTTGAGCGTACGGACAGTTGAGCGCTCTGGCAGTTGTACCAGCGGGCATGCGGATGGCGGAAGTTAGACGACGGGCATGCGCGAACACTGGAAAGGTTAGCAATGAACAACAGGTGTTTGGATGGGCACTCCAGCAGAAGTGATGGGCACGCGGCTCACCATTGGTATGGGCGCGTGACCCTCTTGAAGCTGTGGCAAGTGGACCCTTAAACGCCTAAGTTAAGTGGACCCTTGGTGCGCTGGCATGTGGACGCATCAATGAAATGGTGAAGTGGGCAAGTGCGGTTGGAAGATGTCTTGGCAAGCCGACAAGAGGTGACTTGTGCAATAAGCAAGGTGGCAAGTTAACTTGGATAAGGCACCTAAAGAAGCCTATAAATAAACGAAGTGTTAAGTCATTTTAGATCATCCAATCCAAGGGGATCCAAGAAGTATCCAAGTAGCTCTGCTCCCAAACGGCCTTTAGCAGTAGCAAACGAAGACATAGTTATGAAGCAAGGAGACAAAGCATGGTGGCTGAGGGTTTTCTGAGTTTTCTCTGTGGTCTTTATAGCTGGGTGTGCTAGCTGCAGTGATGCTAGTGCGACACCTTTTTGGTTGTTTTACCTTCTTGATGTATTATGTGTTTTAGTCGGTTTTGGTGTGCACGGGATTTTTAGCCAAGTTAATGGCGCTCCCACTCTTGTTTATAAAATCAGTTACAGAGGCTCTACGGTGTGGCAACCTCACCCATATTTCTTGTTTTATTTTTTGGTTAAGTGTTGGATAAACATTAACTAGGTTAAACAATAAATTCTGAATAATTCTAAGTGTTAAGAAATCGCTTCTGTATATTGGGTTCAGGCGTAGTCTGCAGGCTAGGTGCTTGGGCAGGAAAACCCCCAAGAGACCTTCCTGGCAGTGTCACGCGTCCCATTTCGGTCTTTGAAGACTAGCTTTGGATTGGGGTCGTGATACATAATACCATAGATCTTAGATCATAAACTTTAACTTTGTGTAGGCCATTGATCAATGATTTCTTTGTCAAATACATCTATCTAGCTATGTGGATAGCCAGTTAGATATTATCTCAGATTTTGGACTTGTTTGGCCATATCAACAAAATTAACCCAACTGTAACAAGTAAAAAACAGGGATTCATTTCATGGTCCTCCTATCTTGTTATTCTTAAATGCATCTTGATTAAGATTTAAATAAGCTTAAGTTAAAAGGTGGTTAAAGAAACTGGTAATAATTTGTTTTTGTTTTTCATATCAGTTTTTGTTTTTCTTTTATTTATTAAATACTATTTGTTTTATGTTAATATTAACTCAAACAATCTGGTATAAATAATGGATATAAAATTATATATTTTAGCATTTATTTAACAACTATCCATCTTCACAAAATTAAGTGGTTGGTTGTGTCTATAAATATTCACCGACCACTTTAAGTATTCATTGAACCTGCAAGTATTTTTAGTTCATCATATAATGGTCTTAAGAATATATTATAGACTATTTTTCTCTTTTCATCCACTTAATAACTGTGGAAATATAACTCTAAAACCAATTTGAATATCAGAAAAAAGGACATGTAGCTTAGATATGTTGTTAAAGCAAGATCCTAAATTAGCTTTGAAATTGTGAATTTCTTACCATACAAAAGATTTGGTAATAATGCAGCTAGTCCTTGTCTGCAACTAGAGAAAACTTACTTATTGTAGCACTTTAATAGTTTGTAGCATGGAATGAGGTACATTCATTCATTACCTTCTCTATCATATTTTTGGCAGAAATTTTATCAGATGATTAAATTTGTAAAAATAAATTTTTTGAATCTACTCAAATGGTTTAAATTGCAATTTTGAAGCACATAAATATATCATTTGAACAAGAAGATTACTAGAAAAAATGCAGAAAATGGATTGTGTCAATGTAGATGATGAACGATAAACGATGGATTAGTTGTGTTTCCTCGTCATTGAGGGATCATTGAACCCATGGCGATGTGAGAGTTAGTTTTCCTTTGATGAATTGACTTAAGTTATGTGAGAGAAGTTGGTTTTTTTTTCATTGGAAAAAAAGATGTGAGAGAAGTTGATGTTTTAACACTAGACCTAATTTACAGAAAGATGTTAAAAAAATACAACTAAATGAATGTTAATTGGTATATATTTATTTTAAACTAGCAACAACCACATTAATAGGAAACACATGCTCCTAACCATTAGGTTCCAATTGCAGTTCATGTATAAGTCATAATTGGGGTTGAAGTTAAGCTAATACTTGTATCATCAATGGAGTTAAGGTCATAGTTGTATATATTAATCGAATAGTTGTATATATTAATGGAATAGTTGAAGTTGAAGTTGATTTTTTCCAACCAATAGTTGTATCTAGTAGTTAATTTAAAAATTAATATATTGGCAAATGTAATTAAAGTAAAAGTCATTATTGGACTTGACATTGAGCTAATAGTTACATTGATAGATGCTTTTATTTGAGATTTGGGGTGGACTATGACATATGCTTTTTCATCTACGAAACAACTATAAAAAATGAATATAGAAAATAATTGGATAACTGATGAATGGATAAATGGTAGCAATGCATCGATAACTCATAGTTGATGAATGGATAACCAAGAGTTCATGACATATAACTAGAAGAATGTGCGATTAAAAAGAAAAAGAATATAAAAAATAACTTGATAAATGGATAACAAGAAGAATGTTGATGATAACATGTAGCTTGGCATGGATAACTCACAGTTGGACCATTTAACTAAAAGAATATGAGGAATAAAAAAATCTCCATTCCATAACTATCTCTCAACCATTTGATCCCTATGGACATCCACAAAATATATGGGTGTGCTAGTTGTATCATCAATGGAGTTAAGCTCATAGTTTCATGTATTAATTGAATAATCGTATCTAACAATCAAATAATTTTTTATTTTAATTTTGTTAAATAATATTCTTAATAACATGTCTTTGAATTTAATATTTAAGAATCCAAATTGAATGCATTTCTAACCAATCAAATTGGTTTAAATGACCAATTTTACACCTGAATATGAATCTTAGTATGCCTTGATGTTACGTATTGATTCATTAACCATTTCATACCCTAGGATTAAAACCATAAAGTCAAGTTGTTATTCACCGAATAATATTATCTTTCAGGTGGTCGTTGATAGTCGACCACATTCGGGGCATAACAACAAGGAGAAACCCAAATACCATGGAAGCAATAATACACATTCGAAAACCATAGTAGAACCCAAAATCCATATCCATCCACTTGGATTTAGTACTAATGATGAGTTCCTTGTTAATTGCGATGTTATCCATGAATTCAGAGACATGGTCTTACCAGACTTTGAGCTCGAGCAAAATGGAATACTTAGCTCTTGTATGTAGCATGAAGATGACATAATAGGCCAATGTTCAAAGCCATGGTTGTCTTACTTTGGTTGGTTTGACTGCATTGCACAGTTGTAATCTTAATTCCAAAAAGTGTTCACCGCTGTATGAATTGGTGGTGAATGTAGAGAGAACTAGTAACATCCTAACCTCCTTTAAAAAAAGAATCGAAAACATAATTGTATATATATGGAAAAATTAAACATGTAATACTAAATGTATATTTGCTAGATGCCCAACTACCAGATGTAGGAGTTTATTAGGAGTTTTGAGGAGTAACTAGACTCCTAGATGTCAACTCCAAACCTCAGTGAATACTTGTTTGTACCTGAAAGAGCTACCGCAAGGGCCAGAAGAAACCAAGGAACCACGTCGTTGATAGCAGTTGTGCCCACATCTCCAGTGAGAAGCTTACAAGGGTGCTACTGTTTGGGAAAATTATGTTCTTGTAAGTTTCACTGCGCCCAAGAACATAAGGATCGAGAAGATTTCCACCATGGATTAACAAAAAATAACACAGTTACCAGAATCCAAAGTCAAAAGCAACAAGGAAACTCATATGAGGCGGGGACATTAAAAACACATGAACAAACGAAACTCCAAGATAATACAATAGGGGCGAGCAAAAGTTGGTAGAAGTTGCTAGCTGAAACCATTATGGAACAATGTAGTTACACTTGCTCATTATACCTCCCAAGATTGACTTCCACCTTGTTTCCATGACCGATGGAGCGTTGTCGTGTAAGTTAGGGTGGTGGTGTGTAAAATATTGGGATGATTTATCAAAGAACTGGGATGAAATGAAGTTACAATTATGCTCTGATATTATGTAAGGTTTTTTGTTACACCAAAATTTACAAATATTGATAAACATTTGAAACCAAACACAAAACCCTATCATCAATACTTTCTCAAAAATGAATCAATTATACTATGCAATTGTACCCATACTCCAACACTCTCATCTTCATCTGCCTCTAGCCTAAAAATACATGTAGTCGTGCAAACTATAACATGCAACTTGGATAGTAATCATGCCAACTATAACATGTAGAATCCAACTGTCGTTGGCTTTAAATTATTATTTAAGTTTGATATTTTCTTTGACAAAACAACACAACATTTAGAGTCCTAATAGTACATGCTTGGCATTGTCCAAAAGAGAGAAAATTCAAACTAATCCCAGCGCACCGTGTCATGTTGTTTGTATTGGCATAGTTTTTTTTATAAAAGAAGAATGAAAATTTTATAAATTGTTTTATTTGTTTCAAATTCAAATCCCAAGACAGATTAATTGATTTAGACATGTGTCAAAAGTTAAAAAATCTATCAATTGTCTGGATTGATTGAAAATTCCATATCTGCATGAACTTTTCCAGTGTTTTTTAAGCTTTTGTATTTCATATTTTATTGTGTTGAATGCAGAGGTTCATTGGTGTAGTTATTTAAGATGTGGGGATTATGAGATCTAATTGTTTAAAAGAAATAAACCTGAGCTTCTCTGGTGAGTGTCCAGGATTGTTGATTTTCATGTTCAAAAGAAATAACCCTGATCTAAAGAAATAATTGTCACATGCCCCAATTTGAAAAACAATTTTACGTTTCTAAGAAAACATTATGTTATATTTTATGTTAAAGTTTGTGATTAATGACCAAGTGGGGTAAAGAATAATTAAATGTATTGAGAAATATTTTATTAATAAATCAATAAAAGGTGAGACAACAGCTTAGGGAAGCTGTTAAATGAGTGTTTACTGGTCACTTGGTGGAGGAGATTGGGTTGAGAGCATATTGACAAGTGGCATCATCCTCAAACTACTTCTAGTTGTTGAAGGTGGCAACTTCCCTATAATTGTGGTCATGATTCCCCAAGAAAGTGGAATAGGAGCAGGTGAATCATTAAGTAAAAACTGACCCAAAAGACCTAGGCATGCTAATAAAACTTCCCGTTGAAGACAGCTAAGGCTGCTCATTATGGATTTATGATCATTCTGAGTGAATGAAGTGCACATGTGAATTTGATGGAGGGGACTAGCTGAAGTGAGTTTGAGGGGATAAGTGTTGAAGATTGAACTTGTGTAGCTATTCTAAGCTGGATTTCTTACACCTGTAAGCCGGAGGGAGTTACTGCTAAATACTCAGTAGATTTGCAGAGGATCTCAAGATTACATCTCTCACCCTGTGCTCTACCAGGAGGATCAGGAGACAACCTCGGGGGTCCTGAGAACTATTGTTCAGCTTTTCTTCAGGAGTTGGTTGGAAGGAACAACCTCCTTAAGATATTGTCACCTCATCTATTTAACAGGTTCTACTTGTTCAAGTTCAGTTAATATTTTTTTTCTGCATCATAAAATTTTAAGAGTTTTGCATGAATGCATATATTGATATTTTATTTCTATTAGGGTTAAGTAAGAAGAATTATTAATGGGGTGAGAGGTAGTAACTTGTTAGTTTAGGGTTAATCAGTAGAGATATTGCTGAGTTAACTAATAGATAGGAAAATTACCAAACTGTATTTTTCCACGCTCTTGCAAGGTAGTACTCTAGTACAGCAAGTATCTTTAATTCAAATAAGTAGAATTAAATAAAATTGTTTGGAGATGTATATGAATTACTTTTACAGGTTTTTGTGTACTTAAATTACAGAACTTTAGCTGTATTTGTATTATCTAATGGAAGTAGTTAAATTATCTAATTACAGGTAGAAGAACAAATTTAAATAATACATAGTACTAGTATGCGTAATATTTATATAGTAAAAACTAGTATAGTTACAATTTATAGATCTAGTAAGTATACTTACGTAAATAATTTAGGAACAATAAAATATTTAAGCTAGGTTTAACTAGTTAGTCATTCATTATAACTAGGTTTACTGTAAACAAAGAAATTACTAACGCTGTAAACCTTTAGAAATAATTAGGGTTTATAGAATATATGTACTAACACCCTATGGTAAAATTCTAATTTATAAATACAAAAGCTTACCAAATATTAATTCAAAAATTTTAGAAAAGAAATGTAATTTCTTTTACAATATCAAACTTAGTCTTTTAAATAAATAAAAAATATACAGTATTATCATTTTTTTATTGCTATCAAAATAATCCATGACCAAAGATTATCAACCATCAGATACGACTATGAAAGCCCTTTACTTTTTTGGAATTTACATAACTACGACCATTCTTTCTCCTGTAAAACCCTAATCAAAATCTTCAAGAAACCACCGAGTGGCCTGACAAGCAAAGTCACGGCTTGAAGCCAGAATTGTTAGAATAATCAACCCATAGTATTTACCCACTTAGACATTATTTCATTTATTTTGTCTTATTTGCCTAGTCCATGAGTCCCACCATGTGCAAGT
>LPNX010286284.1:41857-59347 GCA_001517045.1 Pseudotsuga menziesii | reverse complement strand
TATATATATATATATATATATTATTGAGGAAATTGCTACATGTATATATATGTGTATACCTTATTGCATATGGACAACCGTTATAAAATTGAATACCCATATTAATGGAATACGATTCTGTCCTCTATATCAGCCATGAGTTTAGGAGCCGTTGCAGGATATTTTAGTCTCTGTTTGAATTATCTTAAACTCATCTTTTAGTTTTCTTTGATTATGGGAAAAGACAGTAATGAGGGAGACGGTTATTAGGATTTTTTTTTTGAAGGCCTTTAATTACTCTCCACGATTGAAGTTAAGGGACGTTGAACCAACAGTTTTTTCCTGAACAAGCCCAGCTCTAATAGAGGAGGTAATTTAGGGCATGATTAGGCATTGATAGAGGAGGAAAACCGCATGCGACTACCAACTTTTTCCATCTATAAATACCCTTAGTGATTTGATTGTGGGGGGGGGGGTTGGTGGAAAGAAGGAAAAGAGCTGAGGACTATGAAGGAGAGATCTCCACAGGAGAATGACCTCGGCATTTTTATGCACCATTGGAGGAGAGAAATCTATGCGATACACTCTCTGTTACTTAAAAGAAAGATGCGATCAATTATCAAGTTGCTAGAAAATCAAAGAGCGGAGGATGGATGGAGAGGAGGTTCCATTATCCTAGGAAATGGACGAGAAGTATGGAGCAAGAGATCCTCAACTCTAGGTGTATGATCGTGTATGTTTAAGGTATGAATCTAGGTATGAATCTGAGCTTGATCAGCTTGATCAAATTCTGTCATTATATGTTAATGGGTGAACCTGCACTTAATCAGTATTGATTCACGATTTCTTATCCTAGATGTGTATTGTATAAATCCAAAATAAATCAGTATCGGATGCGATTGTATAGCTTGAATGCTTATCGTTATGGGTCATAGATTAAAGAGTGCCGACTCGTTCCAAGCCTGCTTATATATAGATCTGATTGTTGGTTTGATCTTGAAAGCCTTTCTACCTTCCTTTTATAACTTTATGGACCCATGCTTCCTGTTCTTTTTTTAGACGCCAAGCGTTGAATTTTTTTGTGTTTGATTGCCTACAAATCGTTTGTGATGATGCCAAAGGCTGTGGGAGATCCCCTCGAATCACTCATTCATCCCAATATGATTTAGGGCTACTACCTGCTAGTTGGATTAGTTTATGATCCTTTTTAGATTACATGTTTTCATGGTCTGACTAATTGAAGCCTTTTTTTATGTAAATATTTTTCGTGGTTGCTCCCTTTAAAAACCCATAACTCCAGTAACCAGATGTGTACATTAGTTGAAGGAATTTATGTCTCCTAAGTTATGTCTTCCGTGATGCTGGCTGTTAACACCCAAAAAAGGTTCAATACCTCATCTACCCCATCACATGGCTCATTTGTCCATTTTCATACCATATTTCCATCAAAAACCCATAAAACCATCTAAAAAGCCTCCAAAATGCTTAAAATGCCTCCAAAAGGCCATAAAACCCTCTTTTCCTCCAAAAAAATATCCAAAATTCCTCCAAAAAGAAAAAATATCCAAAAAGGAAGAAAAAATATAAAATAATGAGGAAATGAGGAAAAAACCCTAAAACAGCTGAAACCCTAACCCTAAACCGCATGGTTTCCAACTATAAATAAGGGGTGGAGATCCCTTATTTCATATCCACAATCACAAGTATCCTGCCTCTGCCAAAATTGCTCTTGAAATCCCAGCTCACCATTGAGCCGCTTTCACCGTGAGAGCCCCTTTTGGCCCATTCCCACCATTGGAGAAAGAGAAGAAGCAGCTTGAAGCTCAAAGCCACCAACTCGGATCACCGCAAAGGACTTCACCAACCTTCACATTGGAGGTCAGATTAATACAAAATTACTATTTACTTTTTACTGTTTTGCTTCATGAACGTATTCAAATTTAGTTTTTTATTTCAGTTATAGCTTTTAATTCACATATCATTGAACTGCTACTAAGGAATCCATTGTCCTTAGTAGGTACTCATTCATACAAGCTATGGGTAAAACCCTAGCAACAGTTTTGGCGACTCCGCTGGCTTTTTAATTTATTTTATTTTCTGTTTTTGTCCTTTCGGCTGTCATTTTCGGCCGCCATAAACCGTCGTTTTTTCCTTCACAGTCACGTTCCGACCGCGACTTTCCAGTCCTTATCTGCGACCCGAGTGCGCCTTTCCAGCTCTTAGCTGCGACTCGGCCGCGTATTTTGCCTTGTTATCTGCGCTCCGACCGCGCCTGTTAGCTATTTTACCCGCGACCCGACCGCACCTGTTTTCTTCAAACCTGTGGTCCGCCCGCGTCTACCTTCCAGAAACCCGCGACCCGACCGCACCTGTTTTCTTCAAACCTGCGGTCCGCCTGCGTCTGCCTTCCAGAAACCCACGACCCGATCGCACCTATTTTCTTCAAACCCGTGGTCCGCCCGTGTCTGCCGTCCAAAAACCCGCGACCCGACCACACCTGTTTACTTCAAACCCGCGGTCCGCCCGCCTGAGTCCTTCAGAAACCTGCGACTTGACCGTGACTGTTTCCTTCAAACCCGCGACTTGACCGCGACTGTTTCCTTCAAACCCGCGGTCCGACCGCGCGACTTCGCCCCAGACCCGCGATCTGGATTTTTTGCACTTGTTTTTCTTTTTGAACCCAGCCCCTTTGCTGCCATACTTTTTGCACCTGTACAGCAACCTGTTCTACCTGCAGCCCTACAGCCTTTTTTACAACCGCATCTTTGTCACCCTTTACAGAATTTTGTAAAAATTTTTAGCATTGTTTATTCAGATAATCTTGCATGGTAAAATTTTTTAATTTAGTATTATTGATATTTACAAAATTGCCCTGGCACTTCTTTTCTGGGTTCACAACCTCACAAGCACACAATCTGTCACCTAATTCAAGTGAGACTTAAAAACTACTTAACTCAACCAACATTCTAACCCCACTTGGGGAACATAAAAGAATTTTTGTAGTTAGGTAGGATCGGGGGGATAGGCTTCCAATAACACCCCTCGGTTATTTACACTTGAGACATAGTTGTTGTCCATTAGGGAACCAAAATCCCTTAGTATTTTTTGACACGGTCACAACCGGTTTATCAGAGGGCCTCTCCCTTAGGAGGGTTGAAGTCGTGAGATTGGTTCCGGAAGTCTGAGTGGAATACCGAACTCCATTCAGTAACTGAAGGGCTACCTTTCGCAGTTCTCGAGATATCCCTGTATAGGGGTATTGCAGTTAAAGGACCAAGTGGCAGATTTACCTTTCTGGACGTGTCATGAACGGGGTATCTTAGTTGCCATTCTTCTAGGATTTGACTACCTGGTGTCCCTCCCGGTAGGGGGATTCCTTAGCCACTTGGCTTCCCTATTCATATTGTCTGACTTGGATTTCATCACCTTGCAGAGGATATGTCTAGTTAAGTCATAATACTTTTAGTTAAGTGTTTGGATGCTCCCTTACCTCCTTTTGGTCTAGTGAGTCCACCATTTTTTATTTATAGGCAACCTGCTTTTTTGGTATTCTAACCATTTCTGTTGATACTCCGCCTATTGTAGCATGCAGTTACAGTGGGTGTTTTGAGTTGTTGTTGGCCTGAGCGCCCCATTTTTTGAGCTCTCCTTCTGCACACTCGGTTGCATTAGAGTTTTTGAGCCGTTTTCTACCTACCTCAACCCACACAGATTTGACACCATTTGTCACCATTGAGTCCCCAAGACATTCTCGGTGCCTCAGAGGCGAGCCCCCACAGCACGGTTCACTTGACACCACCCGTCATCGACACAGATCTCGAGCCTTGTCACTTGACTCCACTCGTCAGCGACATCGGACTCTGTCACCAGATACTGACGCCCCTTATTTTACCTCTGATTCTGAGCCAGAGTCTGAGAACCCCCTTTACACTGCCCCTACTAGCCCCATGGCTGGCGTGACTCCCACTCCCATCTTGGCAGGGAACGTTGGTGGCACATCCACCACGACACCCGTTACCACACCTATTGGGTATGCCCTCCACGGGGGCCCCCTCTACTGTTCCCCTCACAGTACCGATTCCCGCAGCGGGAATACCTATCCCCACTCCATTAGTGACCTATACTACCCATGGTGGTGCAGGTCCATCCTATACCACCTTAGTTCCCCCACTTGGGGGCAACATCCCTCACATGACCCCTCCACTTGGGGGCATCGACCCCAACTTGTTCCAACCCACTATCGTGCCACACCCTTCGTCCAGTTTTCCATTCATGGCTAGCCTCAACCTGCCTGATCTAGCCAGATTAACCAACGACCCCATCCGACACAACCCTGCATGGCCTCACATGCCCACCAAGCTCCCCTCCGACATCCCTAAGTTCGAGGGAAAGGCAGGTGAGGACCCACAGAACCATATCATGTCCTTCCATCTATGGTGTTCCTCCAACTCCATAGTAGACGACTCTATTCGCCTCCGTTTATTACAGCGCACTTTCACTGGCTCTGCTGCCAAGTGGTATATCGAACAACCCCATGGAACCCATGCCACCTTTACTTCCCTGGCCTCGACCTACCTCCAGTTCTTCCAGTTACCTGTCCGCTACGACGCAGGCGTTGAAATCCTACTATCATGTAGACAGAACACGGCTACCCACATCACGGACCACATTCATGAATGGCGTCGACGCCGTAGCCTATGCAAAATCAAGTTAGATGACCGAATCTTCCTAGATTGGTTCCTTAAATCCCTCCTTCCTATCATTGCTAAGGATGTTGCATCCGAAAGACCCCAGTCTGAGGAAAAGGCTATCCTTAAAGCCCAACAGTTCGATCTCATTTACGCCCAGTCGGGTTACGTTTATACCATCATACCTGACGCCCCTCGTGACAATTCCTCCCAGTACGATGCACCGGGGGCATCCCATGCTGCCGACGGCATCATTGGCCGCGTCTCTTCGCAGCCTCAGCCATTTTCCATAGCCCGTCCTACCCCTGGCCTTGACCCTTCGCGGGTCACCTCACAGTCTGTAGCAACCAACCAGTATGCTCCCATGACACATCACCACCATACCCATGGACCCTCATGTCCACCACAGTGTTTCGGTAATATGACTCCCGCTTACGCCCCTCCGGTCGCACCTCAGCCCTACTATCACCAGCAGGCTGCACCAGCTCCTGCGCCGTCACAAGCCCAACCTCATTATTACCTGCCGCAGGCAGCCCATGCAGCAAACCGACAACCCGCTCCACATCAGTATCCACAACCCCCTCAGGTTGCTGCCCCTACGCAGCCTCCACCTACATATCATCCACCGCAGCCTGCTCCAGCCCCTGCGCAACCTCAGAATCCACCTACTATCCAAGGGCAATTTTATGCTCAACAGAACCCGCAGCAAAACCAAAACAACCAACGCAACCAGGGATAACAAAACCACGGCAGAGGCCAAAATCGTGGGAACAACCAACCGACCGAGCAAGCTGGTCAACACCCTAATCCCCCCGCTAGTAATAATGCGGCCCCTCCTAACCAAACCCCTGATCGCCCGCCCAAGCAGGCTAAAAACCCCAATTTGTGAACCAACTACCCTTGTTCTGTTTGCGGGGTCTATGGCCACTACACACATTTTTGTCCACATATGGAGCGGGTCCGACAACTTTGGGCTGCTGAGGTACAACGCCTAGGGCAGGCAGCTCCTCAAGCACCACCCAACCCGCCACCACCGCAGCAGCCACCTTTGGTCTTGCAAAACCCCTTACCAACCCAAGGCATAGGGAATACTGAACTGTTGCCTCCTCCTCAAGCTAACGCACCACCCCAACAAATCACTTATGCTGCTCCTGATCAACCCATTTTTGACTCAGGGACCCACCATTTGTTGATGATGTCCTCCGATGAGGTCAACCTCCAAACTCGGCGGAACCAATATGGCTCCACCCCTGAAGCTCCCCCCGTCGATAAACCCACTAACGCTCATCCCACTGATCAGGCATTACGTATACCTCCACCTCCACTAGAAGGTGCCCCCAAAGCACCTCGTTTCCCACTTCGCCGTATCAACAACAACCCCAATATGCGAGCTGCGTCAAACTACAATATTGTCGATGACTTAGCCCAATCCCCCATAGCCATGTCTGCGTTAGAAGTCTTAAAAAACTGCCCTTCACAGTGCAAGACTTTACTCTCAGCCATTGGGGCTATCGATCCAAATGATTCGCAGTTAATGACATTTGATTTAGACCAATCCGAACCCTGCCTGCCTTCCACTTTGGCGTTCCAAGTTTTTGTTTCCATTCGGAATTTTGTTGTCCATCGATGCATTATTGATGAAGGTTCCTCTACATGTGTCATGCCCATCTCCATCTGGCAGCAAATGGGATCCCCCCCTCTCCAGCAGTCCTCTACTGCGTTGCAAGCCTACGACGGCCGTTCAGCTCAACCACATGGCCTATTAACTAACATCCCCATCCAGCTGGCCAGAAAACTCGTTCACATAAACATCGAGGTTATCAATGCACAGCTTGACTACAACCTTTTACTTGGCCGCAGTTACATGTATGCCATGCGGGCAGTTGCTTCTACTGTTTTTCATACCATGATGTTCCCCCATGAGGGACGCGTGGTCAAGGTTGACCAACTCACTTACCATGATCCCAATGCCCCCGCGGCACCCGAAAATGTTCTCCCCATGGTTGAACAACCTATTTCGACTGCCACCACCTCATTCGTTTCTTCTATGGGACCCGGAGTTTACTCCGACACACCAATGACCTCGACCTTCCCATCTATTCCACCCCCGTCACCTGCCATGGTTGAACCATCTGTTTTGGATGTCGCCACCTCATTTGTTTCCTCAGAGGCACTAATGTCCTCGACCTTCGAACCTATTCCACCCCCGTCACCTGCCGCTGAAGTGTCCGACCTATGTACCCTGTCCCATAGCACGCGACCTCCTACCAATCAACCGCCCTTGTTGCCTCAACCCCCTTTGGTACCTAGTCACATTGGTGCTACACCCATCCATACCATTCCTTTCCTCTTCCCTCCCTCAGGAGTAGTTAGCGCCCTGGTCATGGCCACCCTCAGCCTTCCTCGGTTAACCTTAGGATTACCCGTTTGGTATCTTTTGCCCCCCGTTCGTCCATCGACACCAGATATCATCCTGCAACCGGTGCAACCCATTGTAACTACTAGTCAACCACCTCTCGGTGTCGCTACCCCGTTAGCCTCCGTGAAACCCCCCCCTCTTCTTCCCAAACCCACTGGGGGAAGAGGCCCCCAACCTTACACTGCTGTCCCACCTCCTAAGACAGTCAAAAATCCCCCTGTGTTCCGTGCTCCTCCCAAATGCGCGCTGTGCGATGAGTTGGGCCATGCAACTCACCTATGTCCTCAGTTACCGGCATTACAGGAATACATGAAAATGATTGACGACGACCCCACTATCCCAGTTGTCCATCTAGAATCAACCCCTAAGCCTCGAGACAAATCCCTGCGCGCTAACCACTCCTGTGCCTTATGCAGTGTCTATGGGCATTACTCACATCACTGTCCCGATATCCCCGAGTACAGAATAGCTCTCTTTGAAATGAACAATCTAGATCTTGAGATGGCACCACCCACCATTGTGGAAATCCATTCCCCGGTCTCTTCCCCTTCCGGAGAGGTCAATAGCACTCTCTTTGAGATGAACAATCTGGATATTGAGACGGCACCACCCACCATTGTGGAGATCCACCCCCCGGACTCTTCCTCTTCCGAAGAGGTTAATACCATTTATATGATCTCTTCCACCACTCCTCCTTCGTCAACTGATTTGACGACACAAACATTCCGTACGGATGAGGAGATTCTCGAGGCTCTCATTGCCCCGGATTATCCTTGGGATGACATGCACCATCGTTCCTACTTCCTCCCAGATGAATCTTCCTCCAACACTGCTACCCAATTTGTAGTTGAATCCAAAGACTTCCTTCCCCCCAAGGTCGACTGGTTCAAGGACCCTATTCCTGTTCCTGATGCCTTCGAAGAGGGTAACATGGCCAACATCTCACCTATCACCCAAATTGATATCGCTACCCCCGGAGGCACCCCCGAACTCATCACTTTACGAGCCTCTTGCAGTAAGCAAGAAGTAGAGGAATACAAAACACTATTAAAAGAATTCCGTGATGTCTTTTCCTAGTCCTATATCGAAATGCCTGGTCTTGACCCTGCCATTATAGAACACCACATTGACACATGGCCTGATGTACCCCCTGTTCATCAGAAACAGCGTCCCATCCATCCCTCAAAACTCCCAGCTGTCAAAGCAGAGATTGAGAAACTTCGCACAGCAGGATTCATTTACCCTATTGCCTATACCACTTGGGTTTCAAACCCTGTTCCTCTCAACAAGAAACAAGGCACCATTAGGGTATGCACTGACTTCCGAGACTTAAACCGCGCGTGTCCCAAAGACAATTTCCCTACGCCATTTATTGACCAGCTCATTGATGCGTGTGGGGGGAATGAAGTCCTCTCGTTCATGGACAGTTTTTCTGGATACAATCAGATCCAAATCCGAAAGGAAGACCAGTACAAAACCGCTTTTACTACCCCATGGGGCACCTTTGCATATCGCGTCATGCCTTTCAGCCTAAAAAATACTGGTGCCACATTCCAGCGGGCTATGACCTATTGCTTTCATGATTTGGTCCATATCCTGCTCGTCTACCCACGTGGACCGTACAAATCATCCCCTGGGACCCACTACCCCCCCCCCAAACCCAAAAATAATGCAGGTATAAGTTTAACGGAATACTTGTATCTCCCGACTCCGCAATCGACTGGTCAGATCGTCCAGAAATGACAACTCAGCTCTAGTCCACTGCAATCACGAGTCAACGTCCACTAGTCAAATGACACATGTCATGTTGGGCCCACTTACTATTTATAGTCCGTTGACTTTTCTCTTCTTTTGCCATTTTGAACCCAGACGGAGTCCGTTTTCAGAACCGTTTCCACCATTGGAATCAGCACAACAAAACCATCACAATGGTCACCTCGTTGCATTATTTTTCGCTACACCATTTTTTGCCCATTTTTTCGATACCCATAGTCACCTCGGTTTGCGCGCCACTTCGGCCACTCTCCGTTTTTAACACTTTTTATATCGCCGGATTCATTTTTCCGAGCTCATGATGATGCTTGAGATCATTTCTCGCTCTCACTTCGTACAATCTCAACATTGCATCCCTACACCTTGCTGCATCAATTTGCGCACCGCATCGGCCGTCATCAGATTCTTTTTACATGAGCCATCCACTCCTGTCATACTGCAAATGTTTCATTATTTTGCCACCATTCATTCACCCCGCAAGGAGGCCCACCATTGTTCCCCCTCACCCTCAGTCTTGTTCATCATAAATGCTCCCTAATTGAACACTTCCTCCTTGCCTGGCCATTATTTCAGAGTCTTCTTATTTGCTTTCAGACTCCTTAAAATTGAAAGCAACCAGGAGCATGAACTGTCATGGGCTCGTAAAATCCACATGACAGTACCATTCCATCAAGTCAGAGTCTTCTTATTTGCTTTCAGACTCCTTAAAATTGAAAGCAACCACGAGCATGAACTGTCATGGGCTCGTAAAATCCACATGACAGTACCATTCCATCATTTCAGAGTCTTCTTATTTGCTTTCAGACTCCTTAAAATTGAAAGCAACCACGAGCAAGAACTGTCATGGGCTCATAAAATCCACATGACAGTACCGTTTTTTATCCACACTTCTTCTAGTTCCCTAACCCATGAAGAATTCCCCCCGCGCCTCTTGGTGCTATGATCGATCCTCTTGGCAGCACCCCCAATCAGGTCGCCTTTGTTCAGAGTATTCTGCAATCTCCTACCATTTTACCACAGCTTGAGTCTCCCTCATCCCATTCACCCTCAGATCCTATACCGCTATGATCCCGTTACCACCAGTCAGTCTCATATGCTGCCCGATCATCCCCACCATCATACTCTGAACAAAGGAAGTTTGAGTCCACCCACTCTACTTGCGCAGCTATTCCCCCCAGTTTATCACTCTTGCCATCACTACTATCACAGTTCGGTTTTTCACCTCGTGCTCCTGTCAAGGAAACATCATTGCCTTGATAGTTGCAGGTCTCCCTCTGTCGACTACAGCCCCTCTATTCCAGAGGATAGACCCAGAGGCCCCTGCGCCTTGGACCCATCACCATCTATGATGAGTGCCTACGGACCATTTTGGGAGGAGTCATCATTGCCTCTCCGAATAGTTGTTTCTCACATGCTCAACTTCAGCACCTTTATCGCATCGTTGAGAATCGCGCAGGATGTGTATCCTTTCCATTACGTGTCAAATACCCCGGATTTCCCCCGACTCTAGCACATTGGTGAGTCACTTTGGAACGCCCAGTGATATGTTCCCGTGGATGTCCGGGCTGCGTTGGAGATTGTATTCGGAAGCCGTCCAGTTCCATGCTTCCTTGAGTACCCAGTTCAGTTCTAGATCAGTGCACCATTGCACGTATGACCGTTGCCACTTTGATCCAGCAGCTCATCAGTTCCTTCGGAACCACATTTAGCAGCACTGTTGTCATTCCAGTGCATCAGTTGTTCAGCTCAGACACGGTTAACCCAGCAGTATGTTCCAGCATTATGTCCCCTCTGGACACTTATGATATACACAGTGGTTTCCTATGTATCCAACAGGACCCTCTTTTTGGGCCTCACAGTTATTTTCATGTATCTTGATACGAGCATGGGAATGCCTGCCTCGTCCGTATGATCAGATGATTCCTCATCCATTATTGAGGTTATGTACTTTTCAGTCCTTGCAGTTGGTTCAAGATCGTTGTTCTGGGCTTCAGTTGGTTCCTTCTCTTCTCCACACCCCAGCAAAAAATGAATATGACTCATGATGTCCATCGGCCATACGATGAGCTCCTGCCCTCGCACATCAGGGGGCAATCTGTTAACACCCAAAACAGGTTCAATACCTCATCTACCCCATCACATGGCTCATTTGTTCATTTTCATACCATATTTCCATAAAAAACCCATAAAACCATCTAAAAAGCCTCCAAAAGGCTTAAAATGCCTCCAAAAGGCCATAAAACCCTCTTTTCCTCCAAAAAAATATCCAAAATTCCTCCAAAAAGCAAAAATATCCAAAAAGGAAGAAAAAATATAAAATAATGAGGAAATGAGGAAAAAACCCTAAAACAGCTGAAACCCTAACCCTAAACCGCATGGTTTCCAACTATAAATAAGGGGTGGAGATCCCTTATTTCATATCCACAATCACAAGTATCCTACCTCTGCCAAAATTGCTCTTGAAATCCCAGCTCACCATTGAGCTGCTTTCACCGTGAGAGCCCCTTTTGGCCCATTCCCACCATTGGAGAAAGAGAAGAAGCAGCTTGAAGCTCGGAGCCACCGACTCGGATCACCGCAAAGGGCTTCACCAACCTTCACATTGGAGGTCAGATTAATACAAAATTACTATTTACTTTTTACTGTTTTGTTTCATGAACGTATTCAAATTTAGTTTTTTATTTCAGTTATAGCTTTTAATTCACATATCATTGAACTGCTACTAAGGAATCCATTGTCCTTAGTAGGTACTCATTCGTACAAGCTAGGGGTAAAACCCTAGCAACACTGGCATTAATAAGAGGCGGAGAAGTTTTGTGGACATATTTAATGGGCGAGACCGGTAATTACTATTGTTATTGTCTTTATAACAACATATCTTTTAAAGAGTGTCGTCTGAACAATCTTGAGTACTTTTTGTGAAAGGACCTATAGGATTTTTCTCAGTTTACTAGTCTCATTAGCACTCACCATCATAAACTAGTATGAATTGTTACAAAAAGAGTAACTAATTATAAAACCCGGTACAAAAGAGTAACTAACTATAAAACCCGAATAACTTGAGGTATCTCATATTTTAGGCTTCAGACTGCCATCGTAACTTCCAGCGTTGATAGGATATGAAGCTAATTATAATCCGAGCTACACGGTTTCTATATGAGACGTTCAAACAAGTGCTCATAGGAAAAAGAATTTAGAACAGTAGAACGAAGAGATACACAGTCCACAGGGGAATAGGACATAAATTACCGTATTTGAGATTATTTCAAGAATAATATAGAAGGAGTAGAATGAGTACTTCAGGAGTAAAGGTACCCTGAAGGGTTAACAGAATAATAAATCTAATATTACTTGACCGAGTATAAGGTAAAAATTTTAAGACACCCACCTATTGGGGTACTTAAATGTTGTTCATCTTGTGCTAAAGGGGCTGTTAATAATCTCTGATTATAAGTGTCCTAAATAGGGCTATTGAGTTACAAGTGTCTCTCTGCGTAGAACCTTGAGGAAAGATGAAACCGGCCATGAATGAGCCGTGATTGTTGTAAGCACTCTATATTTTTTTTTAAGAAATAAAAAGAACAAAAGTTGGTGGATGTAGCCTCGTGGACGGGGTGAACCACATGAAGATGGTTGTCTCATTTGTGTTCTTTTGTTGTGTTGGATTATTTCTTTGTTTACATGATGATTATGAATGCTGTATAAATGTTTTAATTGGTGAAAAGATTACTTGAATTTTATTTTGCAGGCTTCTTGAATGCTTTATAGCTTTAGGGTTTCAGGGGTATTTCACATATGGTATCAAAGCGAGGTTGAAATGCTCGGGCCTATTGGGCTCAAAACGCTCTAGCATGTCTCGTTTTAACTAACGATTGAATTTTTTTCTGTGACCCAAAAAACCAACAAGTTCGCAATGTTCGTCTAATCCAGGTACCTTAAGTGTACCCAATACACATGTTTATTGAGTTGTGCAGGGGAAGTCGGCGGAAGGGAGGAGCTGTGTGCGTCCAGAAGAAACTCTTTACTGTTCGAAGATGAGGGCCAAGTGGAAGAAGAAGCGTATGAGGCGTCCGAAGAGGAAGCGCACGGAGACGAGGTAGAAATCGAAGTAAAAAGGTTATGCATATTCCAAGTTATATATCATGACTTGTTTTGAAATATTTTAATTGGTTCTGCACTAAACCCATTGCTTCACTCGGTTTATTGATGTTAAAAAAAAAAATTGGTTTTGCAAAAGCCCAAATGATACGGGGATGTTTAGATATGGTTTTACAATAGCAGATTTGCACCTTCGTTTTGATAAACATCTTGAATTCAGATCATCCCCTCAAAAGGAAAAAATTATTTTTAATATAAAACTACCTAAACCAAGTGCTGATGTGCACCTTGAGGTTTGTTAAACTCTAAGCTGCATCTCTTAAATTCCAATATTTAATATATTAACATTTCCATGGTAAGAGATATGCACCAAAAGCTTCGCAACCTCAATCAAGGTGCATATCAAACCCTGGTCTAGACGAGTTGTGTGAGTGAACATAATATATTCACATAATGCACCATCCAGATTAAGTGCATCGTTACACAAAGTGTTATGGATTCCCTTTCCCACCTCGGCTGTATAACATTTTGCAATTCTGCGTGTAATATTAATGCTAATATGAGTATGTAGATTTTCACATAGTTATAGTATACCTTCTGCATTTCAAACTGTCTCAGAGTTTAGATAAGTTTTGATGCTGGACATTTCACTTATTATCAATTCAATTTTGACTCTCTCATGATGGATGGTTAGGTAGAGTGTCTACTCAAAAGGTTAGAATTCTTTAACTATGAGAACGTTTGAGACAATTTTAAAAAATGCAGAAATTGTACTAGAAATAATAATTATTATGTTGATGTTATCATTGCAGTGGCCGGTGTCCAACTAGAATTGTGATTATCTTAAACTTTTAGCTTTAGAGAACTCCCACTTCAGAGTTTGAAGCTACATTCATGTACTACAAAGAATGTGTGATCAGCAGAATAGCTAATCTATTAGTTAATCCTCTACAATCAGACTTGACATTGTCTTATCTCTAATTGTAGCAGGGCTCCAGATTATTAAATCACCCGCCACAAGTCTTAGGTTCCATTTTTAGCCTATGCTGTCAGACCTTGCCACCTAAACCAGGCTTTTTTCTCTTCGAATCTGGTGTACTGGATCCTGGTCTTCGTCTCTAAGATCGTGCTACAAGGAAATCATCTAGAATGCACTCTCTGTTAATAAACACCGCCTTTTGCATTAGTTTGATTCAGTTTCTGTTAGAATTGTCAAGGGGATCTTGGAATTCAGTCTCTGATTAGAATTTGAGTGAAATCAATGTGCTATTTTTTTGTTTCCCTATAGAATAGGATCTATGTTTGGTGACAGCTTCTCCTTTGCCGTAGCTATTTTTTTGAATTTCTAGAACCGATCAACATTTTGATAAGGTGGATCTTAATTATGTAAGGATATGCATTTATTTATATATCATAACCTACTGCATGTGTCTTTATTTACCTGAATTTATTGAATAAAATGGGTGTCGTTGCAGCTTGGATTGATATTTTCTCTTTGTGTTGAAAAACGCTGTCTAATTTGATGTGCAAATGTGAAACCATAGTTGGAGTTGTTAATTAAGAAAACACTACCTATTCTTGATGTGCAAGTGTTAAATGACGGACGAGATGTTAATTGTGAAAACTGTGTGTAGTTTTGATGTTCAAATGCTTGTTAAGACTCTACAAATAGTTTTGAATGCCATAAATACTTGCTAGCTAAAGAGTTAGATACTTGTTAGATAGTAAATGCTTGTTAAGGCTCCACAAAAAGGTTTTGATATGAAGATTACATATGAAGACCACAATGTTGATAAGGATCAGAGGGTTCATCATATGATGACGTTTCAAATTTGAAAAAAAAATAATAATAATAAAAACAAAAAAAATTACATCCTCTAAATTGTCGGTTGGAGATGATATATAAGATTCGTAATTGTGTTTATCTCAGTGTGTTGAGCTTGGAGGCCATTGTTGGTTTATAATATTTGTAATTATGTTATAGGACTGAACGGTTTCCTCTAGAAATATTGGAGGAAAGGAAAAATGAAGGGCTTGAGGGTGTTCGAATTATGGTATTAGTATGCAAGCTAATGGTAGGAATTAATGTTTGATGGAAGGGGTTATATGTTTGGCAGTAATTAGTATGTGAATATCTATTTATTCAAGAATAAATACGGTAGGTTTTATCTGAATAATATAGTCTTTTGGTGCAAATTGGTTTGTTGATTTGAGTGGTTAGGGCATTGCTCGTAGTTGAAGGAGGTTTGAACAGCTGAGCACGCCAACCATTATGATGGCAATGTCTAATAGTATTTCCAGACACCAACTTCATAGAGACAACCTTGTTGTTGAGTTTTTTTTCTTACAACTCATGGTATCCACTTTATTTTAGGTTTTTGTTTGGTTGGCATTGAATAATTATGAGCAGTTCATTAAGGATTCCCATTTCTATGATTGATTTATTTTGATCATGGATATTGTAGAAAGGACAATTTAACTAGAGTAGTTGGTCTTTTCGATTGGGATTTTCTAACCTTATTGTGGTGAGGCTTATTGCAGGCAAGTTACTTTGTTTAGAATTGCTAACAAATTTTGGATGAGTATCTTATGGCATTGACAAGCACTTTAAAAGTTCAGATGTGATATATATAAAATTGCAACAAGTGAATTTTTCTGTTGTAAATTGAAGTTGATAAGTGGTTGCATTGTCAAAATCTTCATGTTTTATGTGTTTTCTTGCAAATGGTGTTGGTATAAGAAATTGGAAGGATTTTGTGGCTTCTTGTAAATGCCTACTTGTCAATTCTGGTGATAAAATACTCTTATCGGATGAATGAAAAATGAAGTAAGGCAGGACTTGTTAAAAAATTTTGATGTTCTTTGAATTAATAAGATGATAAACTAACACCCATAGAGTGCTTGCAGGCATGGGGATTTATGGCCACGAAAAAGGCTAAAGCTTCGGGACTATGATGAGTTAAATCTCATGTGTATAAAGTTATCACCAGAAGAGGGAGTGGTGATGGAGGTAGTGGTTAAAATATACCTTGTTTTCCCCCAGGCCAGCGAGGGACCATTATGCATTCTGGGGACGCCCAGATGTAAGACATGTGGTTAAGACTCGTTCCGCACACATTAGAGGACTGTCACATGAGTTGGGGGACTCTATGAAGAGAATAACCTCTAGGCGCTGTGGAGGTGTGCGAGAACGGAGTGCCTCGGCTTGGTGAAGCACCCTAAAGGAGATACTGCTAATAGGGGTATAGGGTATCGTCCTTATGTTCGGTGGCTTGAATTGGCACCTAGTGTGCTGGGATGAAGGAACATCCAGAGAAAAGAATAATGACAAAGCACCCTGAATAGCACAGAGGAGATACATGAAGGGTTGGTATCGTCCTTGTGTTGGGTGGCTTGAATTGGTACTTGAAGTACTGTTGGCACTTGATGTGATGGGATGGAGGACATCCAAAGAAAGGAACAATGCGGAAAAGGTATGTGCTCTGCAGGTAAACTTGTACCGATGAGGTAATATGTTCTTGGCAATAGAACTGATATGTTCTAAAAATTATATAATGGATTTCTAGCATTGACATTATTGATATGATGGGATTTCGATATTTTTATTGATGTATCAATTGCATTATGGAAAAAAATTGGGTAATATGGCACCAATGAACACTAGAAAATTGCAGATTGCAAAAGAATCTATGACCTTTGTTTAAGTTGAATTGTGATTTGGATATGAATTACTGAAAGGACTAACTTGTAGTTATGATGCTGCAAAAGACTTGCTAAGTATGTTTCATGATGAATTGACTCTTATTTATGAAATTGGGTAGAACAGATTTTGCAGGTCTTATGAACCCACAAGGATCATAAAAGAAAAACTGAAAAAGAGATCCGAACAAGGCAAAACAAGAAGAGATGACTCCAGAAAAGAATAAAAGTTTTGTTGAAGAAACAAGAAACACCGAGGACGGTGTTCTGTCTTTTAGGCGGGGAGGATGTAATATCCCTCCCCTATGCCCTGGAATATTTTTGTAATTTTTGCATATTATTGTATGAGGGTTTCTGGGTGAGGAGCTCAAGTGCCAAGGCCCCACCCAAAGAAAACCTGAAAGTTAGGTAAAATTTTATTAACACATAAGCTGACAAACACACGTGCAAAAGAACTAGGGCTAAGGGATCAGAAAACAAGGGTTTGACAAAAAGACATTATGATACAAATCATATCATAAGCACAAAGAAAAAATTAAAATGCAAGTACTGTTAAATTGGAAATCTATCAATGATAGATGTAAGTAGTGTGATATAAAGTATATCATACGGAAAAAGGAAAGTGACAAACTAAGCCTTCATAAAAGATAAGGTATTTACTTTAAATCTATTAAGTTAACCTTATTAATTTAGGGTGGACGGATTGAAACTAAAGGGGAAGTATTTAATAGGAAAGGACAAAAGTATTAGAGACGCTCGCCCTATAAGGTTACTTCCAGCTTGCCTTTGATTGGAGAAAACAATCCAATGAATTAAGAGATATATATATGTATA
>LPNX010286284.1:5913-41559 GCA_001517045.1 Pseudotsuga menziesii | reverse complement strand
CGATCAATTATCAAGTTGCTAGAAAATCAAAGAGCGGAGGATGGCTGGAGAGGAGGTTCCATTATCCTAGGAAATGGACGAGAAGTATGGAGCGAGAGATACTCAACTCTAGGTGTGCGATCGTGTATGTTTAAGGTATGAATCTAGGTATGAATCTGAGCTTGATCAGCTTGATCAAATTCCGTCATTATATGTTAATGGGTGAACCTGCACTTAATCAGTATTGATTCGCGATTTCTTATCCTAGATGTGTATTGTATAAATCCAAAATAAATTAGTATCGGATGCGATGGTATAGATTGAATGCTTATTTTTACGGGTCATATCTTAAAGAGTGCCGACTCGTTCCAAGCCTGCTTATATATAGATCTGATTGTTGGTTTGATCTTGAAAGCCTTTCTACCTTCCTTTTATAACTTTATGGACCCGTGCTTCCTGTTCTTTTTTTAGACGCCAAGCGTTGAATTTTTTTGTGTTTGATTGCCTACAAATCGTTTGCGATGATGCCAAAGGCTGTGGGAGATCCCCTTGAATCACTTGTGCATCCCAGTATGATTTAGGGCTACTACCTGCTAGTTGCATTAGTTTATGAGCCTTTTTAGATTACATGTTTCCATGGTATGACTAATTGAAGCCTTTTTTTATGTAAATCTTTTTCGTGGTTGCTCCCTTTAAAAATCCATAACTCCAGTAACCAGATGTGTACATTAGTTGAAGGAATTTATGTCTCCTAAGTTATGTCTTCCGTGGTGCTGGCATTAATAAGAAGCGGAGCAGTTTTGTGGACAGATTTAATGGGCGAGACCAGTAATTACGATTGTTAGTGTCTTTATAACAACATATCTTTTAAAGAGTGTCATCTGAACAATCTTGAGTACTTTTTGTGAAAGGACCTATAGGATTTTTCTCAGTTTACTAGTCTCATTAGCACTCACCATCATAAACTAGTATGAATTGTTACAAAAAGAGTAACTAATTATAAAACCGAGTACAAAAGAGTAACTAACTATAAAACCCGAATAACTTGAGGTATCTCATATTTTAGGCTTCAGATTGCCATCGTAACTTCCAGCGTTGATAGGATATGAAGCTAATTATAATCTGAGCTACACGGTTTCTATATGAGACGTTCAAACAAGTGCTCATAGGAAAAAGAATTTAGAACAGTAGAAGGAAGAGATATGCAGTCAACATGGGAAGAGGACATAAATTGCCGTATTTGAGCTTATTTCAAGAATAATATAGAATGAGTAGAATGAGTAGAATGAGTACTTCAGGAGTAAAGGTACCCTAAAGGGTTAACAAAATAATAAATCTAATATTACTTGACCGAGTATAAGGTAAAAATTTTAAGACACCCACCTATTGGGGTACTTAAATGTTGTTCATCTTGTGCTAAAGGGTCTGTGAATAATCTCTGATTATAAGTGTCCTAAATAGGGCTGTTGAGTTACAAGTGTCTCTCTGTGTAGAACCTTGAGGAAAGATGAAACCGGCCATGAATGAGCTGTGATTGTTGTAAGCACTCTATCTTTTTTTTTAAGAAATAAAGAGAACAAAAGTTGGTGGATGTAGCCTTGTGGACGAGGTGAACCACATGAAGATGCTTGTCTCATTTGTGTTCTTTTGTTGTGTTGGATTATTTCTTTGTTTACATGATGATTATGAATGCTGTATAAATGTTTTAATTGGTGAAAAGATTACTTGAATTTTATTTTGCAGGCTTCTTGAATGGTTTATAGCTTTAGAGTTTCAGGGGTATTTCACAACTACCTTCATTTCAAACCAAGACGAGAGTTGCTGTGATGAGAAAATGGATCCTCTCAGCCGATTCGAGATTTCGGGGCCTGAGCTGGTGGAAGCTCGTGAGGAAGTTGTTGCATTATTCAAAAAAATAGGATGGGGTTCGTTCTTTAGACGTTTTAGTTGTCATAATACTGAAGTCACTAGACAACTCGCTCTGAGCTTGAAGGAGAATGTGGCTCAAATTAGGCGGTTTAAATTTATAATCGATGAAGACAAAATTGCAGAAGCAACAAAGCTTCCTCAGACTGGAGAATGTTGATCTAAAGGAGGAAAGGTTGATAGAAAAGGTGCAAGTCATTACTTTTACCCTTACCTGCTAATGCAAAGCTAAAGTTTTGGGTTTCAGTTAAATTCTTAAAACTGAAATGGCGAGCGTCTTATGAAAGTTTAGTCAGGTATGTTTCTTGTGACGTCCTCTTCTCTCATATCCATTATTATCATCTTCGATTATTATTAGCTTTGAAGGGTTGTAAACTTAATCTACCTTTCTACTTGCTTCAAAGCTTGAAGAAAATGGCACACTCAGTGCAAAATACTATAGGAAACCCTGATAGGAGCTTGTTCCACCATGGTTTGATTAAAATTCTAGTTCAGTATCAGTTATCCCTTATTTGCAAATCCTGGAATGAATTATTGGCTGAAAACAAGCTAGGGTTGACACAGTATTGGCCTAATCCTCCTCCTAAAAACTCATAGAAAGCGTAAAGCTCCATTAAAATTTGAAGTGGATGATGTTCGTAAAGCTGAGCCAGGGGTTAGTAGGTTACAGGAAGCAAGTTTGTCTTTAGATACTCATATTAGTAATGATGTTACAAATAAGGTTGAGCCATTAGATGCTGGAACTAATATGGACCCATATCCATCTGTCGAACGTTTTGAGCGCATCCACAAAGGTGGATAGTGAATTGATGAATGATGTAAATTTTGATTCTGTTACTCATGAATTCCTCTCTGATTTGTGCACTCCTAAAAAACCTTGTGATGAATATACAAGAAAACTTGAACAGTTAGCACAAGTTTGTTGTGATAGAAGAGATTCTAATTCAAAGGGTTCTGTGTCTATTGGTGCATGAAGATTCACTCAAAGCATGACTATAGCCTCCATTCCTATAACCATTCAGCACAATACTCAACCAATTGTTGTTCAACTTGAGGATGATGTTTCATCGTTAATTCCTAAGACAATGCATATGAATGAACCTATTCCCGTAGTGAATAATCTTGAAAAATCATTGGCCGAAAACATTACTGATCCAAGTAAGTTTGAAATAGCACCATCATTTATGGATGCTTGTGGGTCTGGCCCTCAGCAATCATTTATGAGCATCCCTTCACCGGTCCAGGATGTGAATAATCTTAATTCTTCTTAGTCTGATGATTCATTTCATGACCAGGATGAAGAAACCCTTCAACGGGTACTTGACCGAGTATATGAAACCAAAATCATAGAATTAAAAAAGGAATTAAAAGAGTGTCAAGCAAATGAAGCCTTAAAAGACGAAGAAAATAAAACGTTCATGGCAGATTTACTAGACTAGGTTAATAGATGGAAAGATATGAACCTGAAGAAGAATCAACACAAGGAAGCCAAGAAATCAATGACAAATACTAACCAGCACTTGCTTGAGCAAGTAAATCGATAGAAGCTGACGATCATAAAGCTCAGAGCTAAACTTTCTGAAGCAGAACTTGATATCTTTTCTCTTTTAGTTATGTTGGTTTATTTCCCTTTTTGACAGGTAATAAATGTTTTAATGAGCACACCTACAAAATTGTAGAATTTGCAGGCATGCTTATAATTTGTTTTATTTTATTTTATCTTCCGTTAACATGATTTTAATGAGAATTTCATTTCGTTTGTTACAAGTGTACATGGTGCTTACATGCTGAAAATAATATAGGCTATTTTTTGCTCACTATTGGCATTCGTTAGTGCTTCTGGAAGAATTGGATGCTCAAGATGGCCACGTCATAAGTTAATTCATTTAAACAGGAGATAATACAGGCTAGTCATTTAATTGACAGTTTCGTTTCATAGGATATATCTATCTGCCAGCTGCCTTCTTGGAAAAGATTCGATGCTATTAAGTAGGGATGGGATTTCTGTTGTCTTTATGATAGTAATTATTAGAAACCGAATTTATATTTTTAGCATGTCTGTTACATAGAAACAAGAATGAGTTATGAGTCTCACTATATAATCTAGTAAGCTCAATGTAGAAGTGGTGGATAGAGTATCCAAGAAACAGACTTATTTGAAATATAATTTCAGTTTTAGTTTTACTCTCTTTTGCTGGAGTTTTGCCATCGGAGAGGGATTGTGACTCAAGTTCTCAAACTGGTATCACTGTTCATTGCTATTTTTGAAAACTTTTTATATATATTTTAATATATCACTTTCTCATTATGTTTTTGGGCAATTATACTATGTTATGATTGTATTCATTATCTGAGATAATACTCTCTTAACACAATATTAATGTTTGAATGAGCATATTACTATATTTGATTTATCAATACTTTTATTGAAAATTAGAATTTTAGTAATATAAATATTTCATGTTTATTTTGATTTCCTATGTATTTTTTACAATGTTTTCATAATAAATATCATCTTTTATTGAAATATTTGGTATTGATTGTTAATTATTAATTAATAGAACATTACAGAGAAATTTAAAGTAGTTGTCTATTTTAAATTTTTATGTTCTTGTGAATATATAACAGAGTGGCTTAATGTTAATGATTTAAATATTTTCATTTAAATCATAAATATTTATCTCTCTGTTTATTTGAATCATTAATTAATAATTAATCTAGTATTCAAGTTTGTCTCAGCTGAGATAGAATAACTAGTTAATTTTAGTCTTAGTGTAGTTTATTTTAAAGTTTAGTTTATATCTAACAGTTGTTAAATAGAATTAGATTAATTTTATAAAACTTAAAATAGTCTTTGAATTAAAATATTTGAAGCAAAACCCTAAAAAATTGAAGACTTTCCTTAAGAAAGCATTTTAGGATAACTTAGGTCACAGAAAAATAATTCTAGGGTTTATTTAGGTAGTAATAAGATTATGATAAATTTTTACTGAATTTTAGATTCTCCTTAAGAGTAAAATTCAGTTGGTAGCAGTACCATAACCTGTGAGATTTTTCCATTTCAAACACACCGAGAGCTGCTCTAAGCGACTTGTGTGGGCTTATTCTCCTTAGTTGGCCTAGGTCAGAAAATCAGGCCAACAAATGGCGCTAGAGGGAGGAACTGTTAATGATTAATGGCAGGTAGAACTAATGATAAAACTTCAACCAGTCAACAAACTCCATTACAATCCAAATTTAGTAGATCACCGTTCATAGAAATTGTTAGGAGCATCCCTTAGCGTGATCATATCACATCCCCATTTACTCCTAAACAGAGTACTCAAACTTTAGAAGAATCACGTCATATTCTTACAAGAGCGTATGCTAATCAACTTGGTGTAACCCCAATAGATTATGGTCCACCTAGACAACAAAGATGTAATCCACAATTGAATATAGTTACTTAAGATTCAGTAGAAGTTGATAGCACTCCAAGTTATCAAATTAGAAGTCATCAGAGTGAAACTACTCGAATAAATACTGCTAGAAGATTGACTTCTGTAGGCAGTTTTGATCAACCACCTTCTCCTCCAGAATCACCACCTGATAGTCCAAGGTCATCTAATTCAGGGAGTTCTTCAAATTCTGAAGGAAGTCTTATGGCTGGAAACATACCTGTAGGAGGAGGAGGTAATCCTATACCTGGTCCTCCACCTAACCCACAACTTCCTTGGTTGAGAACAACTATTGGAGCTATACCTAGTGTACAACGTCTTCTTCCCAAACATTCAGATAAACTTCTTCCGAAGTTTAATCCAGATAACAAAGAGCCTGCAGAGGTGCATGTAGATAAATTCATGTTAGTTGTTCAAACCATGAATGTTCAACATGAAGATGTGGTTTGTCAGTTGTTCCCCTTAAATTTTGAGGGAAAATCATGTACTTTGTACTTTTCGTTAGTCCAAGGATCAATCACAAATTGGGATGAATTCAATAAAGCTTTCTTAGATAAATTTGGGGAGGATAAAACACCTGAGTCTGTTAGCCCTTGAGTTATCTTGGATTGAAATGGAACCTAAAGAAAGAATTAAATATTTTAATCATAGGTTTCTTACTCTAAAAAATAAAATTCTTGTTGCTTCTCAACCACCCGAGGATATAATCATAGAGAACTATACTTCAGCTTTACCAAAATATCCTAGGATGCTTGTTAAGAGAGCTGGTAAAACAACTCTGGTGGAGACTTTTGAGGAAGCCATTAAAGTTGAGAAGGATTCTATGTCCTATGAACCGGATAGAAGTGTGAAAGGTGATACTTTTCCTCGAAGGAAGATTGAAAGACCTAATTCAAAAAAGGATAAGGCATTTGATGTAGAACAACTGCAGAATGCTATTCGGGCATTAACTAATGAAGTTGTAGGATTAAAACAAACTTATTCTCAAGCTTCCTCCTCTAGAGGATATTTTAGAAATCAGTTTAGAAAGAATCCTAATACTAATAATAAAACAAGTACACCACCTGATATAGCAGTAAATGAAGAAATTTTTAATACTATTCGAGTTGTCTTATCTTTATCCGAAGCTCCCTCAAATCAAGAAACGACTGAAAATGAAGAAGAAGAGGAATTTGAAAATGAAGAAGAATTGGAAGAACCTCAACAAGTTAATGGTCATTTCTGGAATAGTCTTGTAAAATATTATGAAGGTAAAAGTCCTCCTTCAGGATAACATGCCTATAATACTCGTAGTAGATTATTTGCAAATACTCTCGGAGCAACATCAAGTTCTACTCCAAGTAATGATAACAATAATTCACAACCTAATAAACATACTCAATATAGCAAATAGACTCAATCTGTGAGGATTGCTCAGCCTATTCAAAATGCTCCAAAGTTGGATTTACAATATGATATAATTGAAGATTTAAAGAAGACACGTGCAAACATCAGTATGTATGATTTTCTTTAAATTTACCCAATTCCTAATAGTCCTATTATAAATCCTTCCATGAGTTCAATAATTCCAAATGCTAAACAAAATATAGCTGCGGACAATTCTAATAATGATTTAACATCAACTGATCAAGGAAAGTCAGCAGCTGATAAAGCCTCGCTAATAGGAAAAAAATCAAAATCAACAACTCCTCCATTCCTACTTACATTTGAGATTTTTAATAGGAATGCTCATAATTGCATGGTTGATTCCAGAGCCTCTTCCAATGTAATGCCCTTGTCTATATGCAAAAGGATGAATGGAAAGTATGTTCCATCAAATTCATAGATAACTCAATTGTATAGGACAAATGTGAGGGTCTTAGGAGAGATGAAATATGTTCTAGTCAGGATTGCTTGTGACCCTTCATTTTTTCAAATTATAGACATTGTGGTTGAAGACATTCCTAATGCATATGGGTTGTTTTTGAGTAGAGATTGGTCTCAACAATTGAATGGATTCTTTGCTACATATGGTCAAATTTATGGTTACTTAAGAATGGAAAGCCAAATCAAATTAAGATAAACAGAGAAAGATATATGAAACATACTGTAACATAATTACATGATCCTAGTGAACCAGTTTTATTTTCAGATTCCATTATGGGGAATTACATGTATGAACTAGGGTTTGGTAATTTTAAATCTGAAAATTTTGTTTTCTCTGATAATAAACAACAATCATAAATTATTAATGTTACAACCATTTCCCATGACTCTTCATTCAAGGAAATTACAAATGATGTAGATAATCATAATATTGTAAATATTATCGAAATTAAAGTAGTTGTTAATAGTTCTACTTGGACTTTATATTTCAATGGGGCGAAGTCTAAAGAAGGAGCAGGAGCCAGTTGCCTGCTAATTGACCCTAAAGGAAATAAAACATGTATAGCTTGTCGGCTGGAATTTAATTGTAAAAAAAATACTATGGAATATGAAGCTTTAATACAGGGTTTGAATAAAGTGATTGATTTGGCTATCAAAGTGTTAATTGCATATGGTGATTCTGAAATCATCATCAAACAGGTCTGTAATTCTATTCATTTCCTTTCTAAACATTTACAAAATCATCAACGAGAGGTATGGAATCTCATTTCACATTTTGATGGATTTAACATAATATTACTTCCAAGATTTTAGAACCAAGAGGTAGATTTATTAGCGAATGTAGCATCAAAATCAATTCCATCAGAAAATTTCACTCTAGATTCCTTTTCAGTTGAGTTGATTTTTAGGCCTTATATACCAGATAACATCTTTAACTGGTGTGTGTTTGATAATGATGTGCACGTGCTGATTTTCCTGAAAAATGATGATACCTTTAAAGATTCATCCATTGATGAAGTTACACATGACGAAAATCTACGGGGTTTTTCGGTAACAAATGATTTTTGTTTAGTTGAAAAATATTTCGAAAAGGTAAAACCAATTCTTAATTCACTATTAAGATTAGAAAAGTTCTTCGATCTTCAAGATAAATTTAGATCTGTTTTTAATTGTAAAACCAATAGCTCACAAATGAAATATGAAACCATAAATTTAGGAATGGAACTGAATCCTCAAACTGTAAATCTAGGAATAGATTGCACTCCCACAGAAAAAACAACATTCATAAAACTATTTAAACAATTTAAGGATGTCTTTGCATGGACATATGACGATTTGAAAACATTCAATCCACAAGTCATGCAACACATTATTCCAATAAAACAAGAATCAAAACCATTTCATCATAAACTAAGGAAATATCATCGGTCATTAGAACCAACAATTAAGAAGGAACTAAATAAACTGTTAGCTCCTAGGATTATTTTTCCTATTCGACATACTCAGTTGGTAGCCAACTTAGTTCCACTTAGGAAGAAAAACGATGATATTAGATTATGTGTTGATTTTAGAAATCTTAATAAGTCTTTTGAAAAGGATAATTACCCAGTTCCTCCCATGGAACAGATTCTTCAAAAAGTTTATGGGTCTGAGATAATGTCACTTCTTGATGGTTTCTCAGGATACAACCAAATACTGGTGTCCCCAGATGATCAACTAAAAACAACTTTTAGAACTCCATGGGGAACCTACGCTTACAGAAAGATGCCCTTTGGGTTAATCAATGCTGGGGCAACTTTTCGAAGAACAATGAATATTGATTTTAGAGGCTTAATTAATCATTGAGTAGTTGTCTATTTAGATGATGTTATTGTATATTAGAAATATCGACATGATCATATTAATCATCCTAGAAAGGTATTTGAACGATGTAGAAAATTGGGAGTATCCTTAAATCCAAAGAAAACAATATTTGTTGTTTCAGAAGGTATTTTATTAGGTTGCGTGGTTTCAAAACACGGGATCGTGATTGATCCTGAATGAACCCAAGCTATTTCAAAAATAACTTACCCTTCTAGCAAAAAACCAATGCAATCATTTCTTGGTAAAATAAATTTTATCAAAAGATTCATCCCTAGTTTTTCTGAAATCATTCGTCCTTTACAAAAAATGATTAAGAAGGATGCTATTTTTAACTGGGGACAAACTGAAAAAGAATCATTTCAGAGAATTTTAGAAGCCATTTCAAAAGCTCCTAGTCTTTTGAGCCTAGATTTTAACAAAGATTTCATATTGTATACTTTCGCTTCTGACATATCATATGCAGCAGTTTTAACTCAACTAAATCAACAAAATAATAAAGTGTCAATTTCTTTTATGAGCTCAAATTTTAAAGGTGTTGAACTTAATTACCATGAAGTTGATAAGCAAGCTTTTGTTGTTTTCAAAGTTGTCAAACACTTTCGTCCATCTTTATTGAAATCTAGAACGAAAGTGATAGTCCCTTATCCTCTAGTCAGAAATTTGCTATTGCAAAAAGATTTAGTTGAAAAAAGGGCACCATGGATGACAGCTCTTCAAGAGTATGAATTGGATATTAAACCTTCAATGGTAGTCAAAGGTCAAGGATTATGTAAACTTGCTGCTGAAGCAGCTCACCTACCTGATAACAATTCTGAAGCTGTCATTGATGAAGTTTTACTTACTAGGGAGATTTACTTTTATCCTCCACCACAAGATTCTTGGTACACGGATTTAAGGACATTGCTTGAAACAGGAGCTTCTCCTGATTATCTTGAACCTAGGAAAAGAAGAGCATTGAGACTGAAATCTTCTCCTTATTTACTAATCGATAACATCCTTTTTAGGAGAAATTCAGATGGTGTTTTACTTCGATGCTTAGACAAAGATGAAACATAAGTGATTTGAAAAGAACTACATTTTGGACCAGTAGGTGATCATTTTGGTGGAGAAACTATGGCACATAATATTCTTATAGCTGGCTATTATTGGCCTACTTTATTTTGAGATTCTTATGCTTTTGTCAGGAAATGTCAGGAATGTCAACTTGCTGCAGGAAGAGTTAAAAAGCCTGCGTTTCCTTTACAACCTGTCTCAGTAGAAAGACCTTTTCAGCAATGGGGTATTGGTATAGTAGGACCAATAAACCCTCCCTCTTCTATGCAACATAAGTATATAATAACTGCAATTGATTATTTTACCCATTGGACAGAGGCTGCACCTTTAAGGGTTGTAAACACCAATCAGGTTATATTATTTTTAGAATATTTTATCATAACAAGATTTGGTGTTCCAGATTCCCTAGTCTTTGATAATGCTTCATATTTTTCATCAGTTGAGTTAACCCAATTCTCCTTAGAGAAGGGAATAAGGGTTAGGTATTCATCTAACCATCATTCTCATGGAAATGGTTTAGCTGAATCAACAAACAAAAATTTGTTGAAAATTCTCAAAAGAACTAATTCATCTCACCATCATGATTGGCATACAGAATTGTTCAATTCCCTTTGGGAAGACAAAGTAACTCCTAAAGCTGCAATAGGTAACTCACCTTTCTTCTCGGTTTATGGGACTGAGGCTATTTTACCACCAAATTTATTTTTACCTTCATTACAGTTAGCCCAGTCTATTCAAGATGAAGATTGTCTAGCAATGGAGAAAATGATTAATACTTTATTAAAACTTGAGGAAGAAAGAGACAAGTCAAAACAACATTTTACAAAACATCAACAAATTGTGAAGTCCTAGTTTGATCATTCCTCAAGTTCTAATCGAGAATTTCAGGTGGGGGACTTGATTTTAAAATGGGACAAAGTCCATGATGAGAAAGGAGATCATACTAAGTTTCAAAAACTTTGGTTGGGCCCCTTTGTTATTGCTGAAAAGATAGGTCAATGTACTTTTTGTTTGGAAACCCTAGAACGTCAATTCGAAACATTTCCAGTGAATGGACTGATCTTAAAAAAATATTTCTGTTGATTTTTTGGACCCTAAAATTGTATATAATTATGTATATGAACTTGTTTTATGTGTGTAAATAATTTTATTTCAAATGTTTCATGTATATATTTTTATCATAAAATTGTAAATATTTTGTACAATCTTTTATCAAATAAGAATTATGATAAATTATGATTCTTATGTACATTCAAATATCATTCTACTCTTGAAACTATTTTTTGCTTTTTTCTTTTTTAATCAAGTATTAATATATCGATCATTTGTTTCAAGAGTTATCGAATCTTTGTATATATGTTTCAAAATAATTAAGTCGCTAATGTATATATGTTGATTGAAAGGACAAGTGTAAATAAATAAGTCATGTGGTTTAAAACCCAGTTTGTTTATAATTTAAAATTATGGTATTAGACTAAGTCTTTTAAAAATTGGTTCAGAATGATCAAGGTTTCTTAAGTCTATTAAGAACCTATCATTATTTGTAAATATTTGTAAATGTTATTCAGATTATTCCTCATTCTTCTATTTTCTTCTGATAGTTGGGATAACTGATTAATGTCTTTTTCAAAACTTGTACTTTGAAAAATATTTATGGATCTCTACCATCAGTTATGTCTTTTAAAGTTATTTACAATCTAAAAATATTTTAGATCTGTTCCACTTAATAAAGTTCCAAAAAATCAAAATGAGAGACGGAAGGTCTTAGTAATAAGTCGATCCAATGAGGATCATAAATATCATCAGTATGACATTATTAGGGAACTGATAATGGCTCTTGGTCGTAAGGTCAAGAGCTAGGGGGTCTCATCACGAGCCAGCTGATTCATTTTCTGGTGATATTAGTGACCACCGTTACCATTTGGTCACCAGTTTGTTTCGATTTTAATATATATATATATATATATATATATATATATATATAAGAAATAAAGGAAAAAGGAAAGAAAATTTATTATATTCATGGAACAGATTCTAGAAATTTTTCAGAGAAGTAGATTCTTATACCTTATACTGATGGTGCAGGTTATCTTTACTATAAAGTAATTTGTTTTGATTAGGATATTACTAAGTTTATCTTTAACAAGATTTTTATTTAAAGAGATGGGATATTTCTAAATTATATTTGCAAATATAAGTCAGAATAATGGTTTTTATTTAGAGAGAGAATTTTTTATTGTTTTTTAATAATTTTTAAGATTTTGTTTATACTATCATTTGAAAATTATATGAGAAGAGATAACTCATTCGCCGAGGTCGTCGCCATTTGCTGGCAGGAAACAACCCTCTCAATTTTTCTATTATGCTGAATAAAATAATCAGTTCTCTTCTGTGATTTATTATAAAAAATTATTTAAGAGTGCCTTCAAAATCTTCGATTCTGAAGGTACTCTCATATTTCAGAAGAGTTAAGAGTCATATTAGAAATTTATGGAATACTTTCATAAATTTGATAAATTAGCAGCTATTAATCTTGTAAATTTTAAATATAATCAATTTTTATCATTATCAATTCATTTGATTATATATTGATTCATGAGATTGAAGGTATAGTATGCTAATTAGTTCTTTGGATTAAAATGAAAACACATTTTGAACATGTTACAAATTTGGTTTTGATAAGGTATTTATTATCATAAGTTTTTGTAAATTTTATGATTAGGGTTGATTAAATAATCGAAATATTTTATAACCTTGATAATAATATATTTTTACATTAAACTTGATCTTTTAATATCATGTAATTGTTCAAATTATGGAAAGTATTCATATGTTTCACAAAATAGATAAAGATCACTTGTATATATCATTTCGAAATCTTCGTTGTGATATAATCATAATAATTGAATTTTGATTTGTGGTTTATTTTTTATAAGGTCATAGGTGATTTCAATTTCATGAGTTCATTCAAAACCATATTATGTTATCCTTGAATCAATTACATGTATAAATATGGTTTTGGGTGGTTTAAATATTATCTAAAGTTGACCTTGTTGTTGTAATTACAAAACTCTAGGAGACATTATGGATTGTAATGATGACTTCACATCATCTGGTTTATGAGCATGATTGCCCTTCACATGTAATCCTTGTTTATTATCGATTGGTAGTTGTATTCTTGGTATAGGATACGAATGGTTGATTTGATAACATCTATTCATAGGGATTTTAATGATAATGATATTTTCGAATCACCTACATAAAGATTGATATCATATTAACATTCGGTTTTGGATTTAGTTTTTGACACAAATCAATACAACTGAAATTTGTTGGTTTAATGATGGAATTGTGTCATTCAAATTCAATTTCATAATGATTGATAACCATTACCATTTATGGCGCCTGTATGAAGCTATCATTCCAGTCTGCGTATTATCAATGCTTCGTTTTTTGTATCATATGGTTATCAAAACCTGGATTGTATTATTTTGAATGACGAAGTTTAGTTAGAATTGGAAGTGTTAACATAATATTTATGAGAGTTTGGTTAGTCACGACTAGTCTATCCATTACTCATAGCACAAAACGTTTGCATTTGTTCTCATTATTTCAAAATTTGGTTACCATGGCCAAATTTGGGGTTCTCTTTCTTGTCACGTATGAATCAATTAGGGATTTGATGGTTCACATAATGCCTTTCACTTGGATCCCTATTCCTTCAATATTCACAACTACCTTCATTTCAAACCAAGACCAGAGTTGCAGTGATGAGAAAATGGCTCCTCTTAGCCGATTTGAGATTCCAGGGCCTGAGCTAGTGGAAGCTGATGAGGAAGTCGCTACATTATTCAAAAAAATATGATGGGGTTCATTATTTAGACGTTTCAGTGGTCATAATACTAAAGTCACTAGACAATTCGCTTTGAGCTTGAAGGAGAATGTGGCTCAAATTGAGGGGTTTAAATTTATAATTGATGAAGAAAAAATTGCAGAAGAAACAAAGCTTCCTCAGACCAGAGAATGTTGGTTTAAAGGAGGAAAGGTTGATAATAAAAGGTCCAAGTCATTAATTTTACCCTTACTCGCTAATGCAAAGCTAAAGTTTGGGGTTTCAGTTAAATTCTTAAAACTGAAATGGTGAGCGTCTTATGAAATTTTAGTCAGGTATGTTTCTTGTGATGACCACTTCTCTCATCTCCATTATTATCATATGCTATTATTATTAGCTTTGAAGGCTTGTAAACTTAATCTACCTTTCTACCTGCTTCAAAGCTTGAATAAAATGGCACACTCGGTGCAAAATACTATAGGCAACCCTAATAGGAGCTTGTTCCACCATGGTTTAATTAAAATTCTAGTTCAGCATCAGTTTTCCTTTATTTGAAAATCCTGGGATGAATTATTGGCTGAAAAAAAGCTAGGGTTGACACAGTATTGGCCTAATCCTCCTCCTAAAAACTCGCAGAAAGTGTAAAGCTCCATTAAAATCTGAAGTGGATGATGTTCATAAAGCTGAGCCAGGGGTTGGTAGGTTACAGGAAGCAAGTTCATCTTTAGATACTCATATTAGTAATGATGTTATAAATAAGGTTGATCCATTAGATGCTGGAACTAATATGGACCCATCTCCATCTGTTGAACCTTTCAGCGCATCCACAAAGGTGGATAGTGAATTGATGAATGATGTAGATTTTGATTCTATTACTCATGAATTCCTCTCTAATTTGTGCACTCCTAAAAAACCTTGTGATGAATATACAAGAAAACTTGAACAGTTAGCACAAGTTTGTTGTGATAGAAGAGATTCTAATTCAAAGGGTTCTGTGTCTGTTGGTACATGAAGATTCACTTGAATCATGACTACAGCCTCCATTCCTATAACCATTCAGCAGAATACTCAGCTAATTGTTGTTCAACTTGAGGATGATGTTTCGTATTTAATTCCTGAGACAACGCATATGAATGAACCTATTCCCGTAGTGAATAATCTTGAAAAATTATTGGCAAAAAACATTACTGATCCAAGTAAATCTGAAAATTAATAAACGCACATTCAGGCAATAAACACAGTAAAGAAAGAGATGGCTGAACAAATCACAACAAAAGAGATTATACCGAGAATAAACCAGATGAGACGCTTGATAATGGAACAGGCTCATAAATCCCCAGAGTCGAACCCTTATTAATGAAATAATCATGGGCTTTATAGCCTTTTACAAAATTTACAGATCCTGAAAATCCGATCTGTTTACATCAAAAATAAATGAAAGCCATAGTTTTTTCCTGATTAGGGCTTCGAACCCTTGCTAACAATTTGTTTATTCATTGTGAAGATCTACTTCACCGGGTTATCTTTTAATGACTTAAGTGGTAGCTGATAACCACTATTGCTGGTTTGTAGTGAAATTTCCACCAATAGCCAGTGTATCGGTGTTTAACTGAAGAGCCCTGTCTTGTTAAATCCACCCGAAACCCCTTTTTACTTTGTTTCCATAGTTTCAGAGGTGAAACGAACTAGTTTTATCGCTGTCGAAAGCATATCGTCAAAGTTTGAATCGAACCTTTAGTATTCTTTCTTCCGCCATTTCGGCGCTCCAAGTCTCTTTGATGCCATAGTATCGGCACTCCTTAAACCATCAGTGTTGTGATGGCTTCTTCATCGATGGTCATAGGTTTCTTCTTTTATCACATCTGCGCTCCTAATCGACATTCTCCATAACTAACACATCGTTGATCGGGAGCGGTAATAACTACAGTATCGGAGTTGTTCCTCTTCTTTCTTCCACCATTGCGGCTTCCAATTTCACTATCTCACCGACGGCTAGTGATTCCGAGTTCCGACGCCGAAGTTCGTCTCCTTGTGGACCTCATAGTTTATATTTCTTCTGCCATTGCGGCTACTTAGAGGACTAATTCGCCACCGGTTTTATGTTTTCAAGCTTCGGCACGTAGTCTTTAGTTCCTCCACTCGGCGATGTCTTTCTGTTATTTCAGAACCTGCAGGAATTATTTCATCCGCCGATGCGGCTCCCCATTTAACTATTTCGCCGCCGGTTAGTCTTTAGCCTTTTCGACGACGAAGTTTTCATCTACTCGCAGAAGCCACAGTCTATTTTTCTTCCACCGTTGCGGTGCCTTTGAGAACTAGCTCGCCGATTTGTGAAAGTTTTTGAGTTTTAAACTAATTTCGTTTGCCATCGGAACTCAAAACCTCTCTCCATTGGAACTCTTAGTCTGTATTTCTTCCGCCGTTGCAACGGCTATGAGAACTAGCTTGCCGATCTGAAGTCTTCACAACTTCTGATTGATGTTTGAAAAACGTTTCTATGGTGTAAACAGTTTTAGCAATACGTCTATCTGCCTAAGGGGTCTTCCACCAGCTATTTATCTTCCATCTTTTGGTGGCTAATGAGATGTTCTGATCCTCTCCCAAGCCACCAAAACCACAACTTCATGAAATTTGCATCAAAAAATAGAGGTCTTGAAAACTGTTAGTGATGTTTCCTTATTTAAATTCTTCATACTATAAAAAATAAATTTATTTTATTTGAGAGATAACATCTGGTTCCTACTCAGGGATGGGAACCTCCCTGTGAGGTCCCAAGAACCCCAGACCAAAATGCCTTTCTCTAAAAGCAACTAAGTAATTCAACACTATTCTTTATTGTTCCATTGGGCATGGAGTCTTATTCCAAAAGAAAAAACAACCTATAATCTACTAATTTACAATCATAAGGCCTCAGAGCCTCAAATAAAATAGAGTTTTAGGAACCACCCATTTATTGGGCCATCGAATACCTCTTCACCTTCCAGATTCTACAATTTGAAGGTGTTATTCTTATATACATGGTCTATAACAAAAGGGCCAATCCATAAAGAGTCAAATTTTCCATGTTTCCCCTTGTTCTGTCTGACAGCATCCCACTTGAGGACCCAGTCCTCGACCTGGAAGTTGTCTGCCTTTTCTCTTTTGTCAAACATGCCCTTTATCCTCTGTTGATGAGCCTCTTATTTTCTTGCAACTTGCTCCCTGATCTGCTGTAACTCCACCAAATCCATCATCCTTCTCATCATATCATTTGGTTCATCTTCCTCTTCCTGAAATAACTTTTCCACTGGAAGGGTGAGCTGGATAGGAAAGATGGCCTTAGTGCCATAAACTAGTTTGAATGGAGAAGTCCCTATGGATATTTTATATGTCACCCTATTAGCCCATAAGGAAAACTTAAGATTTGAATCCTAGCTTTTCTGATTTGTGTCTAGCAATTTCCTAATGATCCGGACAAAGCTTTTGTTGGATGACTCAGCTAGGCCATTTCCTTGTGGGTAATAGGATGTGGAGTGCACCAGTTGAATACCCATTGATTCACACAACTTAACCAATTCCCTAGCTTTAAAGGCTTGTTCATTATCAGTTACTAACCTTACCGAATAACCAAACCTGCTGAAGATGTTCTCATATAAGAATCTCATGATGACTTGCTGAGTGGCATTTCCGATGGGTATTGCTTCTATCCATTTGGTAAAGTAGTCAGTGGCTACTAAGATCCATTTATGCTGTCCACTGGAAGATGGATTTATTTCAGCTATGAAATCCAGATCCCATTGTTGGAAAGGCCCATTCACTGTAACAGGCCTAAGGGGCAAGGATTTGAGCTGCTGCTTCCCTTCAAATCTTTGACATTTGTCACAGGCCCTTAGAAAAATGCATACATTAGCAAAAAGGACTAGCCAATAGTACCCTGATTTTAATATCTTGTGGGCTGTGGTTTTCCAGTAGTGGTGGCCTCCACATGTACTGGAATGAAAGTGATGCATGACCTTTTCTACTTCCTCTTTATCTAGACACCTTGACAAAATCCCAGACTGGTCCCTCCAGTACAGCAGTTTGTCAATTATGCAAAACTTAACAGATTTCAATTTAAGAGCTCACGCTTGGTTAGGAGTAAGATCAGGAGAAAATTCTAATTTTAGCAAAAATCGAATGATACCTAAGTACCACTCACATGAAGATATGTTCTCAGCTACTGCTGGACTATTATTCTGATCTTGATTTTCCTTTGTTTCAACTGCCACCATAGTCTGCACCTTTGCTGACCTGACGTATGTGAAATTCATTCCCAGCAGTTGACAGTTTTCTTTGGCCATGAGTTTGGCTAGACCTAATCCTTTTACCAACTTGGTGGGTTTGACCTCTACATCGAACTCAATGAGTTTGGAAATCCACTTAGCTCTCTTCCCATCAATGTCAGGCTGAGTCAAAAAATCCTTCACAGTAGCTGGAGGGACATATGCAATGACCTTTGCATGGAGAATGTAGATTTTTGAAGTTATTCAAAGATTTTATGAGGGCAAAAGCATGCTTCTCAATTGGGTCATACTTCAGCTCAGCATCTCTCAGGGTTCTGCTGAAGAAAGCAATTGGATGATCAAGACCTTCATCATTCTTTTGTAATAGTACAGCTGCAACTATGTCATAAGATGAAAAAGAGAAAATGTAAAAACCCTTGGTGTAGTCAGGACTAATCAAGGTTGGGGCCTCCACGATGGCTTTCTTAATGTCTTCAAAATAATTTCTTGCCTGGTCGGTCCACCTGATTTCTGCATCCTTTTTTAGCATGGCTATTATATGCTTTACCAGCTTGGAGAAATTTGGAATGAATCTCCTGACAAAGTTTATCTTACCTAAAAAGGACTAAATGTCTCTTTTTGAATTGGTATTGATAGCTGCTGAATTGCCTCCACTCTTACTGGATCGATTTTTACACCTTCAGCTGAGACTATGTGGCCTAGGATATTTCCTTCATTCAATGCAAACTGGGACTTCTTGGGGTTCAATGATATTTCATACCTTCTGCACTTCAGAAATACCTTTCTCAAATGCTGCAAGTGGTCATGATGGTTGTGAAAGCAAACTGTTAAGTCATCCAAATATATCAGCACATGTTTATCTTTTAGCCCTACAAAATCTAGGTCCATAGCTCTCTGAAAATTAGCCCTAGCATTCATTAGCCCAAATGGCATTTTAGCATACATGAAGGTGCCCCACGGGGTGGTAAAGGAAGTTTTCTCTTGGCATCTAGGTGCACAGCCACTTGGTTGTATCCAGAGAAGCCATCAAGGAAGGACATGACCCTAGCCCATGAGACTCTCTCCAGCAGATGTTCCATCTTGGGCAGTGGATAGTTGTCCTTTTTGGAACATTTGTTCAGGTTTCTAAAATCCACACACAACCTGATTTCTCCATTTTTCTTTCTTACCACTACTAGATTTACAATCCACTGGGAATACATAATGGGGATTATAATCTTGGCTTTGAGGAGTTTGTGGATATCTTTCTCAATCACTCGTAATAGAAGAGGGCTGATGGGTCTCAGCTTCTGTTTGAAAGGAATGGTGTCCTTATCCAAAGGAATGCTGTGTTGCAAGATGTTGGTGTCATACGTTTTTAGTTCACTATACTCCCATGCAAAGACATCAGAAAACTCTTTTATCAAGATGCAATATTCAGAATTCTTTTCAGCAGTCAGCCCACTAGATAGATTTATCAATTTTGGATGGCTCTAGCTGCCTATGTTGTGCTCTTGGATAGCAGGATCTATCTCCCTTTTAGCAGGCTTGAATGGGAAATCATTGTGATCAAATAGTTCTTCCAGTGGTACTAGACCTTGGGGTATGTGGTTGCTGGGCAATTGGACAATATCGTCCTCAGCCAATTTATCTTTTAGCTTGAGTTGCTTGGATTCCTCCAGGTTAAGGTTTTCCTGGTCTATGTGCATGTCAGAGAATTCATCCACTAACTGAAGGAATTTACTAAGCTCCCCATCATTTTCAAACACCCTCCAAAATTTTACATTGTCTGGCAGAGAGGGTATGTACTTGACCTGAACATCATAGCTGAGCCTAGGGGGTAAAGGAGGAACAAACAGAATTGCAGAGACAGCGAGGGAATCATCCAAGTGATTCAAATCTCTAGGAATATATGACAATTCAAAAAACATAAATGAGTCTCTGAGTTTCCATACCTCGTCTCTGTAGGCCATCAGTTTGATATTTTTCATCTGAAAAGTGTTGTTGACCTACTGTATGATGAGGTCTGTGTCCCCAAAAATCTTCATGCACATGATCCCCATCTCCTTGGCCACTTTAACTCACAGCAACAAGGATTCATATTCTGCTACATTGTTCATGGTTTTGAAATCGAGCTTATACGATAAGTGAATGTTCTCCTTAGATGGGGAGATCAAAACGACCCCTGTGCCTGTTGAGTTTTGAGCACTTGCCCCATCGAAATACATGGTCCAGATTGTTGTTATGACTTCTTCGAGCTGCGGACAAGTGGGCTCGGTGAGCTGAACTAATGTCTGCTGATTATCATCTATTTGCAAGATGCAAGATCGAAAATTGGTGTCCACAGCATAGATGGGGTGATTTACTGAGTGACTCTCCTTGCTTGTAATGTATGCTAGCTGATTTTCCCTATATAGTCTCTTAGTTTCTCCTCCGAACATGGGAATGGTGGCGAATGTGAGATCCATCTGAAGGGTGTCGCCCAATCTTTTGTTCCATGACCAGGATGACAAAAGGCCAAATTTTGGAGGAATATCAGCCACTACAATGTCCATCATTACGCTTTTCGAAGGCAGCTAAGTTAAGTTTACAGCAAGGTCTTTGATGAGGCCCAAGCACTCGACCTTCCTGGAGTAAAAGGAGAATAAATCGCTATAGGGCATGGTAATGCTGAGGCCGATCTCATCCATCACAACCTTTGCCCTTAAGTTATGAGAGGCTCCTGAATCTAGCAAACAGTTATGGAGGATTTTATCATGGATGTTCAAGGATATCTAAAATGGTGGGCAAGATTCCTTTAGGTCTTCAATCACGGGGCCCAGGGTTACAATAGGCTTGTCATCTTGCAGGTTCACAAAGTTAGTGTCAATGTGCACCTTGGGCTGAAGGGAATTCAGAATGGAGGTTTTAAATGCATCATTCTTCATCAACTCAATTAAAGGGAAAGGTATTTTCAATTTTTGAATTTCAGACTCAAGGTTGAAGGAATAATGCAGCCTATCTGGAAACCTTACCTCATGAGCTGTAGGTTTGAGTTGGAATTGATCAGATCTGGCTGAAGGTGTTTTTTTATGTAATGCTTTGGATGGAACAACTACTTTCTTCGGTAAAACAACTACCTTTCTAGCAGGTACAGTAGGCTGCTTGACGGGTACATCATTCTTTTTTAGTGGAGCAACCAACCTAGACCTCAGTTGGTAACCTCCCTGATCATCAGCCTAATAGACAACCTCTTCAGTGATATGCTCATCAATCAAGGCTTCTTCATATTCTACCTGGGTCAGAAAAGAATAGTCCACCTCATCCTCCATGCAGTGGATATTGTCTTCAGCTTCTCCTTCATCTTCAATGAATTTCAACTCTTCTTCTAATACAACATTTTGAAATGGAGCTCTTATCCTCTGGTCTTCCCCTTGATTTCTCTCCTTTCTGAGAATCTAAACAAGGGGGTTTCCTCTTCTATAAGGAACAAAATTTGGGTTTCGAGGAGCAAAGTCACTTGGCCCCTTACCCCTCATTGGCATATGTCCTTGTTCCTTCAATTTTGACATTTCAGCGGTCAGGTTATCTAAGAGTTTGGTCATTTTTTCAATCTTGTTCTCTCATGCCGAAGATCCACTATAGTCTGCTGGCTGCTTTCTCCTGTCTACCTTCCCTTTGACCTACTGAGATGCCAAAATGTTTGACTCTACCTCTAGGGCAGTGTCCTGCATAAGTGATAAGGAGGTAGACCTCCTTTCTATGAGAAGTAGGCAGAAGTCAGAGTCAAAAGCATTCTCATAAGTTATCATAGCTGAGGTACCAATGGGCTTAATCTCAATAGGGATTTTGATGTATGTGTTGTTGAATCTTTTGGCAAAGTTGGAGACAGACTCACCATCTTCTCTTCTCAGGTTTTTGAACTCTGTGATGTAGTAGAGGTGGTCTATCCTCTCTCCCCAATGCTTTAGGAAAATGTCATCTAGGGCCTCTATGCCTGCCACTGACCCAACAGGCAGTTCCTTAAACCACTTTCTAGCCTGGCCATCTAGGCTTTGCACAAAGACTCTGGTCCATATGTCTTCTTGTTCTATATTTATATTTTCAGCATAGCTATAAAAAGCCTCTAGATGTTCTTCAACAGTGAAATCCCCTTCCCTTGTAAAATTAGGCATATACTTGAGGTAATCCCCGGTAGGCATGGCTACGAGAGGATTTGGCAAAACTAGGGATGCATACCTAGCTACTAGGATCCTTTCCATCTTGGACAATTGACGGGTATCCATATTGGAAATGGGTATGGAGACGGAGATGGAAGGAAGCACTGATGAGGATATTTGCTGAGAAGGAAGTGGTATACTTATCCCAGTGAACTCACTAGGGATTCGACCTTCATAAGCAGTAGTGCTTGAAGATGCCCAAGCCCTAGATTTTTCTGATGTATCTAAAAATTTCTGGGAATTAAAAGTTTCAGCAGAAGAAATATCAGCAAAACGATTTCTTGAAATACCTGATGTAGCATTTTGTGCAACACTGCTGGTCTGTCTTAGTAAAGCCCTAGCTTTCCTCAAAATTTCTTCTGGATCTGAAACTGGTGTTGCTGGTGGCCCCTTTGGGTTTTCTCTGGTACTTGGTCTTCTTGAAGCCACCTTATATCAATTGAGTCGCCAGATAGATGATTACAACCATAATAATGTCCAATCCTTGTCTATCATCAAAGCATTGATCTATGTCATATCCCAAGGAAGCTGAGCTTCAATCTCCTCTCCCCGGCAACAATGCCACTTGTTATCACTCCAGGAAACTCCTCTAGATTGTAGCTTGAGGATGCCTGGTAACTTAAACTATTTTTTGGGTTTTTTTCTGAATTGGATCAAGCCGAATAACTTATATAACCTCTCACTCTCAAGACATGCATGAAGCTCACTTAATCACAAGGCTTTTAGTTACAACTTGTTCAGTAGTTTGACAAAAAGGTGCATGGATGGAGAACTGACCAGGCTGACAGACTTACACACATAACACATGTATATAAATGGCTAAATCTTGCTGAGGATGGTGTTTATAAATCAAATATCACTAAATAACCAATAGGATGATAGCTATCGACCCTTTAATAAATCTGAAAATTACCTAAATGCACATTCAGGCAATAAACACGGTAAAGAAAGAGATGGCTGAACAAATCACAACAAAAGAGCTTATACTTGGAATAAACCAGATGAGATGCTTGATAATGGAACAAGTTCATAAATCCCCAGAGTCGAACCCTTACTAATGAAATAATCATGGGCTTTATAGCCTTTTACAAAATTTACAGATCCTGAAAATCCGATCTGTTTGCATAAAAAATAAATGAAAGCCATAGTTTTTTCCCGATTAGGGCTTTGAACCCTTGCTAACAATTTGTTTATTCATTGTGAACATCTAGTTCACTGGGCAATCTTTTAATGACTGAAGTGGTAGCTGATAACCACTACTGTTGGTTTGCTGTGAAATTGCCGCCAACACCCAGTGTATCGGTGTTTAACTGAAGTGCCCCGTCTTGTTCAATCCGCTCGAAACCCCTTTTTACTTTGTTGCCGCAATTTTGGAGGTGAAACAAACTAGTTTTATCGCTACCAGAAGCATATCATCAAAGTTTGAATCACACCTTTAGTCTTCTTTCTTCTACCATTTCGGTGCTCCAAGTCTCTTTGACGCCGCAGTATTGGCGCTCCTTACATCATCAGTGTCACGACGACTTCTTCATCGATGGTCAGAGGTTTCTTCTTTTATCACATCTGCGCTCATAATCGACATTCTCCATAACTAACACATCGGTGATCGGGAGCGGTAATAACTACAATATCGGAGATGTTCATCTTCTTTCTTCTGCCGTTGAGGCTTCCAGTTTCACTATCTTGCCGACGGCTAGTGATTCTGAGTTTCGACGCCGAAGTTTCATCTGCTTGCGGACCCTGTAGTTTATATTTCTTCCGCCGTTGCGGCTACTTAGAGGACTAATTCACCGCCGGTTTTATGTTTTCAATCTCCAGTGCATAGTCTTTAGTTCCTCTGCTTGGCGATGTCTTTTTGTTATTTCAGAACCTGCAGTAAGTCTTTCATCCATCGTTGCAGCTCCACATTTAACTGTTTCACCGCCAGTTAGTCTTTAGCCTTTCCGACGACGAAGTTTTCATCTACTTATGGAAGCCGTAATCTGTTTTTCTTCCACTGTTGCGGCGCCTTTGAGAACTAGCTCACCGATTTGTTAAAGTTTTTGAGTTCAAAACTGATTTCATCTGGGATTGGAACTCAAAACCTCTCTCCATCAAAACTCTTAGTCTGTATTTCTTCCGTCATTGCAGCGCTTATGAGAACTAGCTCTCTGATCTGAAGTTTTCACAACTTCCGATTGATGTTTGAAAAACGTTGCGATGGTGTAAACAGTTTCAGTAATATTCCTATCTGTCGAAGGGGTCTTCCACCTGCTATTTATCTTCCATCTTTTGGTGGCTAATGAGATGTTCTGATCCTCGCCTAAGCCATCGAAACCACAACTTCGTGAAATTTGCATAAAAAAATAGAGGTCTTCAAAACTGTTGGTGATGTTTCCTTATTTAAATTCTTCATACTATCAAAAATAAATTTATTTTATTTGAGAGATAACATCTTACAAGCTCCAGTTTTTCACCATAACTCTTAGAACCACTTTTATATCCCCACATTATCTCTAGAACTTTTGTACCACTATTTGAAAATTGATATTTTTTTCTAAATCCTTCACAAATAGTGGTGCTAATATGGTTGCACATTTTGGTGGTGCTTCAATTCATTTTTGAGTTTCATTTTCATGTTTAGAAGAGAAGTGTCCAATTTTATATCTTCGAGTAGTTGATTCACTATTCTCTCTAGAGACATGATGATTTATTCATATCCACTGCATTCCATTGACCAACAACTACAATTAATAGAATATGGATCAAAGGATTGAGTTATTTAGCGACTCTAGTCTCAACCACATTGTTTATTTGTAATTTGTGCAATCCTTCTTCTAATTTATATGGTTTCATTGTAGTAGGTTAAAGGGAGAGACCTCTCTTTAGTAATCTTGGTTCAATAATTATTTGTATCTCAGGTGCAAGAAATCTTGGAGAGAGGGAAAGGGATTATTGGCTATATGTCCCACCTGTTCTCATTTCAAAATCGGTCCCACTATTTCCCACCCACTACTAAAACATTCAGCCCTTTTTCAAATGAATGGATGTAACTTGTTATCTATTCATATAGTAAAGAATAGAGGTAGATAATGGGCCTACAAACTAGTGTTTTTGAGTGATTGCAAATTTAAAATGGTGTAAATTAAAGTAAATTATTTAAATAATAACATGGTAAATTTAGCCAAAAATAGTATTCATTTTAAACATTTCATGGATTTTGGTATTGATTTTTTAGATTAAAAACCCACTATAAAATTTTCAATATGAAACAAAATAGAAAATAGCATTAAAGACATTAGATAGGACTATATATATTCAAAGCAAAGTTTAGCAATCTAGGATAACTAATTTATATAGACATTTTATCAAATTCAATTTGATAGTTATATCAAGTGTATATATATGGTTGTTCTCAAATTGTTCTTCATACTAAAAAATATTATAAAAAAAAAGTTATCAAAAAGAGCATAACAATACTATAGAAAAAAAAATGGCAACTATGATTTAAAAGATTAAAAATATCGTTGTTGCATTTTTTGTTAAGAAACCATTTTGAGTGTTCATGTTTTGATATATTGATGTTTTCATAATTGTGATTTAAGGATAGGATAGAAATCATGTAAAGCCATATTCAAATGTGTTTACAAAGTAAAATTTCATGTTAGTTTTGATTTAATAATTTTTTGAATTTCTTGTTATTGTAGTCTTATCAATAATGGTGAAAAAGGGGAATGTGACTTTTTTTAATATTAACATTAAAATATCATGAATTATATATGAAAAAATTGATTCATTATCCTCTATTGACTATTTTGCATTCATGTTAAAATTAAAATTCCATTGTAAGACTAAAAATTATAAAGAAATTGACAAAACCATAATATATGTTACACACAAACATAAAGTGAAATAATTTGCATTTGGTTGTTTTAATGTATTTTTGTCATTTTTCATTTTAAATTTGTGGAAAGAAACAAAAATCTTTGAAACTAAAATGTTCAATTTGTTTAATTTTATAAGAATTTAAAATGTTTATGTAGAGCCTAGTTCCATTTAAATAATGTTATGAACATGAATCTAAGAAATTGATGGTTTAGAAAGGTGCATGTTGTAACAAATGTGTTAGGAAAATAGCTATTTAGGAAGGTGCATATTGTAACAGATTTCTAACTTGATTCATCCACAATATATGGTCTATGTATGTGAAGAACATGCAATGATAATAGAATTTACCAGATCAATAATGCACCATTCAAATTGGGATCAAGTGGAGTTGAAACTCTTCAGAGAGACATGAATGATCGAGACTGACAAGATGATCACACACTTTAAGTTATTTGAAAAAAAACATTTTCGAATAAGTCTATCACAATATTGTGTATTCTCTCATGCAAAATAGTTTTACTATGCCATTAAAACAAACTTTAAAAACCATATCAATCAAATACTAAGGATTAAGTTTCTCCAACACTAATAAGAAGACATAAATGTCTTAGCCAAACAAACAAGCCATGTTTAACATGAGACATTATATAGATCTATTAATATACATATTATTATATACAAGAAAATAAGAATAAAATATCACTAAAGCATTATTAACCCAAAAAATTGCTCATATAGCCTACACCATGCAAAGGCTATATGAGCAATTTTTAGAGATGCATGCCTTGATTTATGACATTGTGTTGCAGTTTTCCATTGATTTACCTCTAACCCTTTGTTATAGGCTCTTCTCCAACCAGAGACTCTACCCTTTTTTCCTATAGAGAGGAAAGGGCAGGTGCTTATACACGTAGGTAAAGCTTTTGCCCTACTACAAGCATGAATGTTTGATTAATGCATGAATATTGGATTAGTTTAAACTAATTTCCCAAACAAGTACTTAGTGGGTAGACATAAGTGAAATGTTTTAGAACATCAAACCAAGTAAGTAGTGATCTATAAGGTGTTTAAAAACTAAAAATATAGGTGAAGAGAACTTTAAGGTATTCGGAAATTTTTTTAATTTTGATTTTAGCTTAGTCTCATACGTCACACATAGTCTCCATAGCTTCCATAGAGTCACCTAAAGGTGTAAATAAGCATATCATATTTTATTTTATTATGTTATACTTATTTTAAGGGAAAAGGTTTTCTTATATTGGAATTGGCTTATTGTTTCGGCGGAACAGACCATCAGCTATATAGCAAAGCAAATAGACGAATGGGCACAAACAGTACAGTAAGTGGTACGTAGAGACTAGTGATGAAGCTTCAATTTCACACTTTGAACGCGATATTCTAAACTTGTCCGTAGCTCATATGGACACATGCATTTGTGTTTTTTATTTATTCAATGCAGTTTTTGTTCTTTCGAAGGAGCCCATTCGTTCATTAGATCCACCGAGAGAAATTAGTGAAACGATAATATTGATATTTACAGTTTAATGACTAATGAGACTTCCAAAGAAGGAGATATAATATCATAACGAGATGTAACCCTTTGGTACGTAACAGTCGATGTAACATTAATGTAACATAAGTCTTATAGATGCGTTTCTTCCAAAACATTTTCTCATGTAAAATTTTGGCTTTTGAATGTAACATTTTAGAATTGTTATTCCTTCATGAACAAAACGTGTATGTGTAGAATTCTCATTCCTTCATGAACAAAACGTGCATGTGTTGTAGATCAATTTCACAATAATTTACATCCATGCTTTATTGTCCAGTAATTATGTATTCCGAGTATATGGATGCAATTACTGTATTCCATAATTATAGATGCAATCCCTGAACAAGTGAAGATTAAGAGAGCACTTACATCCGTGTTTTATTGTCCAGTAATTCTGTATTCCGTGTATATGGATGTAATTATTGTATTCCATAATTATAGAAGCAATCCCTGAACAAATGAAGATAGAGCACCTATATGCACTAGTGCATAATTTTCGAGCATGAAAAATTTAATCACTCATTGTCAAATATTAGTTTTCCATAAACATAATTCTTAGCATTCGAGGTCGCTCAATCTTTCTAAAGTCGCAACCAAAACAAAATTTTCAACACTTCCATTCATGTGCATAAACACTTATGGCATAGCCAAGAATTTTATTACCTTGAAGCTGGTGATGAGATTTGAATTTCACAATTTGAACAGTGAAATGCAGCCCAAAAGAACACACCAGGAATGCAGCCCAAAAGAACACAACAGGAATGCACAGTCACAACTCACACATAAAAATAGATTGACAAAAACGCAACCGTATCGTATCCATAATGTATAGATATCGAATTGCTTATCCCTACGAAATTTCATTCCACAAAAGGTGATCAATACTGCAGAATCTTAGTACCATGAATGAATGCAATTAAATCAAAGGATGGAAATCTTTAATAATGTTCTTCTGCATGCTGAGGCAGATTCAAATCAAAAGGCCTTGGCGACATGGCTCCCTTCATAATCTTCTTCTGCTTCGAGATTCAAATCGAAGAGTTGCTGTGATACCTTCTTCATTTCAGGAGGAATGGGTTGCGAAGAATCGTCGATAGAGGTTGCATGAAGTCGGTTCTTCCCTGCGGCCGCTCCCACCCACCCATGGCCTTCATGTGTGCGGATCTGAGGCCACAGAGTCCTTCCGAACAAAGTCATCACCACCGGCGGCTGCTGCAGATCCGCAGCGTTGTCGACAAAATTGAAGGAATGACTAGAATGACTAGGGTTAAAGCTAGGGTTTGGGTTTGGGTTTCCGCAGGGATTGCGAAGATGAAGCTCAGGACGCATACTGGAACGAATCATGCCCAAACTGTCATTCCCCACTCCCTGCACTCCGACTCCGCGATTCAGGAAAGGTTGTGTCCAGGGTTTAACACTTTTAGCAATGTCAGATCTGGCTAGCAACTTCTTCTTGATTTTGTTGCGAAGATTAATCTTTTGGGCAGCGGGGGTAAGCTGAAGGGCCGTAACGCTGGCGGTGCTCGCGGAGGAGGATGCGGCCTTAAAGGCAATCAACCTGTCAAACGTGGCTCTGCGAGGGTTTCTCTGCCGGAAGAGCGAAAATTCTTTTTGGCGTTAGGATGTTTCAGTATTTTGGCGGCTTTGTCATATTCCGTTGCTGCCTCCTCAGCGGTGTCCCAGGTACCCAACCAAAAGCGTTTTTACTAGTGGGGTCTCTGATCTCCGCAGCTTAGCGACCCCACTTCCTCTTTCTCACGCCAATGTAATGGACTTCCTTGGCGGAATTAGCGTTGCCATCGACTACTCCTTCATTATTGGAATTGCCTTCTTGATATCTTGGAGCCATGGAGGCAGACTGTAAAAGAAAGTGAGAAGATGAGCTGAATGAAAAAAAGACGGAGAGAAAAATAGCACTTTTCAATCCTTCGACAAAGAGAGAGTGAAGACGGAGAGTAAGTAAAAGTACGACAAAGAGAGAGTGAGGACGGAGAGTAAGTGAAAGTATCTTTGATTTATAGCGAAGGAAAGCGGCATCTGTGGACTCGGCTAAACCGTTGGTGACGGTGGGCTGAGTCTGAACTTCTGAAGGCCAGGCTTTTTGCCGACTCTAGTGGGCGGGCTTTTGGCGGCAGATGGGTCTTCACGGATTCACAAATGGGAACTGGAAAGACGGCAGCAAATCGGCTTTGGAAACTTTATTGGTAAGTTGTCTTTGACCAACTTGATCTTTCAATTCGTGACGAGTCATTGGGGGCTGACCCTCACTGCCGGGAATTTGGTGGCGCATTGGCTTTTAGAAGGTGGGATCGCGACTGGGAATCGAGAAGACGTAGGGAACAGGCCCCTGGAAACTTGATTGGTTAGTTGTCTTTGACCAACTTGATCTTTCAATTGGTGACAATTTTTAGGCAATGTGGTGCATATACCTATATGCCGGAAACGGTAATTATCGCATATTTATCGAGGCGTGTGAGGGTGTGCCGTTAAGATTAAGATTGAATGGCAAAGCCGACTTCAGCAGGCGTGGGTACTCGCGATAGTTATGTTTGTCACATATTTATCGTTTTGGACACGTTTTTAAATGTGCTGCGGCATTCGCAAACGTCGTTTGGCCGAAAGGTGGCAACGCATGCACATAAATGTATCTGTCATACGGTGTTTGTATTTGTATGGATCTCTGTTATTCCGGTCAACCTTCAGACATTGAGATTCGACTTCATGCTGGCTTAACCTTCCAAATATAGGGACCTCACCATCGTTTATATTTTACTTTGAAGATGGTAAGTACTAAATAAAGATACTTCTGATCTGTGGTTTAAATAGCAGATTATTTTGAGTTAAAACATTTATTTTTATTTTATTAAAAAATTTATCATTTAAAATTTATTTTTAATTATAAAAATAATTTTTTTTATCTAGTTGTCTACATAGGGGATGATTTCTTTCTTTCTTTTTTTGGCTATATTTTTTGAGTTTATGGCCATAAATTTTCATGGCCATTAATTTTCATTGAATTTTCAAAACATGCAAAAACACACCTAAAGCTTAAAATCATGAAACAAACAACAGAAATTACAAAATTGATGGGTTAAATTCACTAGATTCCGTCTAAAAATCCAAAGTCAAACACTTTATATCTCCCATTCCAACTATTGGATAAAAATAGTGGAAAAGTCTAATATTTTACATCTTTCATTTTAATCATTATAATATGATAATTGAAAAAAAAATCCAAAATTCTCAGCATTTTATTCCTTCCAATCTAACCATTATAATAAAATTTTGAAAAAAAATAATAATAATAAATAAATAAATTGTGTAAAAAATAAAATTAAAAACTAAACTTCAAAATACTTAATGTATATTTTCATTTTTAAAAATGGTTGACAAAAATACATGCATACACATTAACCTCTCCTCCCACTATGTGACCAATAACGAAGACAATTATTAATAATTTATATCCTCCCACTATGTAACCAATAACAAGTACAACTATTAATAATTTCTATTCTCCCACTATGTAACCAATAACAAAGACAACTATTAATAATTTCTATGTATTAATTTAGAATGACTCATCATCCATCATCATAAGAAATTTAGACTACTATTAAATTTACTAGAATACGCATTGAGCTAAGAGATTTTAGAATCAAAACTTTTTCTAGAATTTTAAGATGTCACACTTAAAACTTCCAATGTACTTTTGGTAAATCATTTCACACTTAAAACCTCTTCTAAATTTTCACTTAATGTACTTTCCGTAAATCATTTCATAATGGTGAATCGAAGTCATCAAAAAAAAATTATTGTTATTAGTTTTTCTTTTTTCAGGTTTTGCAAACTTTTTGAAAGTTTTGCAATATTTCAATATTGAACAAAATATTTAAAATTATAAATTAAATTTCAGAATTTCTAAATTATAATATTCTAGTTTTTCTTTTACTAATGTAAGACATTTTTGTATGGGACATAAATCTATAAAAGAGGGTTTATAATTGTTAGACATTAAAAATAATAAAAAACAAATTTTAAAACGAAAAATTCTAGGTATATGTGGTATTAAATGTAATATAATAGTTGGTATGTCTAATGGGAATCTAACTATAGTGGAGAGTTCACTTTTATTGAATGTGACACTTAGAAGTTTATCCAACTTTTTAAAGACAAGACAAACAAGAAGTAGTGGGAGGCTATTGCACAAGCCTCATTTGGCTGCAGCGGGCTATTGAACAAGTCTCTCATAAAATTACAATGAAACTCTCAAATCAAGCTTTTGACATAAATATACAACGTTTTTAGTCGTAAGAGGGCCACCAACACTCTTCCTCCTTTCTATCGTGATCAATCTTGAGAGGAAGTAGAAGTAGAATTTGGGTCGAGCTCCTCCTTATGTTATCTACTTGATAGATTATCATGTTGCAATGGTCTTGTAGCCACATATGTGCCGACCGAAAAAAGAGTCTCTAATGTCCATTTCCTTAATACCTTCCCTATCAAGCATCTGGTGTTTTTTAGAGTTAAAAAGGTCATGGTCAATGGGAAAGCAGGAAGTTTAATATAGGTTCAAATCTTCAAAGAAGTGTTTTACCCCTTGTAGTCATCTCACCTATGTAAGCAAGCATGTGGTGAAGGAAGAATCCAAGGATCTTCCATATGGGTAATGCGAAAAGACACTGAGTTTAACGAGGATAAAGCCCCACCAAAACTAGATCTAATCATAAGAACAAGCGCAGGATAGCTAAAGGTTCCCATAAGAGACGGATACATACCCACAACCACACTCCCAGTTGTGGGCTAAAAATGATCGATAATCAGGATAGAAGTTCCCGATGATGCATTTACACTTGGATTATGGAATGACATTTGATCAATCATAACGATATTCCCATTAAATGGAAAGCATACCACACGAAAGAGAGAAGAGGCTACGGCTTGCATACTATACATCCAATTCTGGCCTAGCAAAAGATTGTAGTCAAGGGGCGCATCAACCACCTTGACCTCGATCATGACGGTCTTCCCTCCCAATTGGACCTTAAGATAAGGAAGAATCCCGTGCAGCTAAAATGATCTACCATCAAAAGCAGTCGGCGTAGTAGTAGATTGAGATAACTCGGGAGAACCCAAACCCTTCCAACATGACAAAGACATCACGAAAGCAACAGCGCCTTCATCAATAACAGTGCGTTTGACATTCATATTAGGACACTCTACATGAATCAAAAGAGACTCGTGGTAACGAAAGCGAGGTTGTATTCCCATGGTTTCAAATTTGATAACGAAAGAAGAGTTATCATCATTAACCCCAAGAGCAGAAAGCAAGGCTTTCCTCTCCGGAGGACAAGTCTGAAGTACTTCAAGCGTGGACATCACACAAGGACTTTGGTTCAAATCCTCGACAATGGAATAGTTCTGGGCAGCTCGGGAATTAGGATTGTTCCTTGAACACTTCAGGACTCAGGAATGCAAGGTGCAACTTTAGGTTTATCTGTAGGTTTTTCAATACGCAAAGGGCTCTTGGGTGGAGTGGGTTTCTTTCCAAGGTCCGGTTGTGACGAACCACAATCCTTCGCATGAGTCACAACCTTAGTAGTGTGTACCATGTTGATGCAACCATGACCAGTATTGGCCTCCAACGGATTTTGATCTCCACCCGATGCACAATGAGAATCAATGGTCCTCGAGTTCATATTTTGATTGCTGGGTAAAGGATTAGTTAGCACAGCTAGGCCCTGTGCTATGAATCTTGAGGCATCTTCCATATGAGGGCACAAGTGAGTGCGGTGGTCCTCCTTACATAACTTGCAAGGAAACTTTACCTTACGTTTAGTCTGCTTGTCCCCCCCAGTATTACGAGCGTTCTTGTCATTATAATTAGCATTTTAGTTCTTATTCCCACCCTTACGATTATTTTTCTGTTTATTCTTATTCCTTCCAGGCTGCTGGTTGCCCTTCTCGTCCGACGATTGCACAGAAAGTACACTCGCCGATTGGGTGGGTTGAGACAAAGCCGTGGCTTGTCCCTACGTGAATAGATTAATTGACAATTGGCTCACTTGTTTCACAACCGAATCCGCAGGTTTGGTACTTGTACTGCCCACAATGCCATTGGCATGTGGTCGAGGCTTGATCTTGGGATCAAAACTAGATCACGGAGCATTAGGTATAATCTCATACAAAATTCTCGATTGAGCGTAGATTAAATCCAACTCTTGTTCCCTAAAGATTGCTTGTTCCTTGTTTTTGTCTCTGAATGTAGAAACATCCTTCGCGATGTAAGGTAACAACGACTTGAGGAACCACTCAAGGAGAAATTTCGGTGGTATAAAGGATTTAATCAACCACTTTCATCTACACCACTCTTGAATATGATTCGAGATATGTGTGGCTTTTTCATGTTGAAATGTCGACAAGAATTCGGTACCAACATCGTAACACACGGGTAGCTGAAAGTGACTAAGGAAAGCCATGGAAAGGTCATCAAATAAAATGAATGCCCCCCTTGGAAACTCTATATACCATTTTATCGCACGCCCCATGAGGGTGCGTTGAAATAGCCTCAAACGGATTGAATCATCATGTAAGGAATTGGAAGAGCACCAAAGGTTAAAAGTAGTAAGATGTTGACTAGGATCTTCTCCAGCTTTTCCCTTGAACTTGGGAATGTCCGAAGGAAGCTTGATAGGAACAGTTGGCCAAGGCGGGTCATGAGATACTGGATCGTTCATAAGTCTCGATAAGTGAAGTAAGTTCAATGTTGAGAGGAAATGGAGCCTAGGTTGACCCGGTCTAAGCCACGCTCCCTGATAGTTTTGGTTCATGTAAGGCTGATTGCTATAGTTCTCGTTCTAGTACTATATGTTCTCTATATGTCTACCAGTTTTTGTAACTTTACGAGAGTAATTGTGCAAGAGACTAAGATGAAGGTTAGTAAAAACTACAAAGAAGAGGGTGGAGTAAAGATACTACTTTTTGGATCCATTATTAGAAGAAGATACCCTTAAAAATATCAACATCGTGATCGTATTATGCCAACTCAATTTAAAATATAAACTATGATGTTACAAGGAGAATGAGAAGTGAGGTACTTAAAAAACCGTCATGGGAAAGATCAAGCTTAGAAGTCAGTTATTTATTCACTCTGATATCCATCCTTCCCTCTCACTTATGCAACTCTTATGAGCAAGATATTCTTTAAGGATTCAAATACCAAACCTTAGTATAGTATTCCAGGAAATTATTTTATATTGAAGAAATCATGCATATAGAGAGGGAGACAATATTAAATGAGAAATACTCAATTTACTACTAAAACTTATAAATTTTGGTGAATATTATAGAAAAACATATTGTATGTAAACATGGGTAGTTTTTTAGAGTAAAAATAATTAACTAGCAAATTTATTTTTTGACCTTGCACTCACCCGTATATGACCCATTTCTTGCTTATCACTGCAAGGATGTTTCTTCCTGGGATTCCTTGTTTATCTTTTTATTGTACCACAAAGGATTTTCTACATGTGTCGACAATGTTGATTAATCCCATATAGATGAGCATATCTTTCTCTCTTATCAAGGAATCATAAAACTATTCAAGAGTGGGTTCCACATAGTTAGTTCTAAGATATTATTCCATGGAGTAAACGGTAGATACAAAAACAAAATGGGAAGGACCAAGCTTGGAAAGAATAACATAAATACATTTATTCGATGGTTTATCTATTTTGAACTCTTCAACAAAGGTTCTAAGGGTTTTGAAGTTAGATCAATAAGAGAAATAAAATTCACTAGGATTTAAAGAAGCAAACTCATTTTCAAGTTA
>LPNX010286267.1:257768-324025 GCA_001517045.1 Pseudotsuga menziesii | reverse complement strand
AATGTCTAATTCCTCTTCTTTGGACCATAATCATCCTGCAACACTTGTGAAACATATCACTCACTTTCAATGTCTAATTCCTCTTCTTTGGACAATAATCATGATGATGAGTACAAGCTAGGGATGAATATTTTAGATGAAAATAAAAAACCTTCTCAAGTTAAAGGTTGAATGGGAGAGTGTTTACAGAATCTATGCCTAACTCTAACATGTTAGATTACACATAGGATAGGAAAAAGGAACATGCACATGATCTAGTTTAAAAAAATGCATGCGTGTTCTAATGAACTGCATATCGCACTTGCGATATATCGCATATGCGTTATGTAAATTTATATATCGCATATGCGATATATCGCATATGCGTTTTGTGAATTTACATATCGCATATGCGATATATATTTCCACGAACCTTAGCCTTGTGTTTGGGCTCGGGTTATTCCGAACGTGCCATCAATAACGCATATGCGTTCTTGATTTACACTTCGGAAGTGCGTTTCTGATTTCCTAAGTGGCACCAAAAAGTGGAACCAACTTCGTGCGAGTGCCCATGAGCAACGGGAGGCTAGCATTGGATGGGGATTAAGATATGTATAATACAAGAGATGGCGCATTAAGATATTTTGCTCTTGTTGTTTAGAAAACATGCATGGGGGCTTTGGAGTAAGTAATTTGGCTACTCTAGGAGTTGGTTGGGAGGAACAGCTTCTCCACTTTTGTTTTCCCAGTGTTGGTTCCAGGTTCCTACTCTGTTTCTTATGAATGATTTTAGATGTAGTAGGATGTACATGTGAAATGTTAAACTGCGGTTATATTTCCTCGCAATACTATTTATGCATTTCTGGAGAACCATTACCCATGTTTTGTAAATCCTGGATCTAGTGAATATCAAAGTAGAATATAGCTATGTTCTCAGTTAGCTTACTATTGTTATGCTTCAATGTTTTAGAATTGATGAGTTTGCATCTAATAGTTTGAATCTTATGTTTTTACACGGTATCAGAGGTTCCTGCTGTGTAATTCCTTCTAAAATTTATTTATGTAATTCTTCCTTAATTCTTCATTACGAATTTAGGTTGCTGAATGGAACTATAATTATTTTTTATAGTTTAGCTCTGAAGTTATTCAATATTGTAATGGAAATTGATTTGCATAGAGAAAAATCATAATTTAAACAATACAAATCCTATAAGAAACTTAGCATAGTTGGTTAAATGTTCTCAAATCATGTTCAGTCGACAGAATCAAGGTATGGTTATAAGCACTAAGATAGTTCCTGATCCAATTAACTTACAGTGAATTAAACCCCAAATCAACCAGAAAACCCATTGAATCCACAATTAAGCGTTGATCCACAATAGAAATTAGATCAATGGTTGAAAAGAGATTTCACACTTAGAAGCAGCGCCCGAGTTAAATCTAAACAAATTTCCTTTCATCCTGCAGTGGAGATCGATCTTGGAGAAGATCGACGATGATAAGGACATTTCACAGCAGAAAGAGAAAGGAAGATAAAGGAAGAGTCAGGCTGCGAAATCAGAAGTTGATCGTTGGAATTTAAGATCGAGATCTGCAGCCGAGATTGATCATAAAATAGATTGAAGGTCCACAACGATTTCACAGGGAGAAGCTGCAGGTTTTGAACAACACTTGATGTGCGCAAAATTTTTATGGAATGTACTTCATAGTTTTTGGAGTCCACCGTTGATTTGGTGGGTACACTAGCCCGACGGTCAACAATCCATTTCATTGATTAACTAGCAATTTGTTTAATAGCCGAGAGCAGGCGAGAAATTTTTATCCAAAGGATTTTGTTACAGGCTTGAGTCCACTTGAGTGAGTTAAACGTTGATCCACAAATTTAGAAGATCAACGGTCGAGATTGTATCCGTAAGAAGATCAATGACCGATAAAAGTCACGGAGGTTTCATGCTGGAATCTGCAAAGGAGAAGATCAATGGTCGTGATTTCATCCACGGGGAATATCAATGGATAATGATAGTCGCAAAGGTTTTATTGTGAATACATAAAGGAAATAAGATCAACGGTCAGGATTAAAGATGTAAAAGAGATCAATGATTTATAGAAGTTGCAGAAGGAGGAAAGCAGGAAAGAAAGGAAAAGGCAAAATGTTGAGTTCTAATTCCCAATTTCTGCATCAGATCAAGATCGATGGTCGATGGTCAAGGTTGATCCTGCAAAGATCAACGGTGTGGAAGGAATTTGCGGAATGTGAAACGCGGAAAGGAAATAATTAAGTTAACGGAAATTGGAGTTTCCGAGATTCGATTTCCGCATCAAAAAAAGATTGACGGTCAAGGTTGTTCCTACAAGGATCAACAGTGTGGAAAGCCGATGCAGAATGCGGAAGGTGAAAAGTTCAGAAATAAGATTAACAAAACTTAGAGTTTCTCGGATCCGATTTCCACATCAAAGCAACATCAACGGTCAAGGTTGTTCCTGCAAGGATCAATGGTGTTGAAAGCCGATGCGGAATGCAAAAGGCGGAAAGTCCAAAAATAAGATTAATGGAACTTGGAGTTTTCGGGATCCGATTTGTGCATCAAAGCAAGATTGGCCGTTAAGGTTGTTCCCGAAAGGATCAATGGTGCAGAAGACAGATGTGGAGTGCGGAAGGCAGAAAGTGATCAAATGGAAGTATCGATTGTTGCTTTCTTGATTTTCGAGTTCTGCCCGAAAGGTGGAAGGAGGAAAAGACAATTTAGTGCTGAAATAACTATTTTTGGTTGCATCTATCAATGGTGGAATGACTGTTACAGTGGTCCCAAAGCATGAGAATGAATGAAGAGAGTGATTTTGACCATTAAATATGGCCAGCGTTTTTTTTATTGGTATTTTCTCATAACAGTTAGGAATTTTATTAATATGTCTGAAGAAATATGGTTATATAATTTTTATTATTATTATTTGAATTTTGAGGTACGTTACATATGGTATCAGAACATGGTTTCAACACTAGGCCTGAATAGGCTCAACACAAAACTGCTATAGAAAACAGTAAACTAACTCATGTTGATTTTGTCTTGAAAATTCTCTTACACACAGAAAAGAAACTAACTCATGTTGATTTTGTCTTGAAAATTCTCTTACACACAGAAAAGAGAAGTACAAATATATTTTGCAGGAAATATGGCAAATGCGGGAATGTCTGTAGAAGAGTAGTGTCGCCCAGAACAACCTTTAGATGAAGAGGGTAATATAAGGGATGGAGAGTTCTGGGTATATCTAAATGAAAATTAGGACAATAAATCTGAATTAAAAAGGACCATGAATGAATTAAGATCTGAATTAAGAAAGGTTAAGGAAGATAATGAGTGAATTCTGAAGTCTCAAGAAGAACTAAACACTATCTTGTTAGCAAAAATCCATAATCAAGAAAAAGATAACAATAAGGATGCTCGCATGGTAAGTGATTCATGAAGGGTTGTCTTTGGTGGACATTACATGATTATTATAGGACTGAAATATGTTAAAGTACAATGGATTAATGATCAGGTATGCATGAGGATCGTTGTATGAATAATTTTAATTGATGATTAATGGATTCTTGAATGAGCTCTGAGAAGAAATATAAAATAAGACAAAAAGTGATATGTTGTATGCCCTAGTGGATTCTCAGTTAGATGGAAATTCTTGTATGTAACTTAACTTTGCATGTTGCAGAACAAGAAAAAGTAATTTGGATGCTCTGGGAGTTGGTTGGGAGGAGCAACTTCTCCACTTTTGTTTTCCCACCGTTGGTGCCAAGAGCCACATGAATTGCAACACCCCAAGGATGAGGGAGCTCTACCAACTCACTAAGGTAAAGCATACGAAACACTAGTTAGTTCAACCAACCCCTAGAGCTAAATGGAAGGTAACTGATCTTGTTGATGAATGCATAATTTGAAAGTTTTACCTCTAATTAACTTGTTTGGGAGTATTGTTAACACTTGGGTGTATTTTTCTTGAACATCCAAGAGAAACCAGAAAGGCACTTGCAAGAAAAATACTTATAAAAGGTATATGCATTGTAAGTAAATTTGTTCCTGTAAAGTAATAAGTATACCTATCGATGAATAGGACAAATAAGAATACTAGAACCTTTGAGAATATTGAAAGCTAATTATGTTAGATTCGGATTCATGTATATGATGTTGATATTAACCTTGGTAGACATGCAGATATATGTGCATATGATGACTGGCATGGATTAGTTGGAAAAGTAGGGTTAAATTATGTTAGAAATGTTGACCTTGCACCCAACAGATGGAGCCTTTGTCGATAAACCATTCCAGATATCCCTACCTTCCAAGGTCTATAAGGATATCTGCAAGGTATTCATGCGTGGGAAAATGGCTTTTCCAAACGCTAGAATGGAGTTCATAATTAGACAAAGACAAGATTGGAAAATTTGGACAGAGATCGATCGATCGATTCTCTAATCAATTGAAAAAGGGAGAGTGTGAATGAAACAGATCATTCCTCTAGTAAATTCAACTGTGAATCACTTGAGTTAAATATCTGTAACTCCGACAGATCTACGACCGAGGATATATTCCACAAATGAGAGTTAGAAGTAAGATAAAACTCAGGAATGGATGAAGTCAAATTAACCTACGTGGGTAGATATATGGTAGTGATCGTGGATGATACAGATCTATGACTATGGTTGTGTTTCGTAAAGCGGAGTTGTGAGCAAGGTAAGGAATATTTATGAAAATCAAATCGTCCTCACGATCATAGATCATGTGGTGGAGATAGGAAGGAGTCGAAGTTCAACGGCTAGAAACGGATTTCACAAATGAAATACCAAGGAGGATAAAAAAGAGTTGGGCTGCTAAATATGAAACTAATCGTTGCAAAGAGGATTGAGATCAACGGACGAGGGTGATCCTCGAAGTAGATCAATAGTTGCCAATGATTTCATTGGGAGAACTAGCGCTGTCAAACTAAATCCTGATGTGCAGGAAATTTGAATGTAATCCAATCCAGGGATAATTGTAGGGGCGAATTTTATCCCAGTGGGCTATTTTTCCATGTTTTTCTCCCAAAAAAGATTCACCATTTTGCGTTTTTTGAAGCCCTGTTTTGCCCAATTTTGATGGGGTAAAAATTTTTCACCCTAAAAATCGCCAAATTATTATATAAATGATATAAAATCCTTGGAAATTAAATTATGTTTTGAAGAATAACGCCAATCATTTTATAGTTGATGTTTTAAGAATTGGTAATATTCGCCAAAATTTATACACTTTTAAATATGTATGGTTCCTTAAAATCATCCCTGATCCAATCAATAGTAATTGAACTCCACCGTTGATCTGGGTGAATCAAGATCTAACAGTCCTTAACAATTCGATTGATTCAACTAGTGAGCTGATTAATAGTCTAGTTTGGACACGATATTTTTTTTATGAAAAAAACAACTCACTTCCATTTTTGAATTCCACTCTTCATCAAGATCCGAGGAATACTAGCAGGGTTGGTTAGATTTAGAGGTTCTGCCAATTATAGAACCTAACTGAATTACGTATCATTCACAATAAAAATTGTATACAAGGAAGCCGGGCATCAAGATCAGAGTATCCTTTCATTGGAATCAAACCAATAAGCTACACGAACCAGTGAAAAAGAAGGATGCATAGAGAATGTTTAGTTAATAAAAACCTAAACATAGTATGTGGTGAAGGGCGCAATGAGTGCGCGATGGTCTGGTATGAAGGAATGATGAACAAGATTGCTTAATCATGGGTATGGAAGGTGTGTTTCAGTTACATAAATAAGGTGAAAATGCCTAGTTATTTTAATGTTGCATTTAAGATAACCATATAGTTCCCTGGAAATGGTAGTAACTGATGTGGTTTGAATTACTCGGTATTGTAATTTTTGAAGATCACTTCATAGATTAGAGTAAATCTTGTAGAGGCCCACCAAATTGCTTCGATGTTTGGAAGTAACAGATTGCAGGTATAATTGACCAAAGACACAGCAGTATGGTTATGTCCAATAAAATAAAGACAAGAATCTACCATGTACAAGGTCCAAACGTCTGAGAAGGACCTCATGAAGGTGAAAAATGAACAAAATAGATTTCTAAATCCCAGATTTGAAATTTTGATACTTTTATATTGATGGTTTGACTAATCTAGAATTGTGTTCAGATGATGTGTATATGAGGTTGTCCAGGTTGGCAGCAAGTGTAAATGATGGGGGGTAAGTGCTCCCACTTACCATAGCCAAACAATAAGAGGATGGCCTCGGGATTACAAAAATCTAATTATGTAGGAGACATAATTCATAGTTTGATTTGATTTACTATGTACTAATGGTTTGATGTAGGGACCATGTCAGGAGATACAATGCAGAAAAACCATGTATGGTGGCCTGCAAGAAACAAAACACCAATTGAGATGATAAAGCTTTCCCTTGAGGCAGGTCTTGGGGTTTCCTTTGTTGTCTAAAATAAAAAAAAGATACCGATGGAGTTAGAAGGACTTGCTTATGCGAATATCATGTATTTGGGTTGTTTTAGCATCTTCTCATTGATATACATGCCTAATATTGCAGATCTAAAATAAAAGGGTTTAATTCAAACATGTTGCACAGACCTCCATATGTAGGGCACCATGGTTACCAAAAGATGATAACAACCCTCAAGAAGCAATTCTTTTGGCCAAAAAATGAAGGTAGATCTAGTGTATTACATGTCTAAATGTTTGGAATGTCAACAGGTGAAGGAGAAACATCAACATCCAGCAGGTTGTTACAACCCTTACAAATTCCTGAATGGAAATGGGAGGTAATAGCTTTGGATTTCATAACAAGTTTTCCATTGAATCAAGAACAACATGATTCGATTATGGTTGTAGTGATAAATTAAGCAATTCTGCTCATTTTATACCTATGAGATCAGCTTACAAGGCTGTCAATGTTGCAGAAATATTCCTAAAAGACCCACTAAGCGGTAAGACTATCTACATATGCCAGAGTTTCCATACAATAATGGCTACCATGCCTCTGCTAAGATGAGTCCATTTGAAATTTTTATATGGGTATAAGTGTAATACTCCAATCTCATGGAGCAACCCTATTGATGGATTAATGTTAGGATCTGAATTATTAGATGATATGGAACTAGTCGTGAAAAAGGTACAACAAAACTTGAAGGCTACCCAGGACAGGCAGAAAAGTTATGTTGACTTAAAAAGAACTCCTAGAGAGTTCCAGGTGGGTGATCTTGAATAGATAAAGGTAAATCCCAAGAAAAGTACCTTGATATTGGGAAAGTATAAGGAATTGGCACCCAGGTATTGTGAGCTATTTGAAATTTTAAGCTAAATTAGGGTCGGTTGCATACCAGTTAGCCCTACCACCTAGTATTAAAGTACATAATGTCTTTCACATTTCTATATTGAAAAAATATGTGCATGATGTTTCTCATGGGATTGACTTGAATGTAATCCGGGTGGAATCAGAGGGAGAGTTCCAAGTGGGACCGGAGCGGATTCTCGACAGGAGAGAACTTTTAATCTGGAACTGTACCATCGGATAGGTAAAGGTAAAATGGAAGCACCTTAGTTTGGAAGATGCTACATGGGAGCTGAAAAGTAATATGTAGTAGGCATATCCAAACTTATTCTAAGAGGATGACATGGATGATTAAAAATCAAAAGTTATAACACCGAGGACGGTGTTATCTTTTAAGGGGAGGTGTATGAAATACCCCCTGAATTAACAATTATTAATTATGCTGGAAATTACTTTCATTACTATTTTATTTATTCCTTGACAGGAGGTCAAGAATATAACATCTTGTAATAAAACATTCCCTATTTAATAAAATATGTTGAAGGAGAACAAAAATGGATATAGTTGTTGAAAGAGTGTTTGTTGACCCACAAGAGAAAAATGACAAATGGCAAAGACCACTAAGTGAGAACTCAAGATTTAGGAGGCATCATCCCCAGAAATAAGGTCCGCACTCCTAGTTGAGTTGCTAAAGAGAAGGAGGCTCATAAATGAGCAAGTCCTAAGAAAAATACTATTTAATAGTATGTCCATGAGAAGAAGGATGCTAGCATTGGACAGGAATTAACATATGTATAATGCAAGAGATGGCGCATTAAGATAGTTTGCTCATGTGGTTCAGTGAACAGGCTCGGGGCTTCTAGAGCAAGTAATTTGGCTTCTCTAAGAGTTGGTTGGGAGGAACAACTTTTCCACTTTTATTTTCCTAGTGTTGGTGCCAAGTTCCTACTCGGTTTCTTATGAATGATTTTAGATGCAGTAGGATGTACATGTGAAATGTTAAATTGAAATTATATTTTCTAGCAGTACTGTTTATGCATTTCTGGAGAACCATTACCCATGTTTGTAAATCCTGGATCTAGTGGATATCAAAGTAGAATCTAGTTATGTTCTCAATTAGCTTACTATTGTGATGCTTGAATGTTTTAGAATTGATGAGTTTGCATCTAATAGTTTGAACCTTCTATTTTTACACAGTATCAGAGGTTCATGCTGTGTAATTCCTTCTTAAATTGATTTCTGTAATTCTTCATTAGGAGTTTAGGTTTCCAAATGGAACTATAATGCGTGTTTATAGTTTAGATCTAAATTTATTCAATATTGTGATTGAAACTGATTTTCATAGAGAAAAATCATAATTTAAATTGTACAAATCCTATACGCAACTTAGCGCAATTGGTTAAATGTTCTCAAAACATGTTCAGTCGACGGAATCAAGGTATTGTTGTAAGCACTAAAATAGTTCCTAATCAAATTAACTTATAGTGAATTAAACCCCAAATCAACCAAAAAACCAGTTGAATCCATAGTTAAACATTGATCCATAATAGAAATCAAATCAATGATTGAAAAGAGATTTCACACTTAGAAGCAACGCCCGAGTTAAACCTAAACAAATCACCTTTCATCGTGCGGTGGAGATTGATCTTGGAGAAAATCGGTGGCGATAAGGACATTTCGTAGGAGAAAGAGAGAGGAAGATAAAGGAGGGGTCGAGCTACGAAATCAGAAGTTGATCGTTGGAATTTAAGATCGAGATCTACGGCTGAGATCGATCATAAAATAGATCGACAGTTTGCAGCGATTTCGCAGGGAGAAGTTGTGGATTTTGAACAAATTTTGATGTGCACGATTTTTTTATGGAATGCACTTCATAGTTTTTGGATTCCACTATTGATTTGGTGGGGGCACTGATCGGACGGTCAACAAGCCATTTTGCTAATTAACTAGCAGGTTGTTTAACAACCGAGAGCGGGCACAAAATTTTTATCCAAAGGATTTTGTTACAGGCTTGAGTTCACTTGAGAGAGTTAAACATTGATCCACAAATTTAGAGGATCAACGATCGAGATTGTATCCGCAAGAAGATCAACGGTTGATAAAATTAGCATAGGTTTCATGGTGGAATCTGCAAAGGAGAAGATCAACGACCGTGATTTCATCCGTAGGGAATATCAATGGTTGATGATAGTCATGAAGGTTTCATTGTGAACCCATAAAGGAAATTAGATAAAGGGATAGGATTAAATCCGTAAAAGAGATCAGCAGTTTATAGAAGTTGCGGAAGGTGGAAGGCGAAAAGCAAGAAAGAAAGGAAAAGGCAAAATGTTGAGTTTCGATTACTGATTTCTGCATCAGATCAAGATCGACGGTCAAGGTTGATTCTGCAAAGATCAACGATGTGGAAGGAATTTGCGGAATGCAGAATGTAGAAAGGAAACAATTAAGTTAACGAAACATAGTTTTTTTGAGATTCGATTTCTGCATCAAAACAAGATCGATGGTCAATGTTGTTCCCGCAAGGATCAATGGTGCGGAAAGCTGATGCGGAATGCAAAAGGAGGAAATTCCAGAAATAAAATTAATGAAACTTGGAGTTTCTGGGATCCGATTTCCACATCAAAGAAATATCGAAGATCAATGTTGTTCCTGTAAGGATCAATAGTGTTGAAAGCCGATGCAGAATGCAGAAGGCGGAAAGTCCATAAATAAGATTAACGGAACTTGGAGTTTTTGGGATTCGATTTTCACATCAAAGCAAGATTGATGGTGAAGGTTGTTCCCGAAAGGATCAACTATGCAGAAGACAAATGCAGAGTGTGGAAGGCGCAAAGTGGTCAAATGGAGGTATCGATTGTTTCTTTCCCGATTTCCGAGTTTTGCCTCGAAGGCGAAAAAGACAGTTTAGTGTGGAAATAACTATTTTTGGTTGTATCAGTCAATGGCAGAACGACTGTTATAGTGGTCCCAAAGCCTGAGAATGAATGAAGAGAGTGATTTTGTCCATTAAATATGGCCATGGTTTCTATTATTGGTATTTTCTCATAACCGTTAGGAATTTTATTAATATGTCTAAAGATATATGGTTATAGAATTTTTTTATTATTATTTGAATTTTGAGGTATCTTACACTACCATAGATTCATCTTAAACCTAGATATACCAATCATTCACAGAGATTAGTTTTCCTCGAGAAGCTTGATGAATTTGGTTTTAAGATTATTTTTTATTTTATGAGCGAACATGGTTTTTTTAACAACCTTTTATTTGGTTTTAATTTTTTTATTTTATGAGCGATATGGATTTTTTAATTACTTTTTATTTGGTTTTATTTTTTATTCTATGATCTCACGTGAAATATTTTAATTACATTTTATTTTTGGTAACATAACGCTATGTTAAGTGACAACATCTCCCTCATACTGAACTATAGAGCAGCTAGCTACTCTAAATGTAAAGACGACGAATAGACGATGTGTATTTTTGGGCGACACCCATCTTATACTAAAAGTATCATTCTTTTGTAATCATATTGACAAAATCCTCATAATCAAGTACTTAATGTTTCTTGGGTTGGTTAAGCATAAATAAACTCATATTCACATTATATCCTTTTATGGTTGATTCTCATATTTTCATATGTTATAAAGTAATTAATTTTCATACAAATAAAATTTGATTTGATAAAAAAATTATATAATTATAAAATAAAAGTATAGATATAACAAATACCAAAACATGGATGGTTGGGAGGTTGTGTTCTCATCCTCACACATGGTGGAAATTCTAGTGTGGATGTAATCCTTTTGAGAATGGTAAACCATATCTGAAATAAAACAATAATAATATATCAAAACATGTATTTTAAATAAAAAATAATAAATCACCAAAACATGTATTTAGAAATTTAATAATAATATATTTTAGTCAAAATTCTAAAGTGTATTCATCATTATTAACAACTTGAAACATATCTCAAATTTATCTTTAATGTATATGATCTAGGAGGATATTGGTGGCCACCCACCTATTCCACTTGGACCCCCACTATTGTTTCTTTCAGTTTTCCAGTTTCCTTAATTGTAGCACAATTTACTATTTTTGGCAGTTTTTGGGACCTACACTTCCAGAGTCATTTTGAGGCCCTAAACGACGTTTTTTCGGCATCGAATGTTCAGGCAAATATGAGTCCATTTTGAACTCAATATTTACCATTTATGGATGTAGTCGTTAAACAAATCTTTCTAACGATGTATCATGCGCATCAAACGGAGGTAGTATGCTAAAGTTACAACCTCGAGAAATTGATGTACCAAGTTACCCAGCGGGGCCCACATTAAGGTGTTTCACCTCCTAGGGTTAGGTTTTTGGATGTGTATGGTCTCCATTGTTTCTCAATAATATATAGGCCTTCGAGCCTCACTGTAACACAGAGTTCAGAGGCATGTAGCTGCCACATCTCTTCTCAGAGATAAGCTACTAGCACTCTAGCTAGTTTATTTCCATTCTGTATGTAAACAAGTTTCAGTTATTGATTAATGAAATGAAGTGTTATTTCTGTTGCATATTTGTTTCTATGGTTATTTGTGTCTTATGTTGCATTCCTGCATAAATCTGGATCAGTGGTATCAGAGCAATCTGCTCTTTCTCGATCCTTCTTTGCATGTCCCCAATGAGGGCGGGGTATAAAGAGTTAGGGCTTGATCTGGTTGAACCTTTGCAAGATCAGGCTCACAAATCCCAACGGCCACCCATGGGGGACGGAAAGAAAGACGAGGGCGCAGAATATCCTATCAAAATGCTGCTCGAGGAGGCCCTTGAAATACAAAGGAACGCGATGATGGATAACTTCACCCATATCCTTCAACGACTTCCCACTGGCGATGCATCTGCATCTAGCAGCCACTCTGGAGGCGCAACCCCTTTTAAGGTACAAGTAAATTTCGACATTTCCATATTTGATGGTCGAATAGATGCAGACACCATAGATATATGGTTGAATCTATTAGAAGGATATTTCTTAGTTCATGACTTTTCTGACCGAGAAAAGATTACTTTTTCTCTACTCAAAGCCGCCCCCCATGTCAAGGACTGGTGGAAAACCTACTATGAGAGAAAGGACGAGGAGGAACCCTCTCTATTCTCGGTCATACCCACTTGGAATTCGTTCTGAGATGCCATAAAGGGACAATATTATCCGATGGGGAGCTATGAGGACAAGTACATCCAATGGACTACGCTGCGGCAGCGAAGAGATCAAGATGTGCATGAGCTGACGAATATGTTCCATACCCTGTGCACCAAGTTGGGTATCAAATATTCAAATAAACATTTGGTGCTGAAATACCGCAATTGTCTACACAGATACATTTAGGAGGAAATGGAGTTACTCGACATCTCCTCACTTGGTACGACATATCGGTATGCTGCCAAAATTGAGCAAAAATTCAAACAAAAAAAGTGAGACTTTGGATCTACGAATCAGAAGCAAGGGAAAGGTGCCCCCAAACCGTAGAACCAAGGACACGGCCAAGGCATGGCAACTCAAGAAAACTTGCCAAATCCACAAGCAAAGAGCAACACTGCAAAGCCGAAGAAGGAAGCGGGAAAGTGGTGTGAGTTCCATAAGAGCCCCACTCACAACACAAGTGAGTGTCGATCTAAGCAGTCACTAGTGGCTAAGATAAAGGCTTCTGAATCAAATGCATACTCTAGCACTGAATCAGAACCTGAGAAGGGGAATGACAGAGGGAAGGATATTATCGATGCAGATCCCAATGTCACCGTTTCCACCATGAAGATCCAACGAGAATAACCAGAAGATTCAGAGGAGGAGGAGCGTCTTTTCCACTCCCAAATGTGGGTAAAGGGTTCCTCGCTACAATTCATTATCGATATGGGAGCCAAAAGAACCTGATTTCAGCAAACGTCGTGAAGTGGTTGGGTTTTCCGACCATAGAACACCTGCAGCCGTACACCATCTGGTGGCTTCACCAAGGGCGAGATCTCTGCGTCAGCTAGTAGTGCCACTTTCCCTACAGTATCAAGCCATTCACCAATGAGGCATTATGTGATATTGCTCCTCTGGATGTTTGTGATGTATTATTAGGTCAACCATACTTATGGAAGTGACATGCTGTGTATGAGTCCTGGCCTCGCACTGTTATTATTACATTGTGAAATCATTTGTACAGGATACTAGAGGTACCACCCTCTATCGCTATCTCTTTGGTTACTGCAAAACAATGCAGTAAGCTCATTTCCAAAACCAGGAAGTTTGTTTTCTTGATGATCTGCCCTCAGGGAAAGAAGAAGATCATGGCCACAACCTCCAGACAGGGCCCCTCTGCACGACAACAACAAATAGAAAAGGTCATGGAGGAGTACCAGGACATATTCACCTCACCCACCAGGGTGCCTCTCCACTGTCAGGTCAATAACCCCATCGATCTGACCCCAGGTGCGTCGCTGCCCAATGGACCAATCTATCGACACTCTGTTATGAAGAATGATGAAATCAAGAGGCAAATGCAGGAGCTGCTGCAGAAGGGTCACATCCGGCCAAGTTCATCGCCTTGTGGGAGCCCGATCATGTTGGTATAGAAGAAGAATGGGACTTAGAGACTCTGTATTGACTATCGGGCGCTGAACAAGATCACTGTCTGGAATAGGTACCTGATACCACAGATTGATGACCTCCTAGACCAGCTTAAAGGGGAAAAATATTTTAGCAAGGTCGACTTAAAGTCCGGGTATCACCAAGTACCGATCGAATCGACCGATGTGTGGAAGACTGCCTTCAAAGACAAGGAGGGCCTTTTCGAATGGTTGGTCATGCCTTTCGGGCTGACGAATGCTCCTACAACCTTCATGAGACTGATGAACGAATTATTGCGGCAATTCACCAACTCATTTGTAGTAGTGTACTTGGATGACATCCTGATCTTCAGCCAGACTTGGGAAGAGCACCTCCACCACATCCGACAAGTCCTCCAAACATTGTGTCAGCACAAGTTGTGTGCCAATTTGGACAAGTGCACTTTTGGCATGACCCAGGTTCAGTATCTGTGATACATTATTGATGAGTGTGGGGTACATGTGGATCCAACCAATATCCAAGTCATTCGGGATTGGCCATCCCCAACTACTCTAACAGAGCTTTGCAGATTTCTAGGCCTTGCTAATTTCTACCGTAGGTTCTTGTTGGGATTCTCTCATATCACTTGGCCCTTTAATCAAGTCACCAAGGGAGGAGCGAAAGAAAAATTCTTTTGGTCGGAAACTCAGCAGAAGGTGTTTGCAGAATCGAAACATCCCCTCTGTTGTACCCTAGTGCTCACATTACCAGACTTGCAACAACCATTTGAGATCGATACAAATGCCTCTGACTATGCTATTGGGGCAGTCCTTACTCAACAAGGGCATCCAGTGGCATATCACAGTGAGACACTGTTCGACACAGTCCACAAATATCCCACTTATGACAAAGATATGTATTCCATTGTACATGCTTACCGACAATGGAAGCATTACATTTTGGGGAAGGAAATGATCATCCACACAGATCAACAACCCCTACAGTTCATGCATACACAAGGGAAGTTATAGAACAATCACCATCAGAAGTGGTCCACATATCTACAAGAGTTTAATTTGAACATCAAGTACAAGAAGGGAAGCACCAATAATGTTGCAGACTTCCTTAGCCGACCACCGATCGTGCTCAACTCTTGTGGGCATGAGACTTCTTATTGCCTGCTTCTCTACAAGAGAGATCCAGAATTCAACCATACATACCAGACGCTCTTGGAGGGAAACCAAGTTCCAAAATTTCACCTCCAGGATGTACTACTATGTCACATGGAACACCTTTGTGTTCCTTCAAGCGAGCGTGCCAAGATGATTTGGGAAGCGCACTACAGTAGGGTCGCTAGGAATTTTGGGGTTGAGACAACAGTGGCAGTACTACAGAAGTATTTCTATTGGCCGAACCTTCGACAGGACGTCGGGAAGTACATCTGATCCTGCACTGCCTGCGCCATTGCCAAACCATCCATCAAGAAGCAAGGCCTCTATACTCTATTGCCTACCCCTAGTCGACCTTGGGAATCCATCTCCATGGATTACATGTCAGGCCTTCCTTCTACTAAGCATGGAAATGACTGTGTGTTTGTGGTCGTTGACAGATTCTCAAAGCTGGCCATAATGGCGGCCTGCAAGAAGAACATCACAGCGGAAATCATTGCTAAACTCTTCTTTGAATGAGTGTGGGTACACTTTGGGATCCCACAGTCTATAATCTTAGACCGGGACAGCAGGTTCCTTAGTACATTTTGGTCTAGCCTATGGTCAATGCTAGACACCAAGCTCACAAAGTCCACAGCTTTTCATCCCCAAACTGATGGCTAGACAAAGATCTTCAACAGGATGATCGTACACATTTTGTGCATGTACAACTCAAAGCATCCACGCACATGGGATGAAAGCCTCCCCTATGTACAACACAACTATAACCGGGACCTCCACATCTCAACCAACCACAGCCCCTTTCAGGTGGGCTTGGGATTCTAGCCACTATGTCCCATTGACGTAGCCATGCCATTTGCAGCTACTCAGGATGATTCAGCTCATATCCAGTATGAAGTTTCTGAGGCAAATAGCTTCATTGAGTGCATTCAACACATTCGCCAACAGGTTCATGACATATTGGACAGATCCAATGCTAAGTACAAGCAGTGACATGATCAACATCGGGTGCAACACAACTTCCAGGTGGGAAACAAAGTGTGGCTACATTTCCAGAAGGAGCGCCTCGTTGGACCCCACCGCAAGCTTCGCCCGCTCCGATATGGGCCATACACCATCACCAAGGCTGTCGGGGACAATGCCTTCAAGCTCAATATTCCACCATTCCTTGGTCTGCACCCAGTTTTCAATGTGGAACTCCTTCATCCCTACTTTTCACCTCTATTGGACACATCAGACGTGGCAGAACAACTCACACCAACAGAGTTAAACCTCGACTGCATGGAACAAGCCACAACTGATCGGATTATGGACACACAGATCAAGAACACCCACCAGCAGAAGATCCAACTATATCGAGTTGACAAAGCAGGCCAACTCCTTCACCAGGGACCAAGTTCAGCAGAAGTTTCCTCATCTCATGGAGGAACTCAACGCAATGGGGACCATTGCTTCCTAAGGGGGAAGGAATGATCCAGGAGGATATTGGTGGCCACCCACCTATTCCACTTAGAGCCCCACTATTGTTTGTTTCAGTTTTTCAGTTTCCTTAATTGTAGCACAATTTACTATTTTTGGCAGTTTTCAGGTCCTAAACTTCCGGAGCCCTTTTGAGGCCCTAAACGACGTTTTTTCGGCATCGAATGTTCAAGCAAATATGAGTCCGTTCTAGACTCTATATTTTCCATTTATGGATGTAGTCCATAAACAGATCTTTCTAACGATGTATTATGTGCGTCAAACGGAGGTAGTATGCTAAAGTTATGACCCCGGGAAATTGATGTACCAAGTTACCCAACGGGGCCCACATTAAGGCGTTTCACCTCCTAGGGTTAGGTTTTTGGATGTGTAGGGTTTCCATTGTTTCTCAATAATATATAGGCCTTCGAGCCTCATTGTAACACAGAGTTCAGAGGCATGTAGCCACCACATCTCTTCTCAGAGATAAGCTGCCAGCACTCTAACTAGTTTATTTCCATTATGTATGTAAACAAGTCTCAATTATTGATTAATGAAATGAAGTGTTATTTTCGCTGCATATTTGTTTATATGGTTATTTATGTATTATGTTGCGTTCCTGCATAAATCCAGAACAATATATATTTTAAATGTGTGTTACCTTAATGTCAATTTAAAAAAATCATGTTCAATTTTTACATTGTGTGGATGTGGAGTCATTTTTGGTTATGTTATTTCAATTTCTATTTTGTTCTATGAAAAAGTACATGAGCTGAAAATTCATGAATATGGTTATTTTCTTGTGATAATAAAACTACAAACAATATAAAAGCTAAGTATTATTTTAGTTCAACTTTTATTTAATAATTAATAACTAACTTAATTATTAAATATTAAACTAAAATATCAACATTATCTAAAATAATTAATGTTCAACTTTTATTATAACAATCAAATTTTAATAATAAAATTTGTTTCAATTTTAAAACTATAAAGTCATTAATATTTTAAAATGTTAAATTGGTTGTATCAATTATTCACATATTTGGAATTCTAACTATCACTACTAAATGTTGTTACTAAAACATAAATGAGAAAGAAAATAAACACGATGACTTAGATTTGGTAAAGGAAAAAGAAAAATGAAGACATAAATTTGGTGAAAAAAAGAAAAATCGCTTTCAAATAGTAAAAAGCCGTAAGCATTTTTCAAATGGTAAAAAGCCATTAGGTAGTAAAATTATAATCCGTTTTCACTTTTTCATTCATTATTTATAAATATGGAAATATAAAGTAATAAAATTCAATTTCATTATCAGTGTCGGTTTCACCTATGTAAGTATAATTTCGTTTCCAAAAATCAGTTTACTTTATTCATTTTCATTTAAAAATAGTACTAGCAATTGCCTCAAGGAAGGTGCAATAATACGTCGTTAAGGTAGTTGTTAGCGGGTAAGCGAGGAGAAAAAGTGTAACATTGAAGTGAGCGAAAAAAAAAAATGGAGCAATTCAATGTATTGGAAAATCAGAAAATTAACAGTTTAACATTACATTATACAGTGAAGATGCCATTGCATGGGAGAAATATATCCGATGAAGAAAAGAAGCCAATGTGTAGTCAATTTGGAATTACTTGCTGTCCATGTGGTTCCAATGTTCATAATTGTGCTAGCATAGGTTGTCAAAGCAGCTTGGAAAACAAACATTTGACGACGGTTTATATAGTTCTAACTTCTCACATTAACAAAAGTCATGTTCAAGGAGTAGACATTTTGGCCAAAATGGTACAAATTTGAAGACATTTCCTGCACTTCACAAATACAGAAAAGAACATCAAGAAGAGTAAAAGCAAAGATTTCAGTATATATATACATTTGATAATTCAAGGTAATAACACAGTATTAGTGAACACTCTTGACAGTGTATGATAAGTAGCCAAACTAATGACTATCAATCCATCATACATCAATTGACACAATTGAAGACAATATCAGTACCCATGATACTGTTTTAGATGATACAATGTGCTGCCAGCCACGATTCGTTATCATCCAATCCATCAATAGATGATTGAAACAATTGCAAACAAGTATTTATCAATAATTACATCTCTAGCCAAAACCTGCGATTCTGGAATCTTGACAAATCTGCAGATTCTGGAATCTTCTGCAATGGAGCCTGGAGGTACTGTTGAGTCTCCGGGAGATTTGGCAGTTAAATTTGGTGCCCATGAAACAACAGATTCTGGCCTTATTAATGAAAAACTGGCATTACAGATTGCAAGCCCAACAAACTCTTTTCCACAGAGCTTTAAATTGTTTCCATACCTGAATCCTTCTTGCATTTGTTTAAAACCTAAACAATACAAGAGAAACCACACTATACCAACCCATTTTTGTCATAAAAATATACTAGAAACAATTCTTACACTCAAACATACAAATTGAGGTTCTGGTTATCCATCAACTCTTTGCATTTATGCGGACATATGTGTAGCCATGGATTGAATCTAGATGGTGCATCGGGTATATTAAACTGTACACTAATAGTCCCAACTCAGGTGAATCTAATATGCACCTTGCACTAGAAGGAAACCTTGCATTCATAGGTTCAAACTAAGGGTGCAGTGATCCATCAAATTTTCGTGTTTGTACGTTCCACTTCCTATATGTGTGACAGTGCATTGAATCTGGTGCATTGGATACATTGAATAGGGACATTAGCAGTCTAAATTCAGGTGACTCTAATATGCACCTTTCACTGGAAGCAAACCCTACATCCACGGATTCAAACTAAGGGTGTGGTCATCCATCAATTTTCCATGTTTGTATGTGCCTAAATGTGTAATATATGCGTATATACCTAGCAAACCATCTAAACTGTGATATGCACCATACCCAATGGACATGCTCAAATTGAGGGTGTGATGATCCATCAACTCATGTTTATGCATGACTATATGTAACGGTGCCTTAAATATAAATAGTGCATTGGTTGTATTGAATATGGACACCAGTAAAGATCCATTGAAACTTGGATGACTTTTATGTGATATGCACGGCATAAAAGGAATGCTCCTCCAAAATGCAGGCAAAATGACTATGGTTTGTTTGACTTAATCCTGCAGAATGAAGACTAATGCTATGAGTTATCATAAAATAACAAACTTATCAGTTATCCTACTCCATATTCACAAACGTCAGTAAGTCATGAGTTTCAAATAAGTGAACATGTAGTATAAAATGGCATGAGAATCAAAGTAACTAATGACTCCACCTAGCCCATTCCTCAAAGAAATATATTTTATACATGGCTACTTCTCCAGAAGTAGAGAAAACAAAGAGTATAATTATAATTATCGGAGAGGAAAATTTTGAGAAATGATATTATTTTCCCTTGTCTTTAGAAAGGTGGGAATAGAATCCCTTTACCTGGGAAAGCATAAAAAACAGCCCTGTATGGTAATCCCTTCATTTGCATCTGTCGCTTGATAGTGTCAAGCAGGTAGCACAAAATTGTAGCAAAAGAGGCTGAAATAATAGTTGTGGCAAAAGAAGCCTCTGTCTTCTTCCTATATTCCTCTGGAAGAGACTTCTTAACTCTGCCATTTGAACAAATGAAGGTGTGAAAAACTAAAGTAAGCAAGAATAGATAAATGTTAAACACATTGATCTAAAATGATATTCCAAAAGTCATGTGCCTCGATCATGCAAACTTTTTGTTCATTCAAACCTTTTAAACACAATAAAAATTTATTTGGGATAATCACATATAGAATATCATATATTTCAAATAATAAACTTCACAGGACACGTACGGACTAGAATCTAGACTCACAAGTCAAAAATACAGAAGTTGACAGCAATGTAGGGTGCAATGCCAATAAGAGATAGCCCAAGTGCTCTGTAAAATGATGTAAATCCTTCCTCTCGCATCATATTTATTACAACCTACAAATTAAGAGGAAGCAGGTAAAGAATAGATGGAATCAGTCTTAAGGCAAAAGGAATGTCAGGTCAAAACAAAAGAAAATAAAAACACAATTACTGAGCCTATATGAAGAATCAGTACCTGCCTCATGGTTTTGCAGGTTGGATCAACAACACTATCGAATACACTACGCACTATATCCCAAGGGATCACTTCCAGCATCTCCAAAACCTAAATAACATCCAGGATATGAAATATAGAAGTAAACTTTCAAGTCATTTAACAATTAATCGTTGGAAAGATGCAAACTACTAACAAGCCTTCTGCGGAGTTTAGTTGCAAGTTTATCAAACAACAATGGTGGAGGTAACTTTGCAAGCATTAAAATACATAATTCATAAAAAGAATGAAAAACGTAAGAAATTATATATAAATGAAAGAAGTAGAAATAAATTACTCTGCTCATGCAATGCTGGTAATGAGATGTCTTCCTTGGAAAAAGTGTAGGAGCAAGCATCATTCTGTGCATGTCGTTTGTATCATGAACATCTTGCAAACATTTATCAGCAAGGTTTCTCATTTTCCCATCTTGCAAAATTGGCCTTGCCTGGTTTCAACACTCGCGGAAGGTTAAAAATGAGCCCATATCAGATAATAAATAAACATGGAGTTGAGAGTCAACTGTTAAAACCAAAACATATCAACATAATCAGGATTTCTTGACCCTTGGGATTTCTTGTATTGATTGACTTCATTCCAGTTATTTTCTCGAACAAATGCATACACATCCGTCTTGTCATTAACCTTTCCATAAACAAAATATTCTGGAGGAAGATACCTGTTAAAACTACACTCACAATTAGTGAACATAAACATTACAAGTTGGATAGCCTTAATCTCAAAACGGCCAGTTGAAATTAAGATGCTTCGATATCCAAATGCTACTAAAAAGTCGCAGAAACTGATATATGAAGATGTCGGTGCCCACATTGCTAGCCCAAAATCTAACAACTATTATAATTAAAGCCAAATTAATTCTACTGAAAATTTTTGTTAGTGCAGAATTCCAAGTTTCAATTTTACAACTCTAAATCACTAAGATCTCTTGAAACACAGAACTCTCAAAAGTAGTATTGATGCTTACAGAACTCTCAAAAGTAGTCTTGATGCTTATTGCAGTAAAAAGATTTATACCTGTGGTTTAGAGTCTTAGACTATTCAGAAAGAAAGATCTTGTGAAATATTTTACATCTCCATGAATGGAAAATTGAGAAAAGCCATTATGCAAGTCATATAATACTTTAGCAACTCCTATAACCACTTTCAATCGCACTATCCACCGGACTGACCTCTCATTGCCTCTTGAAATAATATATAGTCAATAATTAGTGCTATAACCAGATCTCAGAAAAGAAAATGAAAGACCCAGCCATACAATAATGACACCGATTCTTAAAATGTACAACTACTTAATATTTGTGCATGCTTACATGATTTTTAAATGCAAAACTATTGAATACATACAATGAATATTCTCTTCAAGGTTTCCTCTGAACGCAAAATTATATATAGTCAATAATTAGTGCTATACCTATATCTGAGAAAAGAAAATGAAAGACCCTGCCATACAATAATGACACCTCCCCTTTAGAGGATAAATACAGTTGTTCTGATGTATATCACATTTAGTGATATGATAATGTGGGGATGCCACATTGTTTATTTCTTTTACTTAACCAAATAGGATAGTTGAACTATGATAGCTTGGATTATGTATTGATTAATGATGTAGTATAATTGGAATTTCGATATTTGTATATCTTAATACAATATGTTATTATCTTCCTTAGGTATCCACTGCTCATAATCTTTATTTTGGGAAAAATATAAATGTTTTAAAGCTTGTAATAGATGAACAAAAAGGTTGTGCATTGGAAGAAGAGATAGTGGAGGGTGGTGCATTGTAAGAAGAGATAATGGATGGAGGTTCATTAGAGGCAATGGAGGGCAATGCAATGGAGGCATAGACATCATGACAAAGCAATATATTGAAGTAAATGTAAATTAAATTCCCTTCCTGGAAACCCGGCAATTCGTCATTGCTCCTGTGATAACGAGTGAAACACAAATATGAAGAATTTTTTTGGATAATATGAATGCATAAAATCATGAATTATGAAAACTTTGATTACAATGCAAAAGTGAGGTACAAACTATTAAGTAGTCAAATGAACTAATAGGAATTCAATGTTGAATCGATTACAATGACACACTACCTATCTGGAGGTATAATAACTTATTTGTATTTTGTATTCATGGTTTAAAGGGCCTACACTAAACTTCCATGATTGAAGTTTAATCAAAATAATAAGTTTGTATAGAATAGTTCCAAATAATTTATTTCAGCTCATGGTCTAAAGGGTACTCTAGCATAAAATTTTCATCAAGATACTAAGGTTATTCAACATAGTCCTTATACACTTACTTTTATAGCTTGGTAAAGTTGCGTTATGTATTTTTTTGCTCATAAAAACAAAATTGAAAAAAAATATAGATCTTTAGTGTTAACCTTAAGTGATTCAATTGGAATTACAATACCTTTTCCCTAAAAACCTCACCAAAAATTAATAACAGTAATTTTATTGAGCTGCTGAGAGACAGACACTGAAGTGACCTGCAATTGTTGAAGGCAACCTGAAGAACTGTTGCTTGTTCTGGTATAAAATCATAGGAGAAACAGCCTATTCCTAAATGTGTAAGTTGTGGGGCTCTCAACATAAGTCGATGCAATTGTACTATAGAGATACTCCTATTCAGCCTTAGTTCTTTTAGAGACTGGCATCGTGCCACTAATCTTTCAAGTGCATCAATATTTATTGGGCACTCTAAACATTCAAAAATTAGGCATTCTAATGTGGTAGTTGTTTCTGGAAAGCAACTCAACCAATCAACTCCACCATCGGTGATATCATCTTCATTCAGATCAAGTCGTCTTAATTATGTGCAAAAACAAACCTCGTCAATTAAAAATTTTGTGCTTGAAAGGCTGTCAATGATATATCATTTGAAACAAAAGTTGCTTCATGAAAATCAATAGGTTATGCCTATTTACCTATAAAGCTGCCTCACTAAATAACTCTTTAGATAAATATAAGGAAAAAATAGAGTTAAAACATACAAAGTAGATGCCAAAAAATATTCATAGATAAGGTTCATTTTTCACTCATTTTCGAGTGAAAGAGAAAGGAAACTGTCCAAGTTTAGAAATAATCCTAGTTTATACACTTCTTATCAATGCAAATATATTATCTACCATGATTCCAGAAAATTATCAACAGAAAGTTAGGTTGTTCAAAATTGGGCTTGTGAAAGTTAAAATCCCAAATAAAGGAAAAGACTAGGATACTAATGCATATCATAGAAAAAAGAAAAGATTGTCGGAGACTAGAGGTTGGGTTTGTATCACATCAGATCTATCTTGCAATTGAGCATATTGCCGTTAAATAACTGGAAGGTAATACCACTTTCTCTATTGACTAGATGGAAGATGCAACTTCTTCCTCCATATATTGTTCATTATTTGGAAATGACCCTGAGCATGTTTCAAGATGCTATTTTGAGTCATTCTTGTCTGCCCCTTATTCATTACAGTTGTTACTATTTATCCCAGGAAAGTTATTTTGCAAGGTTATACTAACCATGGAGTATTAGCTTACAAAAGCACTTGGGAGAATGATTAAGTAATCATGTGGGTTGAGATCCCCTTTGTTTGGTAAGAATTTTTTCAATTATGCAAAAGATGACTAGTATTCTTATAAAAAGAAGGTCACTTACATGGAGAATCATCACTTTCTCTGCATTTGGGCCAACAAATGTAGAATTTGTGTGTATGGGTCGTTCCTTTCCTTATACTGAACTCAATCAGGTAAGACCATTCAGAATCCACCTAAGAGCAGAGTAGATCTTTCAAAAGCTTATGCAAAGCTCAGTTAGGTTATACCTTTTGAAACCGAGCCTAAGCAGACCTCACTCAGACAATACCTTTCAGAATGTTCCCTGAATAGAGCTCAGTCAAATAAGACTTTTAAGACCTTAGTTATATAGAGCTCGATCAGATAAAATTTGCAGAAGCTTGCGTGTTTAGAGCTCCGTTAACAATACCTTTTAGGACCTTACCTACCAGAGCTTAGATAAGACAAGACCAGAAGTTTATATTCCTAAACAAAGATCAGGTAAGACCTTTCAAGACCTTATTTGAGCCAATCTCTACTAAGTAAGACCTTTCACCAGAAAAATCATCACACCAAACAAAGATCTTTGATGGTGCTACTTAATATACGTAAATTCCATGGTTGAATCACAGCCCAGGCCAGCAATTCAAAGACTACGCATCATTCACTCTCCTAGAGTACTATGTTACTGTTCTATGCTCAAGTAGCATATTAGCGGACCAAAAGGGATAAGCATGTTAACATAATTGAAATTAGCAAGAAAGGATCTGTCAACATTAAATGCCAACGAACATGGTCATACTATCCTTCAAATCCCTTCCAGTATTATGCATGTAGGTACACTTACAAAAGCAACACAGCCATAAGAAGCCTAGTTTATTTCAGCATTTTTTAACTTTTCTATGCTGATAACTCTTTTATAGAAGTATTGTACTTAAGAATGGAAATTAAGGAGCCTACCCTTTACTTCTAAAGATCTCATGTAAATGTTTTTATTCATTTTTAAAAGCTAACAAGTAGAGATCAGATTGTAGAATCTTATAAGAATGGAATTTCTAAAACTTGAAATGCATCCATCAGACCATAAGTACCCGACTCAGCTTAGTGAAAAACTTGGTGTGGGAAAGATGCAAGAGTTTAACTTGGCTCAGTAAATTCTTGGCTAGTACAAAAACTATGTTTAAAACACCCATCAAACATGGGAAAAACTCGTTGACCTAGTCAATGACCTACAAATGCTCATGGATTAAACCTGAGTTGGCAAGTTTGACTTGTCGGCAATTCAAATTACTTGTTTGGATGCTGAGCCAGGTTTTATCCACGAGTCCAGTAACTATGCTTCAGACCCTTCCTTCTACTCAATGATCTTGTCAAATCCATCATGTTGTGTGGCTTAGCAGCTTCTGAACATGACCACTGTTTTGAGCACTGAAACCAATATAATAGTAAAAACCAACACTTTGAATAATGAGGAGAAATAAGCTTATAGTCCCCCAGGCTACCTTTATAGTGTATACTCTGTATCATTGGTAGTTAAAGGCCATGCATGGAATATAAATGTTTGGGTGCATCATTCTCTTAATTAAGCTCGACATGTTGCCTTCAAGACTGAGACTACCAGGCAAGGGCTACACCTGCTTATTTTCTTTCCCCATGCTCTGCCTCTATTTCCAGTTCCATCACACCTTGACATCTGCTCTTTATAGTTGTCATGGTTTTTGCTCCTCTGTTTATTTTGTGCTCTTGTTAGCTAATTACTTAATCCTTTTACTGTTTCACACTTTCTGCTTTTGATAGAGTAGCATTAGGAGATACTTTCCCACTCCCACTCTCTTGTATTTATTTTGGATGTACTTTTGAGTACCATTGACCTAACTTTCTGGTCATTTGTTGGACATTAATAAAATTATCTTATTTATCTTATTTTCTACTAGACAGACTATTTGCAGATGAAAAGCCAAGGAGTTCATACAAAGGTCCTTAAATTTAAAGTTGTTGCCAGATTCATATCATTGTATGGCTGAGGATTTGGCACCACCTTCTCTTTTAAACTAAGTCACCTCATTCATGTTCATGTACAAATTCGACAACAATAATATTTAGAAAAAAAATCACCAGTGCAAAAAAATATGATAAAATTTGCCATTAAGGTTCTCCCTGTTTAAATGTGCAAAATGTCTACTAGTCATCTCTGTCAAAGAGTTTATGCAATTTTTGTGAGATCTGGGCCTTGGATTATAATGTAAGTTACCTGAAACAAGAACACTGGACACAGAAATACGAGTATCTGACGCAGGACACGATGACCGTAGAATCAGGACACAGTTATATATATATATATATATATATATTAAAAAATATAAAAATATGAAATTCAGATAAAATAAAGATCCATTTTTTTTAGAAACTAGAACATTTACAAAACACTTGGAATCCCTTCAAATCTTGATTTTACCCTTTACCTGCACAATGGGAGACCATGACATCTCTTTCCCTACAACTAAAAGTGAGAAAACACAACGAAAAGTGGTTTTTAGAGTGGGACACATATAGGGCATGTGTCACACACATGTTTGACACGTGACACATGCCAAACATGTGTCCTAGAGTATCCGTGTCCAGCACATGAAATATGGACATGGAGCCCCTAGGGGACATGTCTTGTTTCACAGATTATATCATTATAACGTTTTGTGTCCAAACCTGGTATATAAAAAGGTCCAAATTATGTTCCTTCAGTCAGGTCCTGGCAAAATGAGTTCCAATCCTGAGATGGAAAATTTAATCACTAGTATGGATAACCTTGTGACTATGCTTTTAAGAGCCACGAATGTTATCATTGGGTAGAAACTCACGTTATCCAGATGGACAAGCAAGTGCACAATAAACCAGGTTGTTGTTTTTGTTTTGAGGGAACTGTACATAGCAAGTTTTCTTCCCAAGAGTATTATCCATTAGAAAACACATTTCCTCACGAAGAGATTTGATGTTGTTTATATAATGACCAAAGTCAAGATTCAAGATAAAGAGGCCATTTGTGAGGACAGAAGAAATTCGGACCTAATTAGAGAAATGGGATAGCACTCATGAACATAATGAATCATGAAATTTATAATAGGAAATCAGCAAAAAACAAAAAAAATGTATACTTACCAAGGAATATACCAATGCATTCATTGCACCATCTTTCTTGTGGTGTTGGAAACCAGACCTCTTTTCACGGGATACATAAACTAACCGTAGTAATTCATTGGCATCATTGTCAACTCCCCCACTGTGACCTAAGAAACCTGAAGTGGAAAGTAAAAAGTTCAGTAAAACTAATTTACTTAATTTGAAACATATGTAGATGCATGTTAACAAATGGAAAAGAAATTTATGATCGATACATCATATAGACTACAAAGGAAAGATAAGACTACAAGATTAAAGACAAGCATGTGATACCTGGATCATCCCAGGATGGTCTCGAGTGTTGTTGCATGGCCATGGAGTCCCATCGTGCATGGTCCATCCCTCCTCGGGCATTTTTTGTGCTTTGGCCACAAGAGCATTAATTTGGATCTTGTACTCTGAAATTGGGAAAAAGATGGAAGATGTCAAGGGCAAGAAAAATCAATAGACCAACGGAAGTAGCACTTGCAATTTGGAGACTTTAATGTGGACTTGCGTTCATTGCTCTCCATTCTTTATCCTTCAAATAATCAATGGTTGGTGAAGATACAACAAGATACATATCAAAATGTTTCATATTACACGGAAAAACATATGCAATATACAATTGAGAATGATAGTTGACTTTCAAATTCACATCCTCGGCCTTTGTAACATACATGTCAAAGAAGTAATACCCTAAAGCTTCTGACCGAATTCTTCCCACAGTGGTCTTTCCACAACCCATCATTCCTGTAAAACAACAAATTACTTAAAAGTGTATCGTATTACATATTGTGATGACCCCACTCCTTTCTTTTATTAATATTGCACAGATTCCAAGAGTGCATATAGCAAAATTTGAAAATGATTTTGTTTTTCCAAGATCCAAAACTTACCAACAAGAAATATACTTTTGCCATACAAGCCTAGGGAAACCTCTTCATCCTTACTCTACAACACAAGTATTCCATGGAGAATTAGAATTATTTGATAAACTGAGTTACTGGTCAAACCTTGCTGTCAGATAAGAAATGTGCTACTCAAAACTCTTTAAACCAATGAGTGAAGTTGAACATAAGACCCTCCTCCATTCCCTTTAGACCTTTAGGCTTTGACTGAAAAGGAAAGAAAAGATAAAAGTCGAAAACAAACCTTCAAAGCCAACGTCCCCTCAGCACTGCACATGTCTGTTTCAGAAATAGTTGCATATTAAATTTAGAAGCTATTAACAAAGAAGCAAATACACCAGTCCAACTTAACTCAAGAATGTGCCCAACTTTAATGAAAGCCAAAATTACTTACGTGTTTGAGATCTAATAGGCATCTCTAACTAATATTCTTGTTGGATGTATTTCAAGGTTTTTCTACATAATTGAATGCATTTGATTTGAGTTATGGGGCATCTATCCCAATATAAAAAACAATATGTTTGTACAAAAAGATGAACCCTGGACCTTCCATTCAAACCAAGCTTAAAAGAAGTTGGAATCTTAATGATACAAGCATAAATGGCACAAAGTGAAATCTATTTGTGATGCAAGGGTTTTCTTTAAAATCTAGCTCCTTGCTCGATACATTATATACATGGTGCTCCTGAGACAAGGAAAGCTTTATAACACAAGATTAGCAAATGAAAACTGCAGCTATTGCAGGAATGATGAAGATGTTGACCATGTTTTTTTAAAGGTGCCCATTTTCAAATTGCTCCAATGTGTGGAGTTTGCATTTAAAAACTTGCTAGCTTCATATGAATGTTGCAGCCTAATCAAACTTGGCAATGAAGCACAGAAATGGAAGTGAATTAGTAAAAGATTAGCTTACAAAGATTTGTAAAAGATCACACTTGGCAATGAAGCACAGAAATGGAAGTGAATTAGTAAAAGATCAGCTTCTAATGATTTGTAAAAGATCACACTTAGCAATGAAGCACAGAAATGGAAGTGAATTAGTAACCAATTCCAAAAGAAGAGGAATCAGGTGCACTACAGAGTGGTCTCATCGTAGCCTGTGGCTCATCAAAAGAAAGGAAAACTTTAGAGTGGATATTGTTTTTGCCAGAAATTGTTTCCAGACTACAAGAAAACAAGCCAACATAATCTCAAATATTTCAATAAAACAAAATTGAGTTTTTAGGGTTTTTTAAGGTTTTCTGGTTGTGAAGTTTGGTGATAAGAGGGAATGCATTTATAACCCAAATAAGAAATAAATCACAAGCATAGAAAAACTAAGATAGCACTGAAGTTCATCCACAAATGGCAAGCACTACAAGCATAAAAACTTTAAACCAGCAATGAAATTACCAACTGAGTAGCTAAAACAAGCTATAAATGAAGCCAGAGAACAAACTGAAGGGTAAAATGGATCATATATTTCATAATCAGTTCTTCAAATACACATAAGAGTCATTTACTTAGCTTATAAACAAGTCTGGAGACCTCCTCTAGCCAGCCAAAAAATTGAACCCTTTTCCTATACCCTTGTCCATATTTTATAATTACAAAGAAGTAGTTCTATCTTCCCTTCATTAGGTTGAAATTGAAACTACCCAGCAGTTAAATTAACTAACTTTCAACTAATTAACTAAAAATAGCAAAATCGGATTTCTGGTAAATATGGCGAATTTCTGAAAAATAGGTGTCAAAGAAGCTTCCATATCTCTCAATCCCTGACACCTATGTAAAAAATGAGAGAGGTTGTTTTGAATGGGTCCGTGATGGAAAACAACCTCTCTTTGTTTTTAAAAATTCATCTCCAATCAATCATAATATGCCCCGCAAGATTAACACTAAAACAAGAAAATATTAAATATTTTTAAAACCCTAAAAAATAGGCTGTAAAGATTAAACTGAATCTTTCAAACCTTGATAGCTGTTGAAAAAATGAGAGAGGTTTTTGTGAATGGTTATCTTATGAACAAAAACCTCTTTTTTTTTCTTCTAAAATTCATCTCCATCCGCTCGTGGTATACATTCAATTTTAATAACCCAAAACAGGAAAAACAGAGTAGAATTCTCAATAATCTTTGCATTTCAATATCCTCTTTTTTATCTGAAATTTCTTCTGCAGGTACAACCTTTTCAGCAACAAATGTCTCTGCTGGTCCATCATCCTGAACAGGCTTGGTCTCCTTATTATCTGACTGTAAATCTTTGCTTTCATTGTCATTAGGGTGTTGTTTAGATTCAAAGTCTTCATTTATATGTTCTGAAACTTCTTCTAGAATTGCTCTTCCCTACCAGTACTTGATCACTTCTAGTAATTTCATCATCATGTGCCTGATTGTCCCACATATCTATACCAGCAATAGACAACCTCCATGAAGATTCTTTTGCTCCATTGTTTCCACTTTGAATGACATTGAACGAAGAACACCTTTCCGGAAAAGTGTTACCTCCACCATTCCCAATCCTGTACTTGGGGTTTGAATGATCAAAGCTGCATAATATTTTCCTGAGAACATATTTTGTTCATTCTGAAACCCCATTATGGGACTGTTATCTTGTCTTCCAATTAAAATGGCTACATCTCTAGACATATTTTCTACCATTCGCTCAAGGCCTTGCATTCTGTTTTCCAAAGAAACCATCCCTTCCTGGGATCTCCCTATCAATTCCTACAGCATTTCCATCAAACTGGCTTGTTGTTGTTTGTATTGTGATAACTGCCTTTGAATTACATGCCAATAATATTTATCATGTCTTTCCTGATAATTGCAAGAACTACTGCTGCTGGCAGAGCTGGTTCTTGGACCTCCTGTATTCCATGACTGAATATCCACTGGCATATCTCTCTAATTATGATCATGCCATTCTTCCTTTTCCAGCATTCTCTGTTTAGGTTTTCTGTACCACAAACCTCCATCTTCCATGAACTGATCTTGCAAGAAATTATCTGTAATTTTAGTTCTCTCATATGTATCCCCGGATCTCTGGCCTATATCAATCAGATCTAGATTTTCAACTTCCCTTATTACAGTTGATGAGGATTGTTCTGATCCATTCAGCTCGTTTGATGCTAGTCTAATGTTGCTTGATGTATCTTGCAAACTCGTATTGGAGTCTTCAATTTCTTCTTCATGCTGGGTTTGTACAGGTGGTTGTCCATGGGGCATAGCCACCTCTACTTTCCAGCTATCTGAACCCCTTGCTTTGAGATTTTGAAAGAACTCTGAGTTCAGCTTTTTGTTAGACAAGTTGGAGACTCTTTTTTTTCAAATTACTCACTGGATTGTCCATTTTACTTTTACTGCCTTGCAAACTCATCATATAATCAGATACTCGATATGCATTGTTCATTACATCTTTGTCAGAAGAACTGAATTGGCTTGTAGTAGGACTCATACTCTCAATGTCAAATTGTTTCAAATTCTGTGACATCTCTGCACTTTCATTGTCCAGAAAATCTGAAGATGGGATTTTGTGTGCAATATATGAATCAGCTTCAGGGTCTGCAATGTTTTTCCAAATCTTCAATGCCCTTGCCACACTATCTCTTACCGGTTTCATCTGCAGCCATAGTCTTATCAAATCGACATGCTTCAAGTATGAGAACAATTGCAGATTTGCAGGTTGACAAAGAGTTGTCCAAATGATTGGCCATCCGAATCAAAGTATCAGCTGCAGCCTTTCTAGTAGCCCAGTCATTACTGTTCAAAAGCTTAACACAAGTGTTGGAAGTCGATCATGTGAAAGGTTATGTGTCGAATTGCACGTTCCAGCTGTCTTCAACTATCCAGATCACTTCGAACTATCACCGCTGGGAAGCCCTAATTCTTCCTTCAACTATCAAAACTCTGATTTCTCAGTAATATGTCTCCACCATGACATTCAATGCCTTCCTAATCTTCAGATTAGGAACCTATTCCCAAAAAATTTTCCTCATTCCACTCACTGTCATCATTTTCCATGAATTTGCATACAGTTGCCACAATCTCCCTCATACGATGACCATACACCTGTTTCAATGATAAACTTGGCAAAACATGTATCAAATGCGATAACTGATGTGGTTAACACCTTAGGAACGAAACCCCCAAAAACATCGGACTGAAAAATGACTATTTTGGCACTCGCAACTTTCTTGTAGCGCGCTAGTGTAACTTTTTCTAGCTAGCGCTACAGGAATCCCTGTTTTATGATTTTTTAACCAAAACTCCTAACCAAGTGTTGTTTTTTGGTAAATAACTTTAAGTAATGTCTTATGATATTTCTTTAGAACCTTTTAGAAACATATGCATCCTATAAGCCCATAAAAACCATGAAATTAATTAAATCGAGCAAAAATTAAAAAGAAAACATGTTAAATCAACTATAAACATAAGGCTAAAGTCAAAATATTTTAAAAGAAACCAAGGTCAAAAATTAAAAACAATAAGAAAAATCATATTTTTAAGACAAGCAAATGGTTCAAAAATAGAAAACAAAAACAGGCTATAACAAATATTATACCCCATTCCTCAAAATAGGAAATCTGGTATGTTGCAAGGACAAGGATAACAATAATAGTTGAAAGGAGTCTGAATAGACTTCATGGATTCAGATTTAGTCTTTAGATGATACCAAAATATTTTTTCCAAGGAAAGCCTTGATAGGGAACCCACACACTTCCTTGTATATACTCAAAACTCATAGTAATCCATCGGCACTGGACCCCATTCAAGTGCGATTGATAGGGAACCAGTTTATAATGTAAGTGATTCTTACCTCCATTTTTTTCAAAGAAAAACCTTGATAAGGAACCCACACACTTCCTAGCAAATAAACCATCCCAAATCAAACCACACAGAAAAACAACATCACTTTGTAGCGGAGAACTTAGAAATGTAGAAAGTCAAAAAAATCCAACAGCCCACAAGTAAGAATGAGCTTGAGTCAAGGAAAAATCCTGGAACTCAGATGGAAAGAAACATCAAAAATTAAATCAGCAAGCATTTGAAACTTGTAAATTGAAAATCCAGCTGGTCACAGTCTCTCCCAATAACTAAACCAGCCACACAGGAAATAAGATGCCACATATCAAATATTATTGCCATAGCTCAAGAAAAAGGAGATAAAGTCCAGACTCCACATCTAGTGGGCAGTTTTTTGCAGAAAGAAACATGAGAAAACACCAGACTTAATGTCAAGAGCATAAAAATTAAAATGCTTGGAGGACAAAACCAAAAACAAAAAAAAGGGGCTAACAATTCAATGTGAAACCAGAAACAAACCCTGAAAGAAAAAAAAGGAAAACAAAAACATATCTTGCATTAAGATTTTGCTGCGAGTTGTGACAAAACCTAACACTTACTCATAAAAAAGGCCACATAAAATGGGAAGATTTAGCAAGTAGAAAACCAACAAAATCAGAAACAAAATATAACCCATATAAAGTTTCCAATAAGAACAGGAACAAACACAACCTGCATGAATTGGACAGCATTTTTACAAGCAGAAAATATAATCTCAAAGAAAATGGTAAAATTTACTTTGATTGCCAAAAACTTGTTCACAAGTACAACCCATATCAAATTGCTGACAAGAAGGAAAGAAACTTGATGGAGTAAAGTTAGTAAACAACCCAAATTAATTTTCCAACAATCGAACTGGAAACAAAAGGGCTATAAGGCCCTAGCAATACCAGCAAGCATTTCTCAGAGATAACCATAAACTCCAAAAAACTAACATTCCTTGGCCAATTTCCATAGGACAAACCTGAAACACAAACAAAAATACATCCCATGTCAAATTACGAAATCAACAACTCTAATCCAATCCTTTATATGCATAAAAAACATGTTTTCCCAAGTGAAGCCAATTGAGGGTCTTTAATATAAGTGAGAAATGGACTTCATAGATGATAAAGTAACCATAAAATGAATTCATAGATAATAAAGGAAGCATACAATGAAAATCATTTTGGTTTCCTTCTTTGAATCATGTAGAAGTGGGTTATAGTAAAATATGATAAAGGGAAATAGGCATCACCTCAGAATCTCTAAAGCACTCTTCATTTTTCCCTTTGAAGATTTGTGCTACACGTGTTCCACCTACAGACTCTTCAATCAACTTATCACCGCACATATACAAACAACAAGATACATATCAAAATGTTTCGTATTACACAGAAAAGCATATGCAATATACAATTGAGAATGATAGTTGACTTTCAAACTCACATCCTCAGCCTTTGTAACAAACATGTTAAAGAAGTAATACCCTAAAGCTTCTGACAGAATTTTTCCCACAGTGGTCTTTCCACAACCCATCATTCCTGTAAAACAACAAATTACTTAAAAGTGTATCATATTACATATTGTGATGACCCCACTCCTTTCTTTTATTAATATTGCACATATTCCAAGAGTGCATATAGTAAAATTTGAAAATGATTTTGTTTTGCCAAGATCCAAAACTTACCAACAATAAATATGCTTTTGCCATCCAAGCCTAGGGAAACCTCTTCAGCCTTACTCTACAACACAAGTATTCCATGGAGAATTAGAATTATTTGACAAACTGAGTTACTGGTCAAACCTTGCTGTCAGATAAGAAATGTGCTACTCAAAACTCTTTAAAACAATGAGTGAAGTTGAACATAAGACCCTCCTCCATTCCCTTTAGACCTTTAGGATTTGACTGAAAAGGAAAGAAAAGATAAAAGTCGAAGCCAAACCTTCAAATCCAACATCCCCTCAGCACTGCACGTGTCTGTTTCAAAAACAGTTGCATATTAAATTTAGAAGCTATTAACAAAGAAGCAAATACACCAGTCCAACTTAACTCAAGAATGTGCCCAACTTTAATGAAATCCAAACTTACGTGTTTGAGATCTAATAGGCATCTTTGACTAATATTCTTATTGGATGTATTTCAAGGTTTTGCTACATAATTGAATGCATTTGATTTGAGTTATGGGGCATCTATCCCAATATAAAAGACAATATGTTTGTACAAAAAGATAAACCCTGGACCTTCCATTCAAACCAAGCTTAAAAGAAGTTGGAATCTTAATGATACAAGCATAAATGGCACAAAGTGAAATCTATTTGTGATGCAAGGGTTTTCTTTAAAATCTAGCTCCTTGCTCGGTACATTCTATACATGGTGCTCCTGACAAAAGGAAAGATTTATAACACAGGATTAGCACATGAGAACTGCAGCTATTGCAGGAATGATGAAGCTGTTGACCATGTTTTTTTAAAGGTGTCCGTTTTCAAATTGCTCCAATGTGTGGAGTTTGCATTTAAAATCTTTCTAGCTTCATATGAATGTTGTAGCCTAATCAAACTTGGCAATGAAGCACAAAATGGAAGTGAATTAGTAAAAGATCAACTTACAATGATTTGTAAAAGATCACACTTGGAAATGAAGCACGAAAATGGAAGTGAATTAGTAACCAATTCCAAAAGAAGAGGAATCAGGTGCACTACAAAGTGGTTTCATGGTAGCCTGTGGCTGATCAAAGGAAAGGAAAAATTTAGAGTGGATATTATACCCCATTCCTCAGAATAGTAAATCTGGTCTGTTGCAAGGACAAGGATAACAATAATAGTTGAAAGGAGTCTGACCAGACTTCATGGATTCAGATTTAGTCTTTAGATGATACCAAAATATTCTGAGGAAATATAATACTACAGGATTAAAGACAAGCATGTGATACCTGGATCATCCCAGGATGGTCTCGAGTGTTGTTGCATGGCCATGGAGTCCCATCGTGCATGGTCCATCCCTCCTCGAGCATTTTTTGTGCTTTGGCCACAAGAGCATTAATTTGGATCTTGTACTCTGAAATTGGGAAAAAGATGGAAGATGTCAAGGGAAAGAAAAATCAATAGACCAACGGAAGTAGCACTTCCAATTTGGAGACTTTAATGTGCACTTGCCTTCATTGTTGTCCATTCTTTATCCTTCAAATAATCGATGGTAGGTGAATATGAGAGAAAAGTCATTTTTTTTAAGAAATGTTAGGATCCCACAAGTAAAAGAAATGACATATCTATTCCAAGAGTGAATCTGACAGTATTGAAGTTTGCAGAGCATCGGTTCAATGACAAAATACAAAATAGACTTTACTCAAATTGTTTCTGGCACATTCAAACCAAACCTATGCAAAAGTACATGTCTAAATTATATTCTTCAACACTATGCCATAGGGTAGGACTCACCACATGGTTCTAATAATGCACTAAAGGGAGGAGCACCAAAAACATGGAATGCCTGAGGTGAAAATGTTGGAAAACAATGTAAGAAAGTCTATTGTCTAAGTATACAAAGGAATTGTGATCAGATCTCCATCCATCTGTTGACATTGGCCATAAAAAAACCAGGCTCTTCCTCTGAGCCTCCCACAAGTGGAAGAAGATCCAAAAGGGAGATTAAATAGAAAAATGCATAGATAAATAAGGCATTAGAGAACCAATCCATGTTAGATGGCTCCATTTAAAACAGTGCCTGCCAGTTATCTTAAGTGCGATATTTGAATTCTACATTTATTATATAATCAATTTGTAAGATAATATTCCCATACTTTTGGAAAAGAAAGGAAATGAGCTTGTATGAACCTATGTAGGAACCAAGGCCCTAATATGGGTCTGAGCAGCAATTCAACAATTAAAAGAATGAAAAACTCTTTGTTGTATTTATAAATCCAATGAGCAGGAAAAAAAAATTTTAGCAACTGCACTAAAATTCAAAGCAGGCCATTGATTAAAAAACACACTATCACAAAAAATTATCGGTCAGAAGATTATTAATCCAAGCATTTCACATCTCATGTTATCACTCCCTTTATGATTATTCTTGAGTCCTTAGTCTCACAATTTACATTTTCTGTATTGGAAAACAAAAGATTCATCATGCACTATGATAGTATTGACTCAGTTATAAATCTAAATCCCAAAAACATAAAACAATATTATGTGCATATCTCTAACAGACGGTCAAATATCCAGAAGAGGGCATGCTTATTCAAATTGAAATGATCTTTTTCATTATCTAAGCATATTGGTGGAAAAAGTGTGGTGAAGCAAGAAAATTTCAATATAACAAGTTACAGTCACTCACAGTTTGATAAGGAAATGAGGTCACATGCCTACCATCCACATTCATAAGATATCCTTCTAATCCTTCCCTTAAAGTAAGTACAAACAAGCGATCCTCTGCAAAGGGAAATGGCCAATCCATTGTTGGCTTCATTTCACAACCAATAAACTGATTCAACCGCCATGTTGTCTTAGATTCTTTAGGTCCTTTGTCATCATCTCGAATCCATTTTCACATTTGACGTTGATTATTACACTCAAGGTGGCATCAACCTAAGATGTTTGAAATCTTCAAAGTGACAATCCTTTGCTATTTGCTATTTATGGGTTCAACACAAATTGCACTGTGACAATAAAAAAGGAATTCAAGAATCCTCTATTTTCTCACCTATCTCAGCCAACTAAAGAATGGATAGATGGAAAACAAATGTAGACCTCCTCGAATCTTACTCAAAACTAAGTGTTCTTATTGGGCTGAGAGTGTGACCATTGCCTATAATAACTGCCTTTTTAATAACTTAACTATAGTTTTACACCAAATCTTGCACAAAACCCAAAAAAAATGGTCTGACTATCTGGATGACTTAAAATTACATTCATTGTTTACATCAAGTAGCATAGTACCAGATCTTTATTAGTGTATGTTGTCATTGACATGAACAGTGGAACATACCACATACACTTAGGACAGAGAGAGAGAGAGAGAAAGAGACATGCCAATCATCTAGCTTATGTCAGACATCAGGCGAGGTTTGTACAAAGCTCTAGTAATGTCCTGAGTACATTGTCCACCCAGAGTGCACAAGTACACCATATAATTCATATTTCAAATCTCCCTGCAATTTGCAGACAAAAGCTAGATTAGGAAAACAGAGGTTGCTTCAGACAAAGAAAACACTAGTTTTAAATTACATCCAAATGGAATGATAATGATAAAGTACCTGATTGACTTGTTCATCATTAGTAAAATGATTCAAGTCCAAAACTCTAGGATATGTTCTTTGTGTACTTTACTCCCAATGATCCCATTATTGATGAAACGTTTAAGCTGGATTGAAGGAATCTTAGGTTCACTATCAATCGTAAGCTTTTTTGAAAAAAGAGCTGCCAAGTTTGCAATTCTCACATTCATACTTGGCATCACATTCTAAATTTTCTTCTCTCGTGAAAGAATCTAATGCCTCTGTTATTGAATTCAAATTCTCTACTTCCAAACTCAAATCAATAAGAGGATCAAATGTGTCTGAGCAGTGCAAGAAATTGACACACCTTATCTGAAACAATTACATCAGTGTTATTATCATAGTTAAGCCCAGATGAACATTGAAACTACAGGATAAGGTAAGAATTTTAGTTGTGAAAAATATCTATGCTATGTATAACACCTTGCAAGACAAAAGAAGCAACTATGAAAAATAGAGTGACTGCAATACAACATACATTTCAGACAATGCCAATAAAGTGATCCCTCTCAAACCAGTGTATAAATAAGGATAAGATTCAAAGTTACACAACATCATTCAACACTCTTGTATAAGCAAACACATTAAATAATACCACCCTTTTGATCTTAGAGAAAATATAAAGTTGAAATATAGCGCGACACCTATTACCAATAATGCAGTAACCTAGTGCTTAGCCATGGTACTTTCCAAATAGTAAACAAAAGTTCAAGCCCTATCGAGTAGTGTCACTTCCAATTAAAACTACATTAATCCTAACACTGGTTGGATAGAGCCAGCAAAAGGGAACCTGGGCCTAATAATCATCTTTGTAGGTGCTTAGATTACCATAGTTCCACATTCCAAATTGAAAGCATATCTATGAATATGAAAAATGGGAAATAACCCAGCAACATGTTGCTAAAGATACCCCAAAATTACATCTTTTAAAGAACTCCATTTTCAACTGCTCTTAATCACCCATGTTAAAGAACTCCTAACACCTACTAATAAACAGAAAGTCATGTGTATCCAGCTAAAAACTTATTCTCTTAATAAAAACTTTCCCATTACTCCAACTGTACCAAAGCATGGTTGTTATACAGATCCTCTTCAAAATTTCTAGGCAAATAACATAAAATGAGAATGACAAAATTGAAAAAAAAAAAGATATTATCATTAAAGATAGATAAGCAGTAAAATTTTGCATGCACTTTGCAAATCTCTGTCTTCTTACAGTACCTTATTCGTGGATGTAGTAGACTCATTATCTAAATTTAGCCTGTCAGAACCCAGGAAAGAATGTGGACCATGCTCCACTCTATTTAACATTTGTGTACGTTTAGTCTGCAAAGCAACATATAGCATGCTGAACTTGATATTTTCTACATGAAAATGACGAGAATGGAAAATCATACAGCTTACTCTAAAATGCAAGAGCGATGCCTGGTCCTATTCGTTCTTGACCATGACGTTGTTTTAGCTTCTCTATTAAGGTTCTTATGAGTTTCTGTTATTGTGAAGGACCGGGAAAATGAAATTTATAAGAAGGTGGAAGATTCAAAATCAATTAGGGGAAGAAATCAGGATGCCATCTTGGTTGCTTGCCTCTACATTGCATGCAGACAAGAGGATAAACCTCGTACAGTGAAAGGTATCCTATTTTTGGTCAATAGTAATCTTGTGGATGTTACATCTTGTTGTTGATTGCATCATTGACTGCTCTGTTATCATCTACATTTCAGATATTTTCTCAGTTGCAAATGGAGCTTCTAAAAAGGAAGTCGGTCGAGCAAAGGAGTTCATTGTGAAATAGCTTGAGGAGGAAATGGGGAAATCCATGGAAATGGGAACCATCCATTCTAGGGATTTTCTGGTATGTGAATTTGTTTTTTCCTATTGTTGTAAACCAAATCTTTTCAGCCTTTTCCTATTTCTACGATTTGTTAATTGAAAAGAGTGTGAACTTTTTTGGTTTTGTCTCCACAAGCATGTGGCTATGAGATGGGTTTTATGAAATTCTAAGTATTTTGTTTTCATATCTTTTATCCACAGAAGCGCTTTTGTTCACATCTTTGTATGACTCACCAGGCTATTAAGGCAGCCACTAAAGCTGTTAAGAAATCAGAGGAGCTTGACATAAGGTACTTTGCAATTACGTTATTGTTTGTCTAAGCAGTCTTTAACTAGTCTATTTATTAAATTACCAGCTCTATTTAACTGTTCTCAACCCTTGAGGTAATTTGCACTAGTTATTTGTGCATATTATTGTAGTCGTGTATCTATAACACATATGCCCTGCTATTTTTTGTATATTATTTATTTACATTTTTGTATACTTAAGCATCCTATGTACACAACACTTATAAAACTTCCAACTGTTTTTAACTTTGCACAACCCTTTGCATTTTTGTTTCCTATTACGTTTTTGCTTCAATTTGTCATGGGAGCCCACAAACCCTAGTTTCATTCTTCTATGCAAGAACACCGTCAACATTGAACATTCTACTTCCAAGCCTTGAATTTTCCTTTTTTGCTTCAAGAGGGCTTCCATTATCATTGCATTTTGAGATTTGCATTGATTTTATTACCATAGACTTTGGTTGTTATTGAGAATATGGATGTCCCATTGCCATTGATAAAGTCTTCATGCCTGCCCAATACAATGTATTTCATGTATCTCCTTGAGGAAATTCCAATGGTTCCCAAGGCAGTCCATAGCCCAAAGCCTCCAGAAGTGCCCAACTAGAATGTCCACAGCTTAATCAAAAAAGTATGACCCAAAACAATCACTTAAGACTAGATTCCAACCACCCACAAAGGAAATGCTAAGTTACCTTAGTTCAAGAGGAAAATAGTGCAATGTACTCAAATGCAAACCTTGGAGCTATCAAACACATAGGAGGGAATTAGACCTTCCCAGGCTTGAAAAATAGGCAAGCCCAAAGTATTCCCTAATTGGCAGGCCAATTTAAACTCAAAATAACCAGCATTTCCCAGCATACTCAATCATAACCAGTGATTGACAATTCAACCAGATCCCATAATGGAATTTGAACTTTTGAATTCAAGAGGGAGAAAAATGCAGCCTCCATTCTACAGGTGTAGTGAAACAAGAAACAAAACCCAGAGCTAATCTACACAAGAAACACTGTCTAGACCTTCTCCAACTCAAGAAAGAGGTAGGCTGAGAGTATCCTAAAAGCACCAGTCGAAATTGAATGCAGAGGAAGACCAATAGCACTGTACCAAATCTAAATCCTCAAAAATCTGCCCAACAGCTAAATATACCCAGGGAGCTCTGTTGAAATGATTTACCTAGAGGTGCAGCTCTGCTAAAGAATACAACCACCAAGAACTTCATACATGGCGTCCCCTTCCAGTCTTCACTCGATGCCATGACTACCCCAAACTTCATAATCTCACCTGAAACTTGTATTAAGTTCAACATGTTTCAAAATGCTGGCAGCGATTTAAAGTTTTGCATTTGTGAAGATGCCATGAGGATGATGAGCACACCATCCCCTTTTCATCTATATGCTTTTCTCTTTCTTTGACATAGAGACAAATACGAAATAAGTGCATTACGGGGTTTGCATTCATTTGAAAATTACAGTTAATGCTTCTTGAGAGTTAAAGGTATTTGTTTCTCTTACGAGTTATGCTTTGTTTTTGGCATTTATTTGAACCTGTATATTGCAATTTTTGTTGTTTTTGTAGGAGGAGACCTATATGAAGTTGTAAGAACATAATACTATGTGCTTGTGAAAGAATACTACTAGTAATATAATTTGGAGAACCAGAGCCATAAGAAATAATTGTATTCAATTCAACTCGATAATTAGAAACAGTCTTACAGAACCCAAAGGTAAGTCAGGTTAGCTAGTTCTACCGGAATTTGTCCCTTTATGTCAATTGCATAGGATTTCCTGCAAGCAAGAAAGAGGCTAATGGGTTAGGATACTTGAAAGGCCTTTTGGGGCTTACATCTAAAATCAACAAAGGACACTTCATGCTCATTGGAAGAGTAACAGTTTATTGTATCTAATTTGAGCGGATAATTTAAGAACCTTGAAAAGAAACTAAAGATTTAAAAGAAGTTTTTACAATTGCACAATATGGAAAATGTTTTGGTTGTTAAAGCTGCAATCACACTTGAAGGCAGGATTCATAGAAGGATCCGTAATTTGAGTACTATCTATGGCTCGTCCAGTGCAGGGATATCCAGTAAGGTTCCATGGAGTTTTCCATGTATTAGAAGCTATATCGGTGCTCCATTTCTGAGCAAGTGACTTTAATACAATAACTGTGAGCAAGGAAAAGGAAATGAATTGATCAACAGAAAAAATTATTGATAAAATCTTGATAAAAATCAGAGGACAAAAGAATTATTGTAGATCGCGGTATTTTCTTTTTTAAATATATTCCACAGTTAATTTCTTTTGGGTTTGTCAGGGCTATTGCTTGAGCTTGCAAAAACAAAGTGACACACCAAGCGATGCTCAGAAAAGTGTAGAGACTCCAAATTGGGGATGAGATTTGAAGCTTCACCATTGATGGCCGGGTTTACTGCTTGCACGCGCTAGCAGCTTGGATGATACAGACACGGATTGGTGTTTTGGGAATTGGTAACAGAGGCCCAATTACAGTTTAAAGAGGAGCGTTGACACATGTTGTTTCGCAATCCTTGAGCCATAGGACTGGCCTTAATCCTTTCATGTACTCACTTTCATTTTCGCTATCATTGAAAGGGAGCTTATGCCTACGAGTTGTTTCTATACTTATTGAATTTCTACCATCTATCTCTTTTCCCTTCCTATAACCATCTACCCTGCAATCAGTAGGCCTTGCATGAACAGACCTTCTACCATGCTCTATATCTTCCAGCTTTCATCAGAATCCTTGTAGCTGAATATCCGAGCAGATCACTAACTTTTCCCTCTACACTCAAAGAACTCCTAGGTGGCACAATCTTTCTGTTGTCTTGTTTCGCATTCAACTTGCCCCAACTAAACCAACCCTTCTTCTCTTCCTTGACTTCCTTAAGTCCCATTGCCTCAACAACATCCCCATTAGATTTGGCACCAGATAACAAACCCGCATTGTGTTTCTCTTCCCTGCGAAGGAATTCCTCCCTTCCATAGCAGCTATGGCGGTGTCCAACATCCAATGCCTCATCCTCCTGCATCCCATCACCCCAGTTTCCAAATGATCCATCTTCAAGGCATTCTCTAGCTGCTTATTCTCCTCCTCTGTCAACAGACCTACATAATCCTCCTCAGTCTTGTATCTCTCATTATCAATTGTATAGCTATCCCCTGCAGAGGCTGCAAATAGTTCCTCATCAGTCATCGCCCCAGGAACCCGCCCGAAATTCACACTAAGCATCACATGGTGCATATCATAGATCTTGGCCTTCCAAGGCCCGACCATCTCAGCCTTCTCTTGCCTTCTCCAAGTGATCTGAGGAACCAACTCAGCCTAAGCAACATCAATCCCAGGCTTGTACATATTCATCTGTGACATCGCAGCAACTTCCTGCGCAATATCGACATCAGAAGGCTGAGACCTGGCACTATCCAATCCATTCATAATTTCCTTATCCTTGTAGTATACTACACATAGAGACCCAGGTGCGACCCTCCCATCCCCAAGAAACACAAAGCTCTGATCTGATCTCTGAATCCGAAAACCATCAAACCACATAAGGGTCATATCGGCCCTCAAATTGGACCCTCTTTTCCATATCTTGTATGTATCTGAAGGCGCAATGCAGCCAATGAAGGGTATCACAGAGCTCTCAAAAATGAAAAGTTATCTCCATATAAAAATCCTGCATTCGCTTCATGGCAGCCATGACCCTGGGCACCCTCCTGCACCATTTCGCCCAGGCAAGGGGCTGATAATGCTTCATGATGATCATATCAATTCCCTCTTCCCTTGCACATACCGCTTGTTGTAAGGCACTCCATCCCTGCTCATTCTTCAGATTCCAACCCGCGCCTGTAGACATGAGCATCTCGGCCACCTGGGCATCCCCATTCGCACGACCAGATGAGTTGAATAGAGCGGGGAGTGCACCTGAAAACCTCCATTATAACTTGGCTTCCTGTCTGGAGGTAAGTCACCACCAGACCTGTGAACCTCCTGAACATGCAACTGCCACAACCCAGGAGAAGACACCACGTGAAGAGGTGGAAAACACGCAAAAAAAAACACTAGAAACCAGAAACCAGCGGATATATGAGCGACACTAGCAAACCAGCGGATCACGATGAGTGACACCAGCAAACCAGCGGATCACGATGAAGACACACGGAGAAATATGATTTGCTGAATAGACGACAAAATGATTAGTGGTTTCAAAAAGAACTTCATAGAAAAACACCTTACGACGTAAAAATTCCTATTAACAATAGTTACATATGTACACATACTCTTATCCAAACATTGTATTGTATTTGGTTTCTCTTACAATTTCGTTGCCAAAATAATAATCAGTTTACTTTATTCATTTTCATTTAAAAATAATAAAATTCCTATTAATAATACTTACATAAGTACACATACTCTTATCCAAACATTGTAATGTATTTGGTTTCTCTTTTTGTTAAAAGGAAAAATATTTTTAGAAGTGTTATTCTAATATTTATTGGTGTTATTTTCTGCATTTTTTATATTTGATGGAGGTGATGTCCACAAATCCTAAATTGTAGGAGGATGAGATAAATGTATTGTCTAGATTGATGTTATAATCATGGTTTTAAATTCAAAATAAACAGTTCTAACAAAAATAAAAAATAAAAAGAGTGGTTGTTGATACATAAAGGGCAGTTAATGGTAGACAACCCTTTTAACTAAAAGAAAGCATCAGATAACACTTGGTTGGGCATAGAAAATGGGTTATTACAATTACACATAGAGAACAAATAACATATTTAATTTGTTGGTGGCACTTAACATGTGGCTTATAGTGTTTACCAACCACACACTTAAGTGACTGTTGATTTCATTGTTTTTCATTGCCTTTCAACAAAAACACATAGTTAGTGGATTGGATTTCATTTTAATATATTTTAACACTAGGATCTCACTAAACCTAAATATTGTATAATTCTGTGAAAAATGTTGGATGTTCATTCTGGTATCCTTTATTTTAACTCTTTATGCTCAAATCCATGGAAATGAAAACCTTTTAAATGGACAAAAATCTAAAGAAGATTTACACCATGACAAATTAAGAGAGTATATGGTGTTTATTTGAAAATGAAATATTCAAGTTTCCACTATGTTATTATTAAAGAATATTAAAACTTTATGGGCATTGGTCTATTCCTAAAACTCTATGGGCAGAAAGGGTTTTCCATCTGTGTGAGTCTATGAGCTTTGAGGATGAAAATCACTTTCTCTTAGAGTGCCCTGCTTACACCCACATTAGATCTACGTTTCATAGTATTTGCTACAAAACAAACCTTTATAAACTCCTAACTTGCCAAAACTGTAGTGAGCTTGGAAAGCTTCTTTTCAAGATTTTTGAGCACATGAGCAAGCTTTTAAAGTCACTTTAAAGAAAACCAAGTTTTATCCTTCTTAAGGTTCGATAACACAAAGTTAGTCTTAGTGGACGTTAATCATCATCATCATCATCATCAAAATTGACAAAATTAAAATAGATAAATGAATTAAGAAATGTTTTAAGATCGGTTACTGAATTTCCATATTAAAAAGAGGGCATACTTCATCGAGTGTCTTAGATATTCAATATGATTTGTCTTATATATTTACACTAAATATTGAAAAGTGTAATATTTTTTCTTGTGATTAGTCACTTTCTTGATTCTAAATCACAACACTTTCTTGTTTCTTATGTGGTATTTGTAGTAACAAAAAATGTGTCTGATACATGCATGGATGATGGTAATTGTTGTGATTGGTGTATTTTGAGATTTTGTTTTTGGTTTCTTATTTAAAGCGTTGATATTCTCTCCTACCACCTTAACAACAACAGTCTAAAATATCATTAAAATATTTGAGTGATCTTTTTTCCAAATACACTAAACAATTAATGATAAGCTAAAAGATTACTATTTATCTTGAGAAAAAAACATCTTAATTTTTTTTTTAAATATTAAAACATGAACACATGATACTAATTATCATTTTTCCCACCATTTACATTCATTTGGGTGGCTACTATAGCTTCATGGGATTGCTGAAAAAAATTGGTAAGAGGCACAAAGAACAACATAACTAATAAAACTGTTGAAATTATATACCATAGTTGATTCATTTTTGGAAATAAAAAATCATTACTTAATTCTTGAGCTAATGCATGTGTAGCTCAAAATACACAACTACCACAAGAAAGAAGATAACTAAAATACCACCTTTGAAAATCGACTCACAAATTGTCCATGAGTGTAATATGGAATTCCTATTCACTAATCCATGAAAGGGGCTAACCACATTCTAATTCATCATAGTGCACGATGTAATGCTAATCCTTATAGGTGGAAATCTTATGGAAAATAGAGTGTAAGTTATTCCAATCCTTATAGGTGGAAATCCTATGGAAAATGGAGTGCAAATAAAGTCAAGATAATTTAGATGTTCAATATTACTTCGATGGATGACTAAGATGCAATAAACTTTGGTTTTCTCATATTTCTTCACAACAAAATACCTAACTATGCAATATCCTCCATGGTAACTTAAGTTGTAAAAAAATATTAAAATATCTTTTCATTACTAATAGAAACACTATTCAAACGGACTACATAAAAAAGATAGGGTTCATGTGCAAGCTCCACAACCATAAATTGGAAATAAAATATGGTCTTCCTTCTGACAAAATTGCATAGTCATAATGTCGAGAGAAAATTATTCATAAAACATGATAACAAATTAAAAAACTTAAGTATAAAAATGTTAAGAAGGCACCATGCTACATATAAGAGTAGCCTATTGATCATGGTCATATGGAGAATGAACATATCTATAAATCGGGTGATTGATATCAAAAAGTGGAATAAGTTCCCACCAATGCATGAAAGATATAGGGGTTTAATCCCTTCTAAAAGTGCAAGGAAAAGGGTCAATAACTATTTGTCATTGTCTAGCATAATTGGGAGACAAGTACTTCAGTATTGTCCCTTGCGTACAAGTCTATAATGCCTACTATTTCCTTGGTGGGAACTTGTTGAAGAGGATCAAAAGGGGTTAACCAAAGGTCATGTGTCTCTCTCCTTGTGATGCTTGGGTCTTTGCACTTTTAACGGTATACAGCAATAAAGGTGCTCCATATCCAATTTGTAACTTAGATGTTCACACTATAATCTAAAATTATATATTAACACGTATTAGGTTTCCATGCGCCATACCAATAAAAGCAAGTTGATAAGATAGTAGAATAAAATTTAACATGATTTTTATTCTTCCAAATTCAAAGATAATCAAAACCTAAACAAGGAACTAGGTAGACTAACCATAGATATTTAAAGGAAAGGGATGGCGTGAGAAGCCATCTTGGTAGGTGATAGAAGCGGGGACATGCTTTAATTATGGCATAATGATTGGATCTAGGCCCAAATTAATTTGGGAAGGGGACACAACAAGGAAAATTTATTGAGAATTTCAACATGCCCACAACATGGACATTGAGTTTTTTCCAAACCTAGGTATGTCAATATGTTATCGACTAAGAAACCTCCCATAGTAAAAAACAAGGTATTGAATATTTGGGGGTAGTTATAAGTTAGCCTCCTTGACACTTTGAAGGTTGAATTGCCATTTTTTCTTTTGGTTTCAATAAACACAATTTTTTCAACAAACCTTGAATGGATGCCATGGAATAAATCCACTTACACCCCAATTTTGGTTATAACAAGATAAAAGTGTGTCCTTTTCCTATTTCTAGTCATGCCACAGCACCGATGATGTGGTGTGATAAAGATTGAGAAAAGTCATCAAGAATAAAATTCTAGCTATTTTGTTATACAATGAATCTATTAGTGTTAACCAGACTAAATTTCACAATAGTCTTTTCCACTTATATATCTAGTTCCAAGATAGGCTATCAATCCTACACCTAGTTGAGAAAATACCCTTTATATATAACCTTAAGGGTGAGAACAAAAAGGTATTATCCATAGGATTTTCCTCAAACATATGATGATGGAAACACTAAGATAAATGCAAATTCATTGAAATGTTGGTTTAATAGAAGGTCCCTTTAGGAAATAAAATGCTTAATAGGATCTCAAACATTCAAAATGATTTATTAAACAAAATTGTCATCTATTTTAACATAAGGAGTAAGAAAAATGGTTTCAAGAGATATTAATTGTATAAATTTCTTTACAAATCATAGACTTTGGATAACTTGATGTCCAAGGATCTCCAATGCATTATTCCCATAACTTGATGTCCAAGGATCTCTAATGCATTATTCCCATCAAGAACTAGAATCACCCATGTGGAACACAGCACTTGTTCCTAAATGCATGCTTAAATGATATTTATGACACCAAATTCCTATTGATTGAAAGAGATCTCTTAGATGACTATGAAATCCTCTATTATGGTTATCTTAAACAACATAAAATGTTTAAAATATTTTTTCAGGTTTATAAAAAACCACATTCAAACGAAACCAATAGGATGAATTGTTTTATAGAAAAAATCCAAGTTGCATAAATTTATTCTCGATAAAATAAGAATAGAAAACTTTAATTCGTAATCAATTGGTTACACTAATAGATTACAATAATAACTACTAAGAAGATGAGTAAAAAAGAAAAACATTTTATTATGCTAATAATTTTTTTATTTTTTCTATCCAATCTATAGTATTGCTCCAATTCATTTTTCATACTATCCAATGTAGATTATTACTCATTACTCCAATTCATTTTTCAAAAGATGCACAAATTAGAAATCACTAATGTTTCTGAATCCAAATATCAAATAATAACATAAACTCGTCACAGTAGGTTCTAATTAAGTATCAAAAAGATAAATTCAATAGTTAAATCATGAATAATCAACAATAATTAAATATATTGCAAACTATAGCATATAAAAGAAATATTTATAATTTAAATAAAATATTATCAATGAACATAATTCAAATAAAATGTAATACCTTATAAATGAATATTCCAACACCTTTCATTACCAATGGATCGCCTTCATCAACATAGGATCGGTCCCCGCTACCTACACCACATGCCCCTTTCACTACCCATATAGTCTCTCACTTTAATATCGCTATGGAAGTTTTAATCCAAATGAAAGTCAAAAGTATATTTAGGGACAAGGTTTATACATGTGAATAATGAATAATAGTACAAATGCATTCTTTTATCCTCTTTCAATTTCTCCATCAATCCTTTCCAACCATTCTCCCAACCAAAACCTCATATTTATACCCAAGGAACGTATTTAAGGTAGTTTGTGGTAGAAGTTACACCATGTATAGGTGTAGATTGGGGAAGAAGTTACACCATGTATAGGTGTATAGATCCCACACTTTCCACTCAAGAGTGTGTATTTAAGGAGATTTAATTATTTTTAAATTTTTTCAAACGTGCTCAAGTGTTTCCATAAGGTAAATCATGGTTAGAACATCAGATGAAAGGAGGGAAACTCATAGTCATACCATAAACATAAGAAAAAACAAAAAAATGGGAGAGATAAATTAAACTATTCTATTAAATGATTAAGAACTAGCCAAGACTATGCATATAGTCAAAGGTGACCAAATACAACTATGACATATGTGTCATAATTTGTGTCATAATTTGTGAGGTAAGAAGGGAAGATGATGGAAAATATAAAATATAATTTTGTAGTGAGGAAACAAATAAGTGAATCTAAATAAATTTCATAAAACACAAGATCATAAATTTATATTTAAACAAAAATCAAATCAAATAAATAAATATATTTTTTAAGTTGGACATATCCATGCTCATATCATAATAGGAATGGCCATTAATCAATTATACTCGGTCTTGAAGTATTTAAAATTACAAGAAATGGACCATGAAATATTCATGGTGGATCAATATTTAGATTCAAGAAAATACATAGTGGATCTACATACTAGTATGAATAGTGACAATATTTAGAACTATGTAAGGAATGATTCGACTCTCCAAAAGTACCATTGTCATTTAATAGAAGGTATAATGTGTGAAACTCAATCAATAGTACAAGAGTGAAAAGATACCTCGGAACAAGGTCTTCAACCCAATTAGACTAAATGTACAACTCATACCATGTCAATCACTAAGCCAAAGTCGACTAGGAGAGAAAGCATACACTCACTAGTGATTAATGGATATTGTTGACAAATCTAAGGAAACCTATGGATTATATATTGAGTTGCAAGATACGTATTACATTATATAAAGTGTGGATAGATTCTTTGATGCAGAACAATTGCAAAATCTCTCAATCATGAAGCATTAATGTATATCCATTATCAATAGCAAGTGAACTTACCACTAATGACTACAAGTCATAGGGTAGTATAAAATATGTAATTCTATTTTTCATCCAAAGGAAATGAGCTGATGTCAATATGAAGAGATCCATTAGAAGGAAGGGATTAAGGAATCCACTATCAACTAACATGAGTAGGTAAGAGAAACATGATATGATATGAATTTCTTGGATCATAATTTGACAAAACACACGATGGGTACATCTTCCATACCTAATATATGAAAATAGTACATAAGGAACACCCTCTGAATAGAAGATGATAATGAAGTTTTTTAATAGAGATGACGCCTTTTACCAATATTGAATGTGGAAAATAAGGTATGGCACAGATATTCTATGTCAATAAAGTTCTTGTCATTGAACATAGGTGAAGCCACTCAATCAACAATCAATAACGAAAATCATTCATGAGCATGAGGGAACAAACCAATCATTTAGGGTAAGTACCTTAGTTGTCTGAATCTCAGTTGAATTCCTCAAGAAATGTATTGTATTTGATGGAAGAAGATATACTACTAAGAAGGCACTAATGAGTAGTTCAACGACAACATGGGTAAAACACTAGCTATGTTGATGTACTACAAACAACTTGCAATAGCTAAGGATAAAATGGGTAGTCTAGGTAATTTGAGGCATATTCAACTTAAGATGAAACATCCTTTGAACATAAGCATGGCACAATAGTGACTCCAACAACAACATACACTAAAAGGTACCAATGATATAACCCAATAACATAGGAGGCATTGAGTTCTTCTCCATAATAACTAGAATATTAACCAATCAGAGGAGCATAAAAGTCATTGTTAGGGATTTTAACTATCTTCCACAAGGAAACTAATAGCACACACATTAATTTTGAAAACATGAATCGTCTTTTATCTCAAGATTATGTGCAAAGTTTATGCAACCTACAATTTCCTATGTATTGTTGAATCTATGATGATCATGTAGTATGCAATCAAAAGATTAACCAATCCACTCTACTTTGAAATAACACATTCATGAATACCAATACAAAATTATTATAATATCAACTAAAGATAAAACAAATATTAACTCACTCAATTATTTTAAAGGCAAGAATCTCATTGGAAATATCTGCTATAAGAGAAATCACATCACTCTTTGTTCTTAAAAGGAATCACGCAAATTGTTGCTTGTAATGAAAACACGCCATTAACTATTGATAAAAGATTTCACACAAACCACTCTGTGTAATTAAAGGCACTCAACTCATTTCTCCATTGATTTATGAAACAACCAATAAATTTTCTTTCAATCGACACTCAACTTATCATGAAATCAAAGAAAATACATCTGATATAATATAAAAATAAGGAAACTGTCTATTACAAGTCAATCCAATTGCATAAAATAATTAAGGTTGTGATCTATAGAAATAAGAACAATGAAAACCACTCTGTAACAACTGGTAATAGTGCGAACAAACCACTAAGTAACAACTATAAAAATAAGGACCAACTTATAACAACTCACAAGGATTAAGAATAGTTGCAATAAATCTACCTGTGAAATAAAATATATGGCATCTCTTGATTAGCAAAGGGGGCCTTCCTTTTTTAACCGGGACTACAAAGCAGATCACACTACAATGCTTGGAAAAGTAGCAAGAACGTAATCTTTAATATAAGGGAAATATATGACAAGTTACAACAATGTCTGAGCTCTGTCTGCTTCTATTCAACAATAACCCCTGAGATTTAAAGGACTCGGTTATTTTATACAATGATCGAATAACAACCTTCTCAAAATAGAACAATTGAATGCCTTGAGATTCAAATATTCTCATGGTCATTATAAATTGAAAAACCCTTGAGATTTAGAGGACTTAAGTTATTTTATACAATGATCGAATAACAACCTTCTCAAAATAGGACAATTGAATTCCTTGAGAATCAAATATTATCATGGTCGTTCAACAATTTATAGCATAAGATCTATTACACAACTATGTTGTTACACCCAATATATAAAAATAAAACATTGCATTATATAGTTGAAACCATGGATGGTTATAGTGTTGATGAAGTGACTCCCCTGATTGCTCACCAATATATTTGGGCAACCAAACCGAGTAACGACATTGTCGAATACGAACCTTGTTGCAGTTGAAGCGGTACAATCCATCACTGGTGTTGGTTCTGCCCATCTAGCCAAATAGTCCGTCATTGTGATAAATATATTGGGCACCCATCCTCTTTCCTGGAGGATTGATGGGTCCCACAAAATCAACTACCCATTTATTGAATGGCTATAGCGTTACCTGAGGTACTAACGGCATCTCATCCCGTTGTGATGGCTTCCCCGTCCTTTGACATCGCATTGGACCTACCTGTGAGCTACCAATCGTATGTGCGGAATTGGACTATCATCTCCAATTATCACGCCTCCCCGAGTTATGAATCCAAAATCTATAGGTTGAGCCCTAGGTTTCACTGAAATGTTTCCTACCATTGGTCCTTGATTCTGATTCTGAGGTTGGTTCACAGCTCGATTTGTATTCTGGTTCCCATTTTGATTCTGGTTATGTGGTGGTGGGGCATTCTTCACTTGCCACTTCGTAATTAGATGTGGATAGTCTTCAACAGTATCATCCGCAATGGTGCAATAAGTACACTGCGACTGAAGGTTTGGGAAGTCTCATTGATAATGGTACAACACGCCGCAATTATAACATTGTACAAGTCCACGACCTTGTCCCATACCTCCTCCTCAACCAAATCCTCCATTCTAGCGTCCTCGAAATCCTCTATGGAATCCTCCACGGGGGCTTCACTTATTGACCAATATCCTATCATGTTATTTCATATTGTGGGTTTTAAAATTATCAAAAATTGAACCAATATATTGCAGGTATTCGGGGGATGATGGGTTTAAGGTGGGGGTGGGTAGGGTGGTTTATAAGGATCGAGGTATAAAAAGGGGTGGGGAGGAGGTTTTTAGTATTGGGAGGGGGTTTCAACAAAAATACTTTGGGGCAATATCTCTGGAAATTAAGGGTATTCTTCAATATCCCACGATCGCACGTGCTATGTTAGAGGTTCACTAAGTGAAGTCCCCGTGGAATCCTCCTTACGGCTGGTACTATGACTGATTAAATTGTTGTTGTTGTTGATTAGGCTATGGTGGAGCATATTGCATCTAAGTATAATGTGTTTGCGTGAACTGTTCCTGCAGTTGATTATACTACATTTGATTGTACTACGGTTGTTGCTGCACAAAATGTGGTTTTTACGTCCGCAACCTCTCCATCGGTCCCGGTTCTTCTCTATTCATGAAGTATGTATCCATCGTTCTTTCTTGAAGCAAGTCATAAGCCCAAAAATCCTTTTCTTCATGGCTGACTGATCGATAGAAATCACAAACCAGACTTTTTGGCTTCGACACCATCTTTTGAAGGTACACACATTCCTCATGTCGACGTCCTCGAGTTTGACAGATACGACACCACGACAATCCACCTTAACTCAATGGATTAGGAGCTCCATCCTGTATGTAAGCACAGAAATCTAGACATTGATATTTATGATGTCCTTCTGTGCGACATCGAGTATGACACACTTCTTCGTGGACGCCATTTCATTTCTTGATATCTTGCAACTGAATCGTCAGACTCACTAGTTGTCATTAGATATGTTTTTCATCCCAACCCTAATTTCCCCAATAGGTGAATCCTCTAGCTTCATCGTGATCTCTAAAGCCTCAATTTGTGTCGCAATCTTCTGCTACATTAGCGACATTCAGATGTGTGGTACCAATGCTGCAATAAAACATTATTTGTGTTGCACATTGCTAGTTCTGAAGCTTACCTTGGCCATCAGTGTCTTGAATCGCTGATCGAAATTCCATACTTACTCATTCGAATATTGTTTGATTTCCTTCAGTTCAGTAATGTATTGCGACTCAGATTTGGGTTACCGAAATTCCTCAATCAAACGAGTCCTAATCTATGCTAATGTATTATGTTGATGCCCTGCTGGCACCTATACAAATTTCATGTACCAATCTAATGCACAACCTCAGAAAGTTGTCGCAAGTTGTCCTTTCCCAATTTCTTCATCTTGGACTTACTTTACAATCCATATTTCTTCGCAGAGAAACCAATACTGTTTAGGATATTTAGTCCAATTCCCATGGAACAAAGGTACTTTTACATTGTCTCCTGTCGTTATGGGCCTTGTTCCAGTATTAGTCGATCCGCTAATATTACTCCTGTGGCGACACACGGGGAATTCTTGAGACAATCTGGTGTTTCTTCCTTAATGTGGCGCAGTGCACGGAGGTGTAGGTACGTTGTTGCTTTGGGTTGGTCCTTCAATGAACTCGGGTGTAACTTGGTCGTCTCCTTCATCACTGTAGGTTCGCTTAGTCCCTTGTGATATTCTCTCGTAGTTTCTTGTTCTGGTCACACTAGGACTCTCCTTAGTACTTTTCCTCTTCGTTTTCTAGAACCTCACCCCACTTCGCAGAATACCACACTCTTCCTCGACTTCACTTACAGTATCGTCGTAACTCCCATCCATCTACCTTGTATAATTCCATCCAACCCATGTGTCTGCAATACCTGTAACCTCTGAACACTAGGGATTTACTCATCAGAGTTCATTTTCAATATACCTCTTTCACAGATGAGCATCTTAATCCACAATTGCAAAGATAATAGAAATCTACCTCTTGGTCCTTGAAGAATTGCCTTTCTGCATCGATGTCGGATTTGACTATGTTGAAAAAAAAATCAGTAATATATCCTTCCAAGGTACTATTTATCCACACTTCAACAACCCTTGATGCTTTTTTATTGACCCTTTTCAGTCGCTGGATCAGTTCATAGGTCCAGTAGGTAGGTTCGCCACCTTCAAAGTTCCTTTTCTGCAAGGTTATCTGCACCAGCAACTCGTATGAAATTATTGAGATTCTAGAAATGAAACTTTCGTGAATATCGTAGTAGATATACCTTCCCATCCACTCTTCAGTAGAAAATCTGGGGTTTTGATTCTCCTCTGCTGCGAATTCTTGTGCCTTTTGATCGAACCAGTCCTGGATCTTCGGTTTCATCGAATGCCACAACATATCCTCCTCTTCCTCGCACTATGTTCTCGGCAACATAACCATTTGTTGAATCAACTCTTTCGATAGGGGTTCACTCACTGTCGACACCTTTCGACTTACTCTCCCTAAACACCGACCCAAACAGGTTTTACCCTATCCAACAACGCCTACAAAGAAGATGCAGTCTCGCCCGAGATGCTTGAGGGAGGGTTGCAAGAACCACGTTTCCACAATAAAGAAGAGGACTTGCGCAACTATTCTCTCCATCGCAATACTCACCAGAGATCGAGAAAGAGGATTTCACTTTAACATAAACTATTCATCATTAGTCGTATCAAAAACTATTCATTATCATTCGCATTAGATTTATTATCGCATCATTTTATTAATTAGCAAAGAGATCGACAAGTACGTATTCATTCATTATGCAAAGACAACTCATCATTCATATAAGAAAAACATCAAGGAATTAGATCGTATCATTTAACCATTCGATTCACATCTTTCAGATCAATTAACCATGAAAAATCGCAAAATCATAGACAAAAGAACACATAGTTTCTAGCAATCACCCTTGTCATATTACTTCGCAGTTCAACATACGTCTGGGCTGATTCACAATCATGGACTCCTTTAAAGAAACTTTAGATGCCACATAATACTAGAAAAACCTGGAACGTCTTACTTTAGGTGAGAATTAGGGGTACTTCCCTAATGTATTTGAAGATGAAGTAAAAATACAAAAGATAAGTAATTGAATCAAGTTTCATAATATATAAAATTTATGAAGAAAAAATGTGTGTAAATGATTATAAAATTAGTTTCCGTGAAATTGGGTTTTCAAAATTTCAGCCCATCATAACATATATGTTTGTTAGGGTGCAACAATATATGAGGTAAATCATGTCAAATTTTTATAAACTCTTGCAGACATGTAAAGGACATATGGGCCTAGTGCAACACCATTTATTCATATTGTTTCATGAATTATTACTATTTTTATTAATTATTTAAGTCAGAAAAGATCGAAACGAAAATGTTCTGTACGGGTGCAACACTTTAGAGGCAAGAATTAATGAAATCCTTGATTTCCATATATAATATTGTAGAGCTCGCTCTCTTCTAGTGCACCATATAGTTTTCTTGGAAAATGGTCAAGGAAATCAAAAGTTATATAAAAAACAATCGATGTATCTAATTTTGAAAACTAACGTGTGTCATTTAGAAAAATAATAATAAATAATTAAAACATACATTTGAAGGGAAAATTACATATTTAGAAGTGCAAGATCGTACTCTACAATATTCTAAATTTTCATAAAAAAATACTCGGTTTGTCAAAGCAAAACACACCATCAAAACTGAGCATATTGATAGAATTCTAAAAGACAGGAAATAGCCCTGGTTTTTTTGTCCTAGCCAATAGGTTCGATAGTCTGAAGCTAATTCCAAACATAATGCCAAATATTATTCCCCCCGAGTTTTTAAATTTTTAAAACACGCATATGCGTTATATCTTATTTATATCATATCGCATATGCGATATAGCGCATATGCGATTGATATCACATATGCATTATAACGCATATGCATTTTGGCTTAACTAATTTGGTACATGAGTACAAACGAGTAATGGCACCCTTATGCCATTATAATACCATTCAGACTCCCAATATTCCATCCAGACGGTCTATAGGGTGGCTCATGGCCCAACATTACATTGGTTAAGAGGGGGAGGAGTCAAAGGAGGGAAAGGAAGGTGTAGAGGGAATCATGGGAGGGAGGGAGGGATGGGTAGGGGACATATATGGGGGGATGAAGGGAGGAGAAATATAAGGGGAAGGGAGGGATGGGTATGGGATATATACGAGGGGGCAATGGAGGGAGGACAAATATAAATGGAAGGGATTGGTGGGAGGGGAATAAATATAAGTGGGAGAGAAGGCCTTGGGGTCTTGGACATTGTCAAGGGATGGAACCTCTACTTTAGGCCCTAACTGAAGCTTCTAGGCATCTAGGACCACCAATAACACCTTAAACCACCATATGTTACCTCTTGAGGCCATTCTTAGCTTTGTGTGTGGGAATTGACACCATTAGGTTGTTTTAATCACTAATGATGGGTTTAGAGACCTTTGACATGGTTGAGCGATCATGAAACCCAGGCCGTAGAAACTAAATCAAGCTTCCAGGGATCCATAGGAAAGAATGATGTATCAAGCCACCACACATGACCTCTCTAGGGGATATTTGGCATTAAACTAGGTATATGCGATTGATTGGTGATATTTTTTACAAGAATAATGGGTCTCGGGGCCCTAACATAGTGGATGTGTTGGTACCATTATGAAGGAAAGGGTAACTTCAAGAGGTGATGGATGGTCATTTGAGTTGTTTTTCATGTTCATGGATTCCTATGACATGAGATGGCACGTCAAAATCATGGACACGAGTTCCATCAGTAATTGAAATTAACAGCTACTATCAAGAAAGAAGAAAGCATCGAGCTCTGTGGACTCTACAAAAGCCTTCATCTTTCAAATTTTATAGATGTGATGTCGGAGGGGCCACACTATATGGAGTATCAAATGGCTTACTATAAATACTGATTACTAAATCTTGAAAATGGGAGAAATCTCATTACTAAATCCTGAAAACTATCGAAATATTTAATACACATATAAACACTCATTACACTGATTGCCACACACTTGTTTGAAGAATTCTAGTACCAGATGATCTGTTCTATTCTATGGACCATACATTTGCAGACATCGATGAACAACTGTCACATGAAAATAAACTCACCCCCATTACTTTGAAAATAGCCTTTCGGCATTATTTATATAATAAATTCACTATCTTCAAGAACAAAATCTCCACTGATCAACATCTTACCCATAACTACTATAAACAAAATCACCAATCAATCACATATCCCTAATCTAAGGCCAAAGACCCCCTAGAGCAGTCATGTGTGGTGGTTTGATACATTATTCTTTCCTCTAGATGCCTGTAAGCTTCCTTTAGTGTCTATGACCTAATTTTTGTGATTGCTCAACCATGTCAAAGGTCTCAAAACCCATCATTAGTGATTAAAACAACCTAATGATGTCAATTCCCACACACAAAGCTAAGAATGGCCTCAAGAGGTAACATATGGTGGTTTAAGGTGTTATTGGTGGTCCTAGATTCCTAGAAGCTTTAGTTAGGGCCTAAAGTAGAGGTTTCATCCCTTGACAATGTCTAAGACCCTAGGGCCCTCCCTCCCACCAATCCCTTCCCTTTATATTTGTCTTCCCTGCATTCCCCCCTCATATCTCTCCCATACCCATCCCTCCCTTCCCCTTATATTTATCCTCCCTTCATCCCCCCCATATATGTCCCCTACCCATCCCTCCCTCCCACGATTCCCTCTAGACCTTCCTCTCACTCCTTTGACTCCCCCCCACCCTCTTAACCAATGTAATGTTGGGCCATGAGCCACCCCATAGACCGTCTGGATGGAATATTGGAAGTCTGAATGGTATTATAATGGGATAAGGGTGCCATTATAGGTTTTTGGATGGGAGAGATGGGTCTCCGGACATTAACTATAGTCATGGAAGAGTAGACAATAAGTCCCTAAATCAACACACATGCCTTATAGATGTAATATTTGGCCTTTAGTGGGATATGGGTGTCATTATGAGGTTTTATGCACTAAGGATGGGTCTCAGGGTCTTAACCATGGTAATGGGACAATAGTGTAACAAAAATAAGTCTTAAACCACTACACATGCCATGTAAAGGGGATATTTAGCCTTAATATGGGATATATGTGCCATTAGTCTATTTTATGCATTGAAGATTGTTCAGGAAGCGTTGACCATGGTCATATAGGAACCATTATGAATATTTCCAAACAAGAGATAGTTCTATAGATACTACCATGGTCCAAGGATAGGTTTGGAGGTATTAACCATTGGTATGGGGTCCATTGTAAGGTTATAGAAGTTTAACATATTTCAGTCCATAGACATTTTTATTTGAGATTTAGGGTGGACTACGACCTATGTTTTTTCATGTATGCACTAGGATTGTAGAGATTGATTCTATGGCAGTCATTCAAAATTAGAAATAATCAATATATATATATATATATATATATATATATATATATATGATAGCTCGTGAATGGGTAACTATTATCTAAGCATGGATAAGTCAAGTTTAATATTTGATATTCACTCAATCGCATATGCGATTTGGAGATCACGTAATAAAAACTGCCCGTTAATTAAAAAGGAGTGTATGCATATCGCATATGCAATATAGCACATATATGATAAAACAGACATGCCTTATATCACATATGCGATATGTGTTATATAAAAAATGTTGGGTTGTGTGCTGTGGGCCAGGTTTACTGTAGCAAAAGACATAATTATTCTTAACCTACGCTCAGAGAACTGTTCAACCTGCAATTTAATCATTACTTACACAAATCCATAGGTTTTGTACAAGCTTGGGTGGATTTCAATGGGGAATGTACGCAATAGAGATCGAAAGTCAGTGAGGAAGGTGCTTACACCGAAAGAAGATGAAAATAAAAAAGAAAAAAAGAGGGAAGATTTAAGAAATCGTCAACATTCATTGAATGAGAAAATAGTCCCCATTCCCCCTCAACAGATACTTGACATAGAGGTTGAGGAAGATAATGCAACATTAAAGTAAGCTGGTTATAGGGGAGATGATATTATTGATCCATTAGTAAATGAACAATCTTGTGAAGAGTTCAATAATTATGTTACTCCCGATGCAAATGTGACTCAGCAATAACCATGGCCGATGGTTCAATCTCCTAATCGAATTTGTCAGCCTGTAGTGTATGTAAACGTCACTCCACCATTTCGAATGACAAGAAATTTCACATTAAAACGAAATAGATCTCCTAAGCACATACAAGTGGATGAGAGCGAATTGAGTTCGATGGAAGGTAAGGTGGCTAAACGCACTATCCTTCGTCATTGTTCTCAAATAATGAAACAATATTTTGATAACAAACCCGAAGCCGGTAAATGCCAATTGTTTTTATCTTTGCTTAAATCTAGAAATATGGAAACTGTTAGAAGAAATTTAGGCATAAGAACAATGAAGACTATCGAATCAAATATTCACACTGTTAAATCTCTTCCTGCTGCATTCACATCGATTAGTAAAAAAAATCATTCATAGGAGTGTAATGTGGATCGTCGTGTATTCGCTGAATCAATTGTACATAGATCCACAAGACAACGTCGTTTACTTAAATCCACATCATAAATTGTAACTTTACATTCAAAGACACTTAAAAATTATTTAGCAAGAAGAGACAGCCTTGATGTAGAGGGACAAATGGAAACATTATGGGCATTTAGCAGTAGGTTTCCCCACAAAGACATGAACTTAGTCGAAGCAGTGAAGGGCCTAGTGCACACGTTTTGGCACAATAACACTAGGCCTTCTTCTAACACAAAGGATTTGTTAAAACTCTGTAGGGGTTCTAGAAACAATGAACCTCATGTTAAACATTATCTTGAAATGACACAAAGTCAATTGTTCGAGATGTTTAAAGTTTCCCACGTAGAGCTAAGGCTCGGGAAAAGATCTTTTGAAAAATGAAATCCTTGGTATGTTAGAATCAATACCATTCGAAAAACTTGTTGTTGTAGATACCACATAGAGTTTGATCTATATTACCATTCATTTTCACATATACATCGTTTTTTGCATCCTCACCGTGTGTAGGAATGCTCAAGTACAGTTTCGCCAGTGCCATCCAGAGATTTCATCCATAACATAATGTGTCTGAGGTAAGATGGGGCGACACATTACTTAAAACAATGTGTAGAGGGTTCTTGCAACAATTGTGGTGGGCTATCATTATGGTTTGATTGCATCCATGAGAGTGAAGATCAGGCATTCGGGAATGCAATTGTCGAGAAGCAGAACTATCAGTACAAAACATATCAGCTACATGATGGGAAATAAAGAAGGAAGATTAAATTGGTGACTTCATAGGTAAATTGTTGAATATTGACATATTAATATTCATGTACATATTTTTATGTTGTTTTATAACACTATTTACTTTTTTACACAAGGTGCAAGTATGTGGTTTTATTTCAGAGTTTTGTGGAAATATCCAACAATACATTCAACATGTCGATATGGCACAGTGGCAAGATGAGCAATTCAGAATATGTCGGGACACCCTCCCTCTCAGAACAATACTATCAGTGGTTGAATTTGCAAAAAATTACACCCTGCAACCACAAAATGAAATACAAAGTTAATGCAATCACTCAAAGTAGGTGAGCATAATGGTGCATATCACGTATCGACATGGGCTATATAGAAATGAAGAGAAACGTGTGATACCAAAATAAAGTCACTTATACATAAGTGACGACCAGACCCATAACATCCATCACGTGCAGCATTGATTTACATTATTCTATGATCATGCGATAGCTATGGATATAATATTTTATCATCATTTCATTTGGTCAGATGGTTGTGTTGGACAGTTCAAGAATGCACGTGTATTTGAATGGTTGTGTTTGTTGCACATAAAATACAAGGTGCCACATATATGGAACTACTTTGAAACTAGTCATGGAAAAGGAGAGCACGATGGTGCTGGTGCATGCATAAAAAATGCCCTTCGAAGGGAAGAGATGAAGTTTACAGGTGCTCGCCTTTGAGACGCTGCATCTATATTAAAATGGTGTGCATCTGTCATGGGAGAACAAGCAACAAGGAAACACCTAGTGCGGAGAATATTCTAGGAGGTAAAATGTGGACTGATCCTAAACACATCGGGTGAACACAGTGCATGGAACTCGACAGTTTCATTCAATTAGAAGCTTGAACAAATTGGCCCTACAAATTTGGACAAGATTGAAGGCTTTCTTTTAGAGTTCCTATAGCATCGATGAATGGGATTATTGTGAGTATACAGATACAGTTGATACATGGGATCGAGTGACACTTGGCACCAATTTAAAGGGGGTTAATGAAATAGACCATTTGGAAGATGATCAGACACATATTTCTATAGACAATGATCACATATCGGATCTCATACAAGCAGGTAAAAAAAAGTAAATTAGTAGTACCTAAATTAGAAATTTAATTTATGTATTGTTAACTCGACCTAAGTAGAATTTAATTTATGTAGAAGTTAGAAATGCAAGACCTTATTCAAAAAATGTATTGTTAACTCGACCTATTTCCTTTCACAGGTCAGATATATGCAGTGGTTTCCCCAAAAAATAATGAATGGGGTTCTAACTATTGGTTGGAATGTTGCTTAGAGGGGAAACAAACCATTCTCGAACCTATTACAGATGAAAATATTGAATTCCCAACTGGCTCGATGGTTATAATAGGGGATTACTTAACGCTTGCAACACAATAGAAAAGGAAGGGTGGGTATGCATATCAGGATTATAGACCAGGATCTATTGTATACCACTTCACCAACCTAGTAGTTGCTATAAACATCAAGCTGCGCACACTTAGTCACAAAAATCGGTCACATGTACGATACTTTCTACCTCATATAGAGCACGAAATATTGATGGACACCATCAGCAGCATGGATGATCAAGATGGCCTACTCGTCTGAGTGCATTGTCAGGTGCGTTATTTAACCTTTAAAGTGCATGTTGAAGCACGATTTCAATTATTTATCCTTAGTTTATTCCCAATGTAATAAACCTATGATTGATGGATACCATTCACAGACATAATATTATTCATAGGATATTGGACACTATAAACAAGATCGTACAACCTCAGGTGAGTTATCTATAAATCATGTTTGCACATTTTCATTGGGTTCTCTTGATTTTCTTATGAGAGTACTAATGTTTATCCTTTCATATGCCTAGGATACAAACACCATATATGGAACATTGGAGGCGCCAAGAACAAAACGGTGTATTTAGACACCAACAAATAGAAATCGGAAAATAACATGCTCTCGAGTTGTTGAAATTTTCTTTTTTTGATGATTTTTATATTAATGTACATTTAATTACATTGTTGGATCAACTCTTCCAACTATTTCATTGGTGGGTCAACACATGAAATCCCTCGACCGTGGTTGTGTTGGTAGGGTTCCCATATCGACCTTGCCCATACAGACTTGTAGGATCCAATGACATGCAATTTTGCTGCTCCATTTGGTTTTTTCGCTCCCGTACCGAAAGTCACCAAGTGTCCTTGAACGACATTTTCATGTGACTTTCAATTGGACATAACTCGGAAACCGGAGTTCGGATCAAAGAATCGTTGACTCTGTTGGTCTCCTGGCATGCGATTACCTCTAGGTGGCCCTCTCCCTCATGTTTTCAAGGACCAGTGACTTCATTATGCATTGATAACGTAAACTAGGGTTTTGCTCAGTTTCCTTCAATCCAACTCTTGCATTGGTGGGTCAACTATACAAAACCCTCGACCGTGCCTCTTACAAGTTATGCAATGGAACCAGAAACACATGTACATGTACAAATTGAAAACCAACTAGGGTTTCATGAACTACAAATTGCATGCTATCAATAGGGTTGACAAGTTATGAGATGGAACTAGGGTTTAGTGACCTCTTTACAAGTTATGAGATGGAACTAGAAACACATGTACATGTACAAATTGAAAACCAACTAGGGTTTCATGAACTACAAATTGCATGCTATCACTACTGTTGACAAGTTATGAGATGAAACTAGGGTTTAGTGACCTCTTTACAAGTTATGAGATGGAACTAGAAACACATGTACATGTACAAATTGAAAACCACCTAAGGTTTCATGAACTACAAATTGCATGCTATCACTAGGGTTGACAAGTTATGATATGGAACTAGGGTTTAGTGACCTCTTTACAAGTTATGAGATGGAACTAGAAACACATGTACATGTACAAATTGAAAACCAAATAGGGTTTCATGAACTACAAATTGCATGCTATCACTAGGGTTGAGAAGTTATGAGATGAAACTAGGGTTTAGTGACCTCCTTACAAGTTATGAGATGGAACTAGGAACACATGTACATATACAAATTGAAAACCAACTAGGGTTTCATGAACTACAAATTGCATGCTATCACTAGGGTTGACAAGTTATGATATGGAACTAGGGTATGATGTTAGTATTGTAGGGTATGGAATGGCATATTAGTATGGTATGGTATAATGTTAGTATGTTATGGTATGTTAGTATTGTAGGGTATGGTATAGTATATTAGTATGGTATGGTATGTTAATATGGAATGATGTTAGTATCACAGGGTATTGTAGGGTATGATATGGTATGGTATATTCGTATGGTATGGTATGTTAGTATCGTAGGGTATGATATGGTATATTGGTATGTTAGTATGGTATGATCTATTAGTATCATAGGGTATTGTAGGGTATGATATGGTAAGGTATATTAGTACGGTATGGTATGTTAGTATCATAGCATATGATATTGGTATGTTAGTATGGTATGTTCCGTTAGTATCATAGGGTATTGTAGGGTATGATGTTAGTATTGTAGGGTATGGTATGGTATAGTTCACATGCATGCATGAATTATAAGTAGAAACACATGTATGGTGTTATGATGTTAGTGGTATGGCTATGATGTTATGATGTTAGTGTATGTAATTTAGGTAGTGTATGGTAAGGTTATGATGTTAAAAAGTTGAGAATAGCCATAATGTTAAAAAGTTGATGATAGTTAAATTTAGGTAGTTGTATGGTATGGTTATGGTTATGGCGTCTAGGGATTATCTCCCATGACTTACTTAATTGTTACTTGATCTTAGTTTGATGAGTCATAAATTCTTCCTTTAAGTATTGGAAATTCATACTATCACACAGGTGAACCACACATATCATAATATCACATAGGTGAACCACACATATCATGTTCCAAAATCAAGTCAACCATATATGTATAAATTTGAACCTTGCTTTATATTATATATGTATACAAGTAATGTTACAAAAATTGGCATGCCACATGGCCATAATACAAAATAGTGTATAAAACTGTACATCTGTGTGTATACAAACAAAAATTTACATGTATGTACTCCCATATACATTTATTCTATTTATCCCCCCTCTCACTGTCGCTGTCAATGTCTTCTGAGAAGTCTAGATTTCTCTTCCGGCTGCTCAGTGGTGATCCCCAACGCTGAACAAGAGGGACAAGTCACATTAGCGAAGACTGCAGAAAAACCAGAATTTGTAAGTTAGTTTACCAACCTATAAAAATTCTATGTACATTTGTTCAAATTCCAAACCAATATAACATTTTTACTTACTGTTCATGAGTAAGTAATGGTGGGTCGTGGTGCC